>OX608076.1:5460763-5878263 GCA_951509635.1 Eupeodes luniger | reverse complement strand
CACTCTGCCTCCTGCAACCCTTTGGTCCTTTTCCTCGCCCTGAGTCTTTGGCATAATAAGGGTAACAAAATCCCTTGAATGTGCCCTAATTAAAAAAAAATCAAGCGTTAGGATGAGTATGTTACTTGTTTTAATTTTTATTGTTTGTGTTGCTCAAGGCTTAGATCAATATGAAGTTTGATTTTTCATTTTAATTTAAGTTTCATAAGTATCAGACATTTTCCTTTTTTCTTTCAAAACCCATATATGTATGTATCTTTTCAATCTTAACGAGTAATAAAAGTATCCTACTTTTTTTTTAAACAAAATTCTATATCCCATAAGTTTAAATAAAAAATAGGAATATGTAGTTAGATAAAGAAATAAAGAAAGGAAGAAGAGATTGAAAGATGGAATGTTTAAAAAGACGTTATCTTTAGATAGAAAGTTTTATTTTAAAAAACAAAACACTTCACGTTCAATATTGTAAAGCACATCACACCAATATTAAAATTTTGTACCTATATAGACGTTGTAAAGCTATTTAAAAAATACAAATAAACACACAATGTATTTATTTAAAACTATATTGAATCTTCTAATTATTATTTTTTTGCTAAAGCTAATTATGTGTAAATTTGTTTTCTTAAATTTTTAAATATTTTATTTAACTTTGCTTGCATGTGCCCGAAAAAAAAGAACACAGTTACAAGCTAATTTAATTTAATTTAATTTAATTAAAAAAAGTATGTTTTGTTGTTGTTTTCCACTTATGTATGCATGCCTGACATATTTTCCTAAAAATGTCTTGCATACTTTACGATCTAACTAAATATTTGATTTTATCTTATTTTGATTCAAAACGATATTTTTTAAAGAAAACAAACATTTTAAACATATGTAAATAGTTTCATCAGGCAATGAACCAAATGGTGGAGTTGGACATGAGCGCATGGTACAGTCAACACCTGGAAGCCCATTCGATCAGAGGCGACCAGCCTCTTTTGAGGTTATTGGGTCGGCGGAGAGTCTTGTTGGAAGGGTGAGTTTTTTTCTCTAGTTTTTACAAAGTGGCGCAAAAGTAGTCGAACAGCAAAAAGTCATCAATGTGAAAATGATCAATTAACGCCAATTCCACTTTTTTTATTATTATTAAAATCAAACAATAACTAATTTTAAGGCCTTCTCAATTTCGTTATGCAATTAAAACTTAGGTATGCAGTATCGCAGTGCTTTTAAACAATCTCCTTTTAAATATTTTGGGTTTACATATTTTAACAATAAATAAATTACTATAATCGTTTAAGACGCAGCCGACATGGCGTAAGGCGGAGATGGCATTATTAATGCAACTTTATTCAATGCGTACAAGCAAATAAATTTAAATAAAAAAAAAAGAGGGTGAGATGCCTAACAAAATATTCACAACAATATTTTGTGTGAGATAAAAAATTTGAGGTTAATGTATTTTTTTTTGTTCTCCTAATACTTGAGTCGAAAACCGTTTCTTATCAGTTTTTTGTAGTTTTTTTAACTTTTCCAGTTTTCTTAAAACAGTTGTCAGTTAAATTTTTCTAAAAAAAATTAATTAAAAATTACCAACAATATTTTGCTTTTATTTTAAATTGCTATGGTAAAAAAAATCCCCACTCAATTTTGTTGAGAGTCCTTTCTGGATTTTTCTGTGTTATTATCTGTATAACAACATTTGTTTGAAGTCGATATCTCTACTGGTTCTTGAGATATGGAGGAAGAAATTTTTTGTAGAAAAGTCTTTTATTTAGATTCTAGGAAACTTGAAACGTCGAGAAATGTCAACATTTTCAATTCGACAAAACGGACCGATTACAATAACTTCTTATGGGAAGTTAAACAATTGATTGACCCGAAATAGTTATTTTACTAATCAATTATGCTATCGACTTCAATAAAATTTGATTTATGGCTTCACATATAATTGGTATGAATTTAAAAAAATTAAGCTAACCAAAAATTCTGAAGAAAAAAATAAATTTTAGCTCGAATATTTTACGTATTAAAATACGTTTGGGATAATTTTATATGACGAAAAATTATGTTTTTAATTTGTGGTGAGATTTTAATACAAATCCAACTGACAGTTTTCTTACAAAAAATAAAATACTTAAAAAAATAACAAATAAAATTAATTTAAGACTCAAAAAACTTGAAAACAAAAAAAAAATATTGAGTTCAAACCAATTTCATTTCATAGAAAATGCTGTTATTATAATGTTTGGTAGATATATAAAGAGAAAGAGATAGATAAAGAGAATTGAATTCATAGTTTTTTTTACAAAAAAATAAAAACATACACCTTAATTAAGCTCACTGAATTAAGACTTTTTTGCCTAAGGTCAAGGTTAGGTTGGAGTGGCTGTCTAGATGTCATTGACACACTTAGACCTCAAGGGTCCATTGTGATACCACTAATGAGGTTACTCATGGGAGAGTAATGAATTTAAACAAACCATTTTGTGCTTTTAATAAAGTTAGAGAGACACTTTGTGTCAATCGTTGCCAGTTCACTGGTATTGTCGAAGAAGGGATTGCCAAAGGTCAAAGAATTTATTTAGTTATTTAGTAATGTCTTTATATGAACTTAAATATGAACTTATTTTGTACCATTTTTAGTTGTATAATATGGTTTGGAATTAAAGTGGCATACGTCTGTTCGGGTTTTAAAAACCTATAACTTTTTTCGAGAATTTAAATAAATTGTATTGCATTAAGAAATTTAGGATGTTTATAAATCTTAAATTTAACATGTTAATATGTACATTTTAAACATTTACCTATATTTCTCAACCATTTTACCACTGCAAAACCTTAAATATCTGAAATGAACTTATAGCACTTCCAAAAATAAAGGTTTATTTAAAGTTAAATAAGATGCTTTGTTAAGTATTAAGTTAAATTAAAGCTTAGTAAAAATCCAAATCACTATTATGTTGTTTATATTTTAAAATAAAAATGTGTAAGTTTAATTATTAAAAGACCTTCAAAATTATTTGTCATTTTATTTGTATATGAAATTTTCAAATTTATTACGTGTTTACAGGTACTAGCAGCAGAAGGTCTTGGAAAATACTGCGATCCTGATTTTGTTGCATACACATCTCGTGAAATGCAAGAAGCCCTTGATATGACTCGGGAAGAAATGGACATGGCTGCCCATCAAATTCTCTTACACGAACGTTCCGGAAGTTTGCACAGCGGAAATGGACTAAAAAATAATAACAACATTAATGAAAATAGCAATCGTGGGTTGTTAAATTTGAACGAGTATGGTCCTATAAATGATCTAAATCTCCGTCAATCTAATCAGTTGATATCGCCAATGTCATCGCCTACATCAAATTATCATTATCAGCAGCAGCAACAACAACAACAACAACAGCTCCCATCGCTTCCAAATGCCCAATTTACGACATCTGGTAGTAATGATGGAACAGCGATGAGACGAGTTGGAGGGAGAGCAGGAGAAGGAGGAGTCTTATCTTCATCTCCTCAAACAACTAAAAACAGAAGTCGCAACTCATAGCATTTGGTGAGTATTGACAAGGAATTGTGACTTTTTTTAATTTTTTTTAGACAAATCTTTAAATTTTCTTAGTAAAATTTGTTTTCTTTTGTGTAACACAAAATTAAAATATATACATGTTTATATATATATATATATATATAGAACCCTTGTTTCCTATAAACCTTTAAAAAAAATAAAAACAAAAAATTAAAAAAATCAAAGGTGGATTCTATTTTTAATGGTACTTATTCATAAATTTAGAAAAAATAAAAAAACTAGATAAGATTTTTTGTAAGAGTGTTATTTGAATTAAGAAAAATAAAACAAAAATAAACATTAACATATACATCAGTATACATCAGTTTATATAAAATGTATTATGTTTATATATTTTTTGGAAACATAACCTGTTGAATATAATTTTTAATTAGAAAATAACAAAGCTTTATACAAGTCAAATTGTGAAAAAAAAATCAGTAAAAGAATACAATTATTTAATAGCTTTTCTTTTGTTAAAATAATCTTAATTTGAATTGAAAATACCGTGCGGAATTTGTAATCTTTTTTATAAATTAAAAGTACCTATGTATGTATCCCACCTTTATAAAATAAAACAAGGATCCCTTAATCATTCTATTTTAGTTTGTCTTATTTTTAAATTAAAAAAAAAAGAAAATTCTATGAGTATATAGAAAAATAAATATATTGATGTTTTTATTTAATAGTTAAAAATTGTTCATTAGTTGTTAAATATGTTGATTCAAAATCTAGAATTTAAATGATATTCAATATTGAAACAAGAAGATAAAACTAAAACAAACAAAAAGAGACTAAGCGATTTAAGAAATAAAACAAACAAAGCAAAATAATATAATTTTTTTATTTGTGTTATATATAAAATAAAAAAACATTTCATTAAAAAAAATATAACTAAAAAATCGATAAGACATTATAAGAGTTAAGATAAAACAGAAACTAAGTGCCTAAAGAAAAAAAATATATAAACAAAAAAAAAGAAGTAAAATGTAATACAACTAACCACTAAACATTCACATCCATATATATAGATATAAACAATAAAAAACTAAGAAGTTTAATTAAAAACAACAAGTGTAAAATAATGCCATAACATTTGTCGTGAAATTTGTTAATATACGTATTAAACTCAACAGAAAATAGAATAAAATCCTCCATGCCAAATTATAATACTAAAAATAGTAAAATTTAAATAGATAAACAAATTGTATATATATACCTATGAAATTTAAAAAACAAAAATAAAATAAATCAAATCATGTGTTAGAAATACACAAAAACTATAGAATGATAGCCAGCCACAGGGTTAAAAGTCAGTTTTTGTCGGTTAAAGATGGTCAACAACAATTCCCGATTTTTATAAAACTTCTTGGTTTCCAATGAATTCAACAACATTTCTATTTTCTAAGAAATTTTACGAAAATTTTTTGTAGGATAACTTTTCCATGCCATAAGAGCTTAGTCATTATAATGAATACTTATTTTGAATTTTGAGAAACTGTAGGAATTGAAAGCTTAGGCCCGCCAAAGTATTCTGCAAACATAATTATATCACTTATTTATAATAATTGTGAAAATGAAGACAACCCATTTTTCTGTGAATCCTGGGCTCAGACAGAAGCATGGACTAAGCTGAATAAAAATGCCAGCAATTTTTGAAATAGGTTGAGAATATTTCGAGATATTAGAGCAAGTAGTGAAATGAGTATAAATTTATTTTAAACCATAAAAGTTCAAAACATTACGCGCATGGCATGTAATTGAATTCTTCTAGTATCTTTGACTATACCACGATCGTTTTCTCGGATTTATAACTTAGAATTATAGGAAATAGTGTTATTGTAGATGATTTTGCTCGCTGAAAAAAAAACTTCTTCAAAAAATGGTAGTCAGGCTAAAATGCATACAAGGAAGTACAAAGTTACTCTTATTAGGGATATTGGTTCATAATTTTATCTTCTAAAATCAAGCCGAGAATACTTGATCTTGTCATATTTATTTCAACAACAAAATATTCACACAATTTTGATTGAATAATTCATGAAGTTGAAGTTGTGTTTCCACTATATAAGAGTACTATGATAACGGCACATCAAAGCTTGCCATATTGTGACACCAGCAATAAATCTTTAAAAGATAAACTTGTTGAAATTGATTACTAATGAATTTATAAAAACTTTCCAACTGATCTTTTATCGAATCATCTAATTTAAAATCCTTTATTATAAAAATGCTAACACTTCCTTTTTTCAGCAGCATATACCGCACTTTTTGCTGCGTTTGAACAACGAATCATCTATTTAATCCTGGTTGTCATTGTCATTGTCATTCCAAATATTTGACATTACTTACTTCCGACTTATTTAGGCCTTCAGACCGAAAAGACTTGTATTCGAAATTTTATTATTTTTGATATTTTTTGTCAGAAGCCTTATCAATGTAGCATTATTACAGATCTAAAGAAAAAATCATCCTACCACAACTTGAATACATTCAGAGTTAAAAGTTCAAACAATAATTGGATCTATTAAAAAGACTTTAAAATCCCGTGATTACAAAACTTAGAACGTGATATACTTACTATATATAACTTCGACAAAATGCCTGCATAAATATTTCCTTGGATGAGGTTACTAAACAGAATACTAAAAAGACATAATTTACCGATGAAAATATGAAGCAAAATATAAATAATGTTTTTAATATTAATTGTTAACTAATATGTGCCCTACAGTCCTTAAAGTGCAACTTAATTACTACTTGGAGAAATGGTATTACTTATTATTTTGTGTCTCCTGCAATTCGATTACCACATCAACTTATGTTTTTTGCTATTTTTGTTTTTGTTTCAAGTCGATCGTCGTCGTTTTTTAACTTCAAAACCAATAAAATTAAAATTCATTCGAACCGCCACCAAATGTGCCCAGAATTGCATACTTACACTTAACTTAAAACTGAGAGAAACACAAAATAAAAACAAATAAATAAAAACTAACCTGAAAGGACTAAAATTACATACTTTATTAAAAAAAAATACCAACAATTTAATGAATAATAAACAAACATCTTTACTGGACGTTTCAAGATAATGGGGGGCCAAGCGTATTTATTATACATATAAAACTTACTTATAAGAATGTACATATACAATAAAATTAAAACAATAAGTAACAACAAAAGAAGCGCACAAAACAGCAAACATAAATAAATACAGCTCCATAAAACAAATTTTGTTTCTATAATTTTTTAAAAATTAGAAGTAGTACTTAACGTAATTTGCCTAAAATCACATCAGCAATAGATGAACTCTTAATAATAAAAAATGTAAATTTTTGATAAACAAATTGTAACCCCGAATAATTAAATATTATCTTTTTAATATAAAACAAAACAAAAATTCAATGTGTATTAGTGGTAAGAATAACACACAAACATGAATAAAATTTTAAAAACAAAGTTAAACATTTACTAATACCTATTAAGATTGATAATTAAGAACATTTGATTCGATTACTTTGAAGTATGTGACTTATGAATATTCAGAAGGCAATATACATACCTACAAAGGCTAAAGAGGGCACACCTTGAGTTGGCCAGGAACCTTTATTGACCATTTTCAATTTCATAAGCCCGGCTTAAAAATCGACTTAAAAATTTTGCACTAATACAAACTGTAAACTATAAAAAATAAAACAAAAACATAAAACTTTTTTTCTGAGATTCCTTTTTTTTCTATAATATAAAATTTATAATATTCACAATAAAACAAATATCACAAAGATTACCAACATACCAACATAATTACAAATATTTCAATCCATAATGAAGAATATGTAATAGTTGATAATGACATGTACTCGTAAATATACTCAATTACTTTGTATCTAAAGATCTGTTTAATATTTTTCCTATGATAATAATAATAAAACTAAAAACAGAAACAAAACAAATCTACACAAGTAAAAAAATTAATTTTTGCCATACACACTAAAAAAATACCATACAATAACTGTTGTAAATATTTAAATAAAATTGAATTCACAAAAAAACCTAAATGTTAACATAGTTTCAAATAAAAAAAAATTAAAATCAAAAACAAGTTCAATCTAATGAAATGATTAAACAAATAAAAAACAAATGAAGTCATTAGTTGTCTAAGTTTCGGAAAATATTAACGATTATAATAAAATTTTAAAAAAATTATTGAAAATCGTATTGTAAAGAGATTATATACACAAATATATATATTATTGAATGTTATAAAAATGATTATAGTTTTATTCAATTAACAACATTCTAGGATTTGATCTGAGCCTTGAATATGTAGATTTCCTGTCATAGAGTAAGTAGAGGGGTATGTACAAGAATCAATTGTGCCCGAGTCAGTGCTAACCAAAGGCTACGTAAATGAAATTGTATGATGTAATGTGGATCGAGCCGAAGAACACAATCTAAACTATGATCCCAAATTTCGTACACGAAACAATTTTAGACCCAGGAAATAACAACAAAACATTTGTTTTGCTTTACCCAATAATTTCAAAATTATTAACTGTTTTTTATAATTATAATTATAACATAAATAATATGCATTCATTTTATTAGCTGAATCGATAACTTCCCATCCCGTCTGTCGATTTGTCTTGCTTAAAACTTAAATAAAATATTCATAAGTCATAACAATGAGTCGAAAACCATTTCTTATCAGTTTATTGCTTTTGTAGGTTTTCGTGTTTTTTTTTTTAAGTTGTCAGTTGAATTTTTCCAAAAAAATTACTTAAGACAGCTTTATTTTCATAAAAAAATTACTGAATGTCAAAATCAATTTTCCATAAGATGAAATTAGTTTGAAGCCAATATTTTCAATTTTTGAAAAGATATTTGACTCGAAAATTTGTTTTTCCTTTGTTTTATTAATGTTATTTCATAAATACCCACTCTCAAAAAATTGAGTGGGTGGTATTTTTTTTGGTTAACCTAAAATATCTCACGAATTAATAACGCTAGATAAATTTAATAATATATATTGTGACGTGATATCAAAGCAATACAATTTTGAAACAAATAAACTAACAATTTTTTTTTATAAATCAAAACAAGTGAACGAAAATAATTGTCACCTCGAATATTTCTTCATAATAATTTTATGCAACGAAGAATAACGTTTTTTTCATCCGGTAAAATTTTGAGAAAAATGAAAACCGAAAAAAAAACATTACTACTAGGAAATATTGTTTTCAACAATCAGTAAAATTTGTATAAGAATCTGTGGGAAAATAGTGCGTATACGCCCGAGTGCACATTTTCACGATTGTTTGTTTTTTGCAAATATGTAGGAAACCTTAGATAAAATTGAACTATCAAGTATAAATCTAATAGGAGAAAATAAAACCATCAGTCAGTACCTACAGTTTGAGAATTCTCGTCGATATGTATAGTATAGCAAATCTCTGAACCATTCATTAATTAATTTCTATTTTAAGCTCAAATCATGTGGGAGGTATGTGGAATCTGAGATGAGTGACGTCAAAGAAAAAAAATTACTCCGATCGTTGTCTTCGCAATCGCAATATAAGAGCTTCTTGGTACTCACTTACTCTACGCTCATTGAGTATCAACTACGAATCAATACAAAAAAAAAGAAGTGTGAGAGTAAGTATTCGAGAATGAACTCCAATACTTACAACATGAAGTGTAGATTTCCAAATATGGAAGTGTTTCCGGTTCGTGATTTTGTACCGATTTTAGACTGGAAAACCATTATTTGGTCACATATATTTTTGAAAAATTCCAAAATAATTTTTGAAACCAAATATGTGATTTTAAGGTCTAAGATTCGTCCAGAAAGTAATTCATCCGGTACACTTCCTCCCGCCATTATCAAACCGCTCTCTTTCGAAAGTTCGAACTTGACCCAGCTTACTGGCAGGCTATGAAAAGCTCTCTTCGATGCAGAACCGGCCTCTATTAACTACTTTATTTATCAGGACGACGACGTGATTTTCCGTCCTATCGCGCTATGAAAAGCTCTCTTCGATGCAGAACCGGCCTCTATTAACTACTTTATTTATCAGGACGACGACGTGATTTTCCGTCCTATCGCGTTAGTTATTTCGGTTCGGAACACATTATGTATATATAAAATAGAAAAAAGAATGTCAAACGAGTAAGCAACGTGCTCTGTGTACTCTGCCAAATTTTCTGATTTGTTTGCTTTATTTTAATCTAAAAGTTTATTGAAATTATAAAAACGTATAAATTAAAGTACCTACTGTTTATATAAAAAGAAAAAAATAATAAAATCTTTTCTAAGTGTGAAATTTCCTAAAAAATAATGTCTCTAATAACTAACTATATTATAAAATTGATCATCAAGGAAAAAAAAAAAACAAGTTCATGTGGTTTTCTCTCTTTTACAAGTCTTCCAGTGCTTCTCTTTAATAATTGTTTTTTTTTCTCAAAAATTACCGTCCCTGCCCCTGCAGTGCAGTGCCTGTTATCATCAGTTGCATAAAAGAATAAACAAAAGTGTTCAGTTAGCTTCGATATGCCGAATTGTCTGGGTTGTAGTTTAACTTTTACTAATGGTACTGAGGATGAGCCTGCTTTTCTGTGTGACATTTGTTCTACTTCTGATTCACCTGGGATGATATCAAAACAATTCATTCCCATGTTCAAAATGTTTACACAAATGAATATGCGCTTGAACATGGTTGCTGATGATATTAAAAAAGACTTACCTGAGATTGTATCTAAGGAAGTCACAGACCAATTGGAGACTAAAATGCTAAGTGTTAATAATGAGCTTTCAAATATAAAAATTCAATTAAATTCCTTTCCTAAGACTCATAGTTGTGAATGTTCTGATATATTAGAAACTACAAATAAAAGACTGGATATTTTAGTGTCGGGATACCCTGCTATTGAAATGGATATTTTAGTTTTTGCAGTTAAGCTTTGTTCTATCTTAACGTGTGAATATAAGGGCTAAAGTTTTAAGACTATCCAGTGATTCTAAAATTGTGCTGATAAAGTTTCTGTCTGTCACAACAAGAGACCGTGTCATGAACAATTATTTCGCTCTATCGCCAAAACTTACCCTTGACAAAATATGTCCTGAATTGGGTATTGAATCTAGACTTTTTCTCAATGATAAATCTTACCAAAAAAATGTACAATGTTCGAAAGATTTGTGTCGATTTATTAAAAAATGGAAAAATTAAATCCTTCAGTTCCGGTTTCAAGTTTTTTAAAATTATAAATCATAATGGCTCTATTAAATCAATTTACTCAGAATCTGTTATCCCTAACTATAATTTTCCTATCGATAAAACTAAAACAAAATCGACTACTTCTAATCATGGCCTTGAAAAAGACTTACCTGGACAAGATGTTATATTAATTGATGAATCTATTGACCAGAAAGGAAAACCAAATGTGAAGTCAAAAACATCAAAGAGTTCATCGAATCAAAAATCTGCACCTCGAGTTGGAGTCAACAATATAAAACGCAAAACCCGTCGCGTCGTTTAATTCGATAATTTGATGTCTATACTATAAACACACATTTTTTTTTTTTATAATAATAATTATTTTTACACAATTTGTTTATTTTATTGTTATTCTTTTCCTACTTATCTTTTATCCTTTTTTTTTGTTTGCCTGTAATAGTTAATAGGTAAGGTACATTTGTACATTATATTTTTTTCTTCTTTTTCTTAATGAAACTTAAGTTCTTTAAACTCTTCTTCTCTTTTAAAAGGCGGGCACATATTTGCCTTTATGAATTATTGTGTTAAGCTAATCGAATATCAAATCTTTTTTGTTATTTAATAAATACTGAAATTGTTATAACTTTTAACCTTATTACTATATAATCTTCTTACTAACTAGCTTTCTAAAAAGGATTTCTTCTGATAATTTGTTAAGTAGATGTAACATGTATACAGTTCATAGCAAAATTCCAACCCATTTAGACATTTTCCGCTCAAATACCTCATTGTTGGATTTTATGATTGTTAATGACCCTAATGTGGTACATTATAAAGATCAGTTCTGGATACCAGGTATTTCTAAACATGCTTTTATTTTTGCTTCTTTTGATATAATTCCAGAAATTGTTGATCTCGAAATTACGAAACAGATTGACTTTAATCTCCTGTATAGTACGAATAATTCCACTCATCAAGTTGATTTTTTAAACACTCACCTAAAGTATTTGTATGAAACTTTTGTACCCCTAAAAGTAATTAAACCGAATAAAAAAGTAAATCCACTTACTTCCCCTCGTGTTGCCAGTGCTATTAATTTAAGCCAGTGCTATTAAGAATAAATGGAAAACTTATTGTAGGTACAGAAATAAAGTTAAAAGTGAAATAAAAGCATTCAAAATGGAATGTGGTGTTCGTAAGTTTGAATGTATCCAATCAAGCAAGGATCTTTGGAAAAAAATCAATGCTATTAGCCTTAACGATAAGGAAATGGATTTTGGAAATCTTGATCCGTCGAATTTTAACACGTATTTCTCCCAAAATCAAAGTAATGATAATGAAAGTGATGTTGAATTTTTATCTGAAATTGAAGATGCCTTTTCTTTTCGTTGCGTTTCTCTTGACGAGTTTTACAATGCATTATATTCTATAAAATCAAACGCTACAGGCTTCGACGAAATTCCAATAAAATTTATTATTATTATTATGTGATTAACACCGTTCTTTCCACTTCTTCGTATCCTCGAGCTTGGAAATGTGCAAAGATAATTCCAGTAGGCAAAAAGTCCAACCCTCAAGAACCTTCTGACTTCAGACCCATTAGCTTGTTACCAGCCACTTCAAAAATCTTGAAATCGCAAATCAATGATTTTCTCACCCGTAATAACTTGTTATTTTGCAACCAATCTGGTTTTCGAAAGTTTCATAGCACAACTACAACTCTTATTGATTTAACCGACACAATTAAGATGAATATGGATCGAAAACATATTTCTTTGTTGCTACTTTTAGATTTTAGCAAGGCTTTTGATAGTGTAAACCATGTTCGCCTTTGCTTCAAACTTAACCGATATTTTTCTTTCAGTAGCAGTGCGTGTAATTTGATATTTTCATATTTATCGCAACGGTCCCAATATGTTTGTATTGGTGATAATAAATCTGATTTTATTGAGATTACTTCAGGAGTCCTCCAAGGATCCATTTTAGGGCCAATTCTGTTTTCCATATTTATAAATGACCTTAACCTTGCAACATCTTTCTCGCTTGTTCATCTGTTTGCAGATGATGTTCAATTACTCTTTTCCTGTCCGATTGATGAAATTTCCTCTTTTCTTACTTTTGTTAATGCAGATCTTGGTTCTGTTCATTCTTGGGCTATAGAGAACAAATTGAAATTAAACACGGACAAGTCGCAGGCCATAGCGTTTTACTTTAGACCTGTGAGTAGCATGTTGTATCCGGTTGTGTTAGACTATGTCATTATTCCTTACCAGAGTAAGGTCAAGAGTTTGGGTTTATACTTGACAAAACTTTATATCTTGGGAAAATCATGTTAACAACCTTATAAGTCGAACTAATTTCATCTTGCGCAAAATGTATAATATTAATGACTATTTTCCTTTAAGTATCAAAATTAAGCTTGCCAAGGCTCTTCTGGCTCCCCATTTTTTGTATGGTGCTGAAATGTTTTCAGGTGCTACTGGTATAGTGCTAACAAGATTGAGGGTATGTTTCAATGATGTTATCAGGTATGTGTACTCTATAAAGAGGAGGGAACATATTTCTTATTTTACTAAATCTTTGCTGGGAATGTTGTTTCCAGACTTTCTGCAGATAAGAGTTCTAACTACTCTAAATAAAATAGTTTTTAAGTCAATTCCGGGATATCTTTTCAATAAAATTGTGTTTTTGAGGAATATTTCTAGTAATAGAATTTCTATACTTAGACACAGAAGTACTCGAGCTTCATCATCTATACTATTATATAAAAAAGAATCCATTTTAAAGTTTGTAACGCATGATCTCAGAAAGTAGTCAACCGATTTATTTGAAATATATTTTATTATTTTCTATATTGTTATGAGAGTGTTTATGGCTTTAATTTTTGTTTCATTAATTATTTGTCAAACTTAAATATTATTAATTTTACATTTTTTGTCCATTTTTTTTCATTAGTTGACTTATACAACCACTCATATCTAAAAACCTGTAATAATCGACAAAGATTAGCATTGCTTCATAAAATCAATATTGTTGCGCAAATTTTAAGCCTAAAATCACTTCTAAGTTAAACATACAACCTGAGAAATAAATAAAAACAAATTATGAAATTATAAACTTTTTGAATCTATTTTATCCAAGAAATTAGATTCCATCACAATCACGAGGTCGCTGCTTTGTTTCATTTCATTATCATTCCAACATTTTTAATTTTCTTTTCTTCCCATGCTCTTTCTCTCTTAATATGTGTTCCATTTAATAGTTACGTTTTTTCTCTTACCTACCTACCTACATATTCAATTTTTCTGTATTGTTTGTATAGTTCATCAACTAACCTACACACACACATTATTTTTTTGTTTCTCTAATTCTATCGTCACATCGCTGAGCAGTGTGTGCTCTTTTTTTTAAGTTACTATGGACATTTAATTAACTACAGTGCCGTGCACATGAAATGCCGATTTATCTAAAGAAAAATTAGATCTTTTTTATTTTTCTGGTTCGAGGAAGTGAATAGATTATAATTCTTCCAATTTAAAAATAAAAAAGTTCTATTATAATAGCTTGAATTAACAATTTTGTATCACTTCCTCGAACAATAAAACTGAAATTAAGTTAAAATTTTCTTTACAAATAACTCGAAGAAGGTACTTACAATGACGTCGATAAAAAGAGCACACAAATGTGGGTAGGTTAAGTCAGTTGCACTGCACTGAACATGAGCAGATGAATAAAAAAATGTATCTATGGATATTTACACACTCATACCTATAGAAATAGATGTATGAGAACATTAAAAACACAAATTTGTTTTTTTTACCGCAAACTATATTTTTCGGTATTGTGTCCGTTGCGAATTGCAATGTTTTCTCAATCGTTTGTTATGTAAATCAACTGATAACAATAATTCAAATATTAGCATTTTCGGAATTTCAATTAAACACACACATTTTTCTAGTGAGTATACAAACAAAAATTTTTGATCCATCTTCATAATTATGCCTTTACATGTCACATCCACCAGAAGTTTCCTCTGGTAAAAATATCCAGCCACAAGCCAATGTGAACCTCCTTTGCTCCACAAGCCAATGCGAGCGAACGTGTAAATCGTTCCATTCTTGCCGCAATACGGTCTTATGTTGGTAAGGACCAAAGAAACTGGGATGTTCAACTTCCTCTCATAGCTTGCGCTCTTAGAACAGGCTTGCATTCGGTCATCTTTATATCGCCTTACGAGGCTGTGTTTAGGCAAAAGATGGTAGAACATGGATCCGACTACGAGTGTTTGCGAAGACTTGGCTGTGTAAATAATCCGGAAATTGATATCATTTCTAAGAACTCTAAGATGAACATAATTTACTCTGCTTTGAAAAATTCTCTCGAAAAGACTCATCGGACGTATGAACACCAATACAATACAAGAAGTAAAAACGTAACGTACAACGTGGTGGTGATGTTGTTTTTAAGAGGAATTTTGTGTTGAGCGACAAAATGAAAAAGATTAACGCTAAGCTATGCCCAAAGTTTATTAAGGCAAAGATAATTAGAATCGTAGGGAACTGTTTGTACGAGTTAGGGGATGAAAGTGGAAAAGTTATGGGGATCGTTCACTCGAAGGATATTAAAAAGTAGCTCTGTTCAAAAATTCCGGCTAGTCTAGTCTGAGCATGAGACGTATTCTCTGTCGGGGGTCGATTTAAAAACGTGAGTCAAATTTCGTTAATTGTTTCATTTCTTATCGATTTTCTTTGGCAGGGCTCAAAAATGTATAAGTTGCGTGGGAAAATAGTGCGTATACGCCCGAGTGCACATTTTCACGATTGTTTGTTTTTTGCAAATATGTAGGAAACCTTAGATAAAATTGAACTATCAAGTATAAATCTAATAGGAGAAAATAAAACCATCAGTCAGTACCTACAGTTTGAGAATTCTCGTCGATATGTATAGTATAGCAAATCTCTGAACCATTCATTAATTAATTTCTATTTTAAGCTCAAATCATGTGGGAGGTATGTGGAATCTGAGATGAGTGACGTCAAAGAAAAAAAATTACTCCGATCGTTGTCTTCGCAATCGCAATATAAGAGCTTCTTGGTACTCACTTACTCTACGCTCATTGAGTATCAACTACGAATCAATACAAAAAAAAAGAAGTGTGAGAGTAAGTATTCGAGAATAAACTCCAATACTTACAACATGAAGTGTAGATTTCCAAATATGGAAGTGTTTCCGGTTCGTGATTTTGTACCGATTTAAGACTGGAAAACCATTGTTTGGTCACATATATTTTTGAAAAATTCCAAAATAATTTTTGAAACCAAATATGTGATTTTAAGGTCTAAGATTCGTCCAGAAAGTAATTCATCCAGTGCACTTCCTCCCGCCATTATCAAACCGCCCTCTTTCGAAAGTTCGAACTTGACCAAGCTTACTGGCAGGCTATAAAAAGTTCTCTTCGATGCAGAACCGGCCTCTATTAACTACTCTATTTCTCCGGACGACGACGTTATTTTCCGTCCTATCGCGTTAGTTATTTCGGAACACATTACGTATACCTATATAAAAATCGTCTTATTTTATTTAAAAAAATGTTTTAAAGTCTAAAATAATTTAAAGAAATCCATATAAACCAAACAAAAATATATACAGATATTGTGATCGAACGAAATTGCGCTCACGGGCACCAAGAAAAAAATATACTTACCCTTCAGAAAACTTATCTGAAAAATTATACGTACCCTACATAAAAATAACCTGAATCAAAAAAATACTTACAATACAGTAAAAATAACGTGAACAAAAATTATACCTACCCTACATAAAAAAATAACCTGGAAAAGAAAAACAAAAAAAAAAACATCTTACAAAAAAAATTATTCTGAAAAAAAAATACTTAAAAAACAATAAGTAAGAGAAAGCTCCGAAAAAAAACCCAATTTCATTAAACTCCGAAACAACATAATAAAGAATAAAGAATCATCTATACCCCTATCATCTGTACAAATCAACCACCAGTTAACTCTGACGTCATCATCTCCATCCACAACCATCTTCACCAGTTCCACAATATTCATCATAACTATTTTTTTTAATAACTTTTGTTATAAATTGTCTTACATTTTTACTTGCGACATATAGGAACTACATATATGGCAAGTTTTGCATTCGTTCAAAATTTCGAACTCGAGATTTTAATCAAACATGATATTACGATGGTAGAGAAGTCGAAAAAAGTGGGTCCCGCGATTCCATCAGGTCTGTTTTGTCTGTCTGTCCACGCTCCTACAGCCTAAACCATTGGGTCGATTGAGTTCAAACTTGGAAGTTAAGGTTTTGAGCAGATTCGCGTTAGGCGTTTTTTTTCATTTTTTATTTAAGATCAAAACTAACTGTGGCCCCCATACAATTTTTTTGGTCAAAAAACGAAAATTCGAATTTTCTCAAAAACAAACCGATAGATTTTTTTTAAATTTTCTCTAAAATTTTATTTTTTTAACTTGGCTTCTTTTAATAAGAAAAACATATTTTTGTATTGCTCAGAAAAGGTACCGCTCATAGAACCGTTATTTTGTTTTTAAATTTTCTCAGCAACTGTGAATAAGCTCTTATATTGCCTTAACAATATTTGATTATCAAAAGTGCAATTTTTAATTGTTTGGATTTTTAAAAAAATATTGAATTCTT
This sequence comes from Eupeodes luniger, assembly GCA_951509635.1. NCBI lineage: Eukaryota > Metazoa > Arthropoda > Insecta > Diptera > Syrphidae > Eupeodes > Eupeodes luniger. Next base: position 5,860,809 of record OX608076.1, on the reverse strand, counting down.
TTTTTTCAAAATTCTATATCTCAAAAACGGGCCAACATTTTTTTACGAAATTGAAATGTAGAGCGTATATTTACAATCACTAAACAACTGCATACCAAAAATATTTTTAGTACAAAATTGAAAAATTTTATATATAAAAAATTAATTTAAAAAAAAACCGCTCTAACGATTTCCAAAAAAAAAATTTGAAAAATCAAGGATTTTTTGATTTATAAAGTGGCATTAAAATTTTTAAAGACAAACGTATTTTTCAGGTAAAATTTTGAATCTTAAATTTTTTTTTAAATTATTTTATGTTGTTTTTAATTATTTTAATTATTTTATTTTATTTTTAATTATTTTAATTATTTTAATTATTTATTTTTTTAATAATTTTAAATATTTTTAACTAGTTGAATACACAAACAATTGTTTTCGTTAAGTATGCTTACAAGTATTTTTCATTTTCGGGTGGGTTGTATTAGGATGAGTTGTGTTTTGGGAAGAATCACAAGTTTTTTGACAAATCCAATGGCATTTATATCTTTGAAGACGAACTTATTTTACAGGTATATTTTTAAATCTTTTATAGGTACAATTTTAAACAGACTCTTTGCTTACAGGAGCAAGTTCGTGCGACCCAGTCGTGCATTTTATTTTCTATATAGCTACTTAACTTCATTTCTAATTAAAATACCTTTTTATCAATTTTTATACTCCTTCTCTTGTCTTAATTTATCAACGGCAATAGTGACGTATTTCTTTTTTGATCTTCATACATTTTATATTTTCCTAATTTCAAACAAAATTATGTATAAAATTTTCCATAGTATCGTGTATAGTCTGACAACGATTTTGGAGCGGTGCACCTCATCAAAGTCCATAGTCAGTAGTTTGATTTTTGGTAAGTCCATTGTTTACATTTTATTACATAATTTTGTTTAATATATAAACGATATTGAGATTACTGTGATTTTCGCATTGATTCTAGAGAAAAGAAAATTTTTAAGAGAAATTCAATTCTCATTTAAGCTCAAGAGAGCAAACTATTTTGACCGTTACGATTTACGAAGTCCAAAAAAAACATCCGGTTTCTATTCTACACTGCTCTATCAATACTAAATTGGTGTAAGAGAGAGAAAAAAAAAATATATATTACTTGCCAAAAGAATATTGCTCATTGATGAATTACAGTGAGGAGAAATAAAAAAAAGTATTTTATTTTATAATTATTATTTTTTAATTTGAATAAACATTAATTAATTTAATTAATATTCCTTTTGACTATAAACAAAAAAATATTATTTAGATAAATATTTTGATAAATTTGTTTGAAATAATTTTTCAGTCATTTTCTAGTAATTGAAAATTCGATTTTTTTATTCAATTGTAAGAATTATTACAAAGAGAATTTTTTATTTGGTAGATTACTGATTGTTGGTTATTCATATATTTCATACATTATAATAATTTTTGTATATTATAATAAAGTTTTTTTTAGGTATTCTAAGGATTTCTTTTTTGTTAGGATTTAAGTTAAAATTATTAAATATTGTCAGTATGATTTTTGAAATGAAAAAAATTCCTCTCATGGATGAACAATATTTTGGGAAGTTTAATTGCACACAATTTATTATATATTATTAGTATAATGACGATATAGTTTTAGATTTTGATTGATGTTTTGATTCTTTTGGGGCTACTGTAAATAGGAGGACACAGTAGCCAAGGTTGTAGATAGATAGATAGATACATTTTATTCATGAAAAACAAATTTTTATACAATGTATTGAGTAGTGAACATGAATAAATTAAGACATGACAAAGTTTGTCGTGTGTCTGTAGTATACAATATTATGTGATATAATTCGTTTATAATTTTTAAACATTTATTTGATTTTTAACTGATACATTTTGCCAAATATTTGTTATATTACAATTTTTAAAACAATTTTCGTGGACTTTGAGTTTAGTTAAAACGGAATGACTTTTAGTTTAGTTAAAACGGAATGACTTTTAGTTTAGTTAAAACGGAATGACTTTTAGTTTAGTTAAAACGGAATGACTTTTAGTTTAGTTAAAACGGAATGACTTTTAGTTTAGTTAAAACAAAAATTAAAATTTTAATTAAAACTAAAACATACATTATTGCATAGCTAATTAAAAACTTTCGGTGATTATCCTTGTTCTATAAGCATAGGCCTTACTATAATAGTTGAATAGAAGCTGCCAGTCGAAACCATTTAAATAACTCTTTACTTCCTCGATGAGTAGAACATTGTTACCAAAGTAGTGACGCCTTATTTCTTTAAGCACGGGAAAAACTCCAATAAAATGAAGGATGTCTTCCCTCTCTTGCAGATTACATAAACTACAGTTCCCCGCCGTTCGATGTGCAGTAAAGTTTAATTTGATGAGTTCGCCTCTAATTTTGAAGATGGTCCCTATGTTGTAGTACGAGAAACAGCTTTTAAAGTAGTTATTTTCATTAAGATTGTAATTGATTAATGAATAATACTTTCGCTCTGTTGAACTGCTAGCTTTTTCGATAAAGGCATATCTTTCATTTTCATCAGTCAGCTGGATTATTTCATAAAAGATCTTTTGACTTAGCTTCTGACAAGTTAATCGTTATTCCACAGTTTCCGGCAAGTTTAACCCAATTTTTGACGAAGAGAGTTTTCTTTTTCAGTGCATACGTAAGAATCTTCCTCGGAAGTCTTGATTCTTCCATATTTATCACCCTTAATAAATAATCTGCATGTAGTTTAAGAGCAGAAATAAACATTGTTCGCAACCCCGACGCCAGGTGATACATATATTTTGGCGTGTTTAATGGAAGGTAAAAGAAGAAAGTTAGAAAGAACCGCAGCAGGCTTTCTGTTTCCTCGTGTCGATCTATCCCCCAAACTTGTGCACCATAAAACATAATAGATTTGGCTGTAGCATTAAATACACTATATTTGGAGCTGATAGTTATTAAATTGTTGCTGAAAATTTTTTTCCAATTCTGGCATATTGCTGATTTCGCCTTATCTGCTTTATTTTATAGGTGGTTTTCCATTTTTAAATTGAACGATAATTCCATTCCAAGATAGGTATATTTTTTTACTACTTCTAGCTTACGTTCGCCATATTTCCAATTTTTACCGCTTGCAATTCTTCCGGACCCTTTTTGGAAAATCACAACCTTTGATTTTTCCACATTTACCTCCAGACCCCATATTAAGCAATACTGATAGAGCTTGTTTATCATCAGTTGCAATGAAGATGGTGATTCGGTAAGAATGACTATGTCATCCGCGTACATGATAACCTTTACCTTTGTGTTGTCAATACCAACCCCACATGTAAGCCACTCCACAAGGTCATCGAGAAATAGTGCGAACAGTAAGGGGCTGAGGTTGCAGCCTTGTTTGACACCTCGGTTTGCTATCAGTCTTTCTGATCGGTCTTTACCATTGCCTATATTTGCTGTTGTTTGCTGATAAAGTTGTATTAATGCACGTACGAATTTTGTAGATATTCCTAAATTGTACAGCTTGTAGAACATTGTATTTCTATTTATCATGTCAAATGCAGCCCTAAAATCGACAAATAAAGTATAGAGCTTTATATTATGGTCTATTTTCATTTGCGCTATTGAAGTTAAGATGAAAATGTTATCGACAGTAGAGTAACCAGAGCGGAAGCCAGCTTGAAATTCGCTGAGTTTTTCGTTCACGGAAACCCACTCTTCGAGTCTTTTGCATAATAATGTTGTATAAGCTTTTAGTGCCGAGTTCAACAAAGTGATCCCCCTATAATTGGCTGGATTTGAGCTGTCACTTTTTTTGTATATTGGTAATATCGAGGACTCATAAAACTGATCAGGTAGTGTTCCAAAGTTAAATATGATGTCGAGTGCTTTTGCGAAGTTCTCTTTGAAAGTTTGGGAGCTATATTTGTAGAATTCGGCCGGTATGCCGTCAGGTCCTGATGCTTTGCCATCTCTTAAGGAATGAAGTACCAATTCGACTTCTTCAAATCTAATTTCTTTATCTAAAAGATCGTCCACAATGTTGGGCTGTGCAAAACTCCACGTAATTTGCTCCGTTTGGTATAATAAAGATTCTAAATGGAGTCGTAAGCTTTCCAAGGGAATCGAAACTTGTTCTTTTGATTGGTAATTACCAGACAGTTTTCTAGTTAAAGACCAAAATTCTTTTGCATCCTTGCTTTGACTTAGTTCACATGAAAATTTTTCTTCATGAGCTCGCTTTTTTATTTTTAAAGTCTCTTTATAGTGCTTATTTGCTTCCAAATACTTACTTACTTAAGGTGGCGCTACAGTCCTGTGTGAACTAGGCTTCACCCAACAAACTTCTCCATCTAGCTCGGTCCCTAGCTAGGTGTCTCCAGTTTCGCGCTCCGAGTTGGGAGAGGTCACCTTCCACTTGTGCGCGCCACCTGATTCGCGGTCTTCCTCTACTGCGCTGTCCTGTGGGTGTGGATTCGAAGACTTTCCGGGCCGGAGCATTGGTTTCCATGCGCTCTACGTGACCCAGCCATCTAAGTCGTTGGACTTTTACCTTTCTGGCTAAGTCTACGTCGCTGTACAGCCCGTACAGCTCGTCGTTCCATCTTCTCCTCCACTCCCCTTCGATGCATACGGGACCGTAGATCACACAAAGAATCTTTCTCTCGAAACAACACAAGGTGCTTTCATCCGCTTTTGTCATAGTCCATACTTCTGCACCGTATAGCAGGACGGTGATGATAAGGGTCTTATATAGCGACACTTTGGTCCTTCGAGAGAGGATTTTTCCACTCAATTGCTTTCTTAACCCAAAGAAACAGCGGTTAGCAAGAGTTATTCTTCGTTTGATCTCAACACTGGTGTTGTTTTCTGCGTTTACAGCGGAGTAGGCGAAGTCCTTGACTACCTCAAAGTTACGTTTGTCAATGGTGACGTTTTGACCAAGACGTCGGTGTTGTAGTTCTTTTCTTGATGACAGCATGCACTTTGTTTTGCCCTCATTAACCGTGAAACCCATTTTTGCCGCCTCTGCCTCAATACTCACAAAAGCCCCATTGACATCACATGACAGCGCATCACCTTGTCTAAAACCTTTTTTGACATCGAAAGGTTCTGGTAAGTTGTTTCCAACCTTTATGGATGTCGCCCACGACAATTTTAATATCGTAGCTAGGACACTGCTCAAATGTTTTGTCTAAGAGCTCGAAGAACATATCTTTGGTGTTGTCATCCTTCTCTTCTGTGGGGGCGTGCGCGCATATCAGGCTAATGTTGCCGAGTTTAGCCTTGATGCGGATGGTCATGAGGCGTTCGTTGATGCACCTATAGCTCAAGACTTCTTGCCTTAGTCTGGTTACAATGACAAAGCCGCATCCAAATAAGCGCTGTTGGTTTTCTCGGTAGCAGTCCCCATAGTAAATGTCGCAGTTTTTCATCCTCTTTTTGCCCGGCCCATCCCATCGTATTTCCTGGATGGCGGTGATGTCTGCTTTATAGCAGTCTAGGGCCTCCGCTAATTCTTCGGCTGCACGTGGTCTGTTAAGCGACCTAACATTCCACGTGCAGATCCAAAGTTCGTTCTCCTTAATTCGTTTGCTTAGGTTGTCAACAGTAAATCCGTCCGTATCCGAGGCTTGTTGGTGCTTCGCAACTATTAGATTTTTAAGTGGTCAGGAAGTCACCCTGACGGCACAACCCCCAACCTGGAGGGCCAGATCCGTAGTATAACTCCAAGGACGGGGAGCCGGATAAACCGCTCCTTATAGGCCTGGGCTCCGAATAAGTCGTAGAAGCCCTATAAGGTGTTCACTAAGTAGTTCAGCCTTACTGGAACTGTAGACGCCACCGTTGATTCCATCTCGGGAATTCCTCCGCTGCCGTCTGGATAAGGAGAGGTGCCTTAGTGGACGCACCTCTCCCCCCCTCTCTCGTTTGCTGCCCCCAACAACTTTCCACTGGGGTTGGAACCCAATCTCCAATTGAGGTACTAGGCACCCGATGTTCACCACGGGGAGGTGAGAGTAGGAGTTGATAGACAGAGGTTGGTTTTGAGAAAAACCTGTGGACGCTTGTGTCCTCTTGAATGCACATGTCTACCATTTGAACATCATTTGCTTCCAAATAATCTATTCTAATCGACTGAGATTCATTTTTTTTTTTAACAAGTTGAGCAAGGTTAAACACTTTTTTCTAAGTTTATTGCATTCACGATCATACCATGCGGATTTCTTATTGAGTGCACCTGATTTGGGAATTGATGTCGCCGATTTTATGACGATTGATTTGAGATCACATAAAGGCAAATAATTTGCCATCGATCCATATTGTTTTGTTTGAAGCAGGGCATCCATTGTTGTTTTATATTCCTCTTTTTTGTTTTTGTTCCATTTGAGGATTTTATTACCCAGATCACGAGCGTCCGCTCGAGTACTGCAGGATTTGTTTTTTTGAATTTTTATTTTTAGCCAAGGTTGTATCCTTCAGGATACGTGGGTGGGCATACCCTCAGAGGGACGCTTCCATCTCGCTCTCTCCTCACTAGAAGAGTTTGATATCAGTGTGGCCAGTTAATTCGGGCTCTATTTTTATGAACCCGTTTAATTTTTTTAAATTCTTTTTTTCCCGGCATGTAAATACGTGACGACCGTCCAGTGCTACGAAAGCAAGAACCCCCCCACCAACGAGTTAGGACGTGCTATATGCTAGCATAGCGGTGGTGGCCTGGACACCCTTTTCTACCTGTTGCCAGGATCAGCCCATAGTTCCTGTAAGCTATGGGTTGTAATGGTGGTAAGGGGAGGAAAGGTTTTAGGGTTATCGATGGCCGCATTCCAACAATGTGCTTCGGTTTTGTTTCTAGGGTTATAGCACCTCTTTTAGTTAGAAAAAATGGAACACCCTATCGATAATCCTTGCCGGTAACACCTCGGTTCCGTTACAAATCCAACAGTCAGTTTTTTTATAAAAATTAAAATCTAAAACAAATAAAACTCAAAAATTGTTAAAAATTAATGCTTGATTTTCGATATCTCATGAATAAATTAAGGTATTGACTTCAGAATGATTTCATATTCTGCTAAATTTTCCTAGAAAAAAACAATCTTTTTTGTTTATTCAAATAAGAAATAAAAACTTTCAAGAAATGTTACTAAAATTTGTAAAAATTGGTTTTCGACTAAAAATCTCGTTAGCAAAATTAGATTTTGAAATTAAACTATTTGATTATGCACAAAATATTATTAAAATGTTTAGTTATTTTTTTTTTAGAAAAATTCAACTGACAACTTTTTTAAACAAAACACGAAAATCTACAGAAACAACAAACACCTGATAAGAAATGGTTTTCATCTCAAGTATTAGGAGAACAAAGAAAGATATTGACTTCAAATTATTTATTTCACACAAAAATTTGTTATGAATATTTTGTTAAAGTTTTAAGCAAGATAAATCGACAGACGGAATGGGAGGTTTTAGTTTGGGTCGCATCCCAACCTTTTTTTGTTTAAATTTGTTTGAACCGTTTGAATCTTAATTATAAACAAAATCAGCAAAATAACAACATTAGACGTATTAGGTACGCAAACACATATCTGTTTATTCACTTAAGCCGAATAAGTCTAAGGAACAAGAAAAAACATGGATCTGAAGTTACGAGGTAGGTACTAGTAAAAAAATGAAATTCAAAACATTTATTTGACTTGACTGCAATATTTGTATACTGTTCTAATATATAATAAAATATAATAATGTCAACATGTTTACCTTCTTTCCAATAATACAGAAGTATTCTGTGGAATTATTCTGGTTATGAAAGATTTTCTTACTTAACATGACATTTAAGTCACGTTTTAATATATTTTTAGAATGCGTGTTCAAGACAGTAAAACTAACGTCATTCTGGTACGTGTGTTTATCCCACTTAATTTTAAAACAATTCTTTTTACTAGAATTTTGTATGACATTTGTCCAAAACACAGAACTTTCAAACTGTCGGATTCAATTAAATTAATAAATGATCTAATTTGCCCAATTACGCACATTAACATGTGGATTTGAAATCTTGACAGGTTCAGTTACATATGTACGTACAAATAGATACATTCGAAAACTATGTTATTTTTGTATTGATTGCGTATGATGAATAAGAGAAAAGGTACAAAAAGTCGATTTAAATGTCTTCGTCCGGATTTGTATCAAATTTAATATAAAAAAATTAGGCGGTCTTATTGAATATATGTTCGACTCCCAACTTTACTGGTTATTACCTACTCAAAGAAGGAACAATAAACTGGAAGTAAACTAAGCAACAGCTATCAACAACAATGAATTTAACTCAAGAGCATTGAGATCCGAAATAATTTCAATTTAATTTAATAATAATTTACTTTAATAATAATTTGCACAAAAGCAAGTAGAGGTTAAGTTACGGCTTAGAGATTGTATTGAGGATTAACTTAGGTATCTAATTCTAAAAAAATAATAATACTGTATTAATGCTATATTTTTCTAAAGAGTTTTTCTTAAGAAGGCTTTTGAATAAAAAGGGCACGAGTACGATAACTTTGGCGCCAAGATATAATAACGGTTTTTGGTAGAGGGGCTTAATACAAGCATTTTTTACTATGGGTGGGGGGTCTATCTCCCCCCGTTCACGCGGTAGGGGCAATTAAAAAAAATTATTATTTAAAATGGAAAAAAAAATAATTAAAAAATAACGGTGATACTTACAATTCAGTTTTATACATTTTTTTAAAGCCAACGTTTATTTATTAGCCAGTTTTAAATCAAGTCAAAACTATGCGTAGTTTTTGAAAAATTTAATTCTAAACTCAAAATTTGAGTAGAAAAAGTTAAAAAAAGGTTTAAAGTGTAACTTTTTCAATACTTCAAGATTATATACCATTGTTTTTATTTCAGAATTTATTGCTCTTACTTGTTTTTGATCAAAAACTGAAAACTAGATGATTTTATGACTTTTAGTTTTTGAGAAAATTGAAAATAAAAATTTAATTTTAAACTCAAAATTTGAGTAAAAAAAGTTAAAAAAAGGTTTAAAGTGTAACTTTTTCAATACTTCAAGATTATCTACCATTGTTTTTATTTCAGAATTTATTGCTCTAATTTGTTTTTGATCAAAAACTGAAAACTAGATGATTTTATGTCTTTTAGTTTTTGTGAAAATTGAAAACAACCACAACTACTATTTTAATTTAATTCTTTTTTTTTGCTTGAGTGGTCTTATTTTGATAGTAACAATGGTAGGTGCGAGTTTGGGTGTATGCAACAGTAAGGTGTGTGCGAATTTGGGTGTATGCAACAGTGGGATCTGTAAGGATCTGCAACCCCCCTGCTTGGGAACATTATAGGATTTGGGGTGGGTGCAAGTTGGAGTGCGTGCAAAGTGGGGAGGGGGCAAGGTTCGGTGGGTGCAAGATGGGGTGCATGCAAAGTTTCTTTTGCATTTAAATAAGCTGGATTTAAGAAAAATTCATTTACCCAAGGTGTATCTTAATCCATATTCGATTATTACTATCAAAATAAGACTACGTTAATATTTAAGCAGGGAAAAAGTAATTTAATTAAAATATTTTTTTTTGTAATTTTAAATTTTCTCAAGAACTTGAAGACATAAAGTCATCTAGTTTTCAGTTTTTGATCAAAAACAAATAAGAGCAATGAATTCTAAAAAAAAAAATAGTAGATAATCTGAAAGTTTTGAAAAATTATTCTTTAAACCTTTTTTTTAACTTTTTTTTGAACAAATTTTGACTTTAAAACAATTTTTTTGAAAAACTATGCATAGTTTTGACTTGATTTAAAAACAAGCTAATAGACAAAAGTGTTGGCTTTAAAAAAAGGTATAATACTTAATTAAGGGTATTACCGTTATTTTTTAATTATTTTTTTTGTTCCATTTAATGTACCGCCCCTACCGCCTAAACGGGGGGAGATAGACCCCCCTCCCATAGTAAAAAATGCTTGTTTTTAACTGTTTTATACAAATCCGTCATTAAACTTTGTCGCCATAGTTATCGTACTCTCCCCATAAAAAGCTTTAAGAATGTAAGGGTTTGCTTATGCATGCAGTACGTCTCTTCTTCTCTTAGACACAATTGAAATACTTTTTCCATAAACTCCTTGTATTTCCATCTTATACAGTAAAATACGGATATTTAAAGTTTGGATAACCTTTTTATGTTTTAACTGAGGTATGAGTGCGCTATGTGTTAACTGACTGTTTTCATTGTCTTTGAAATTAAGGAATAATTTGTTTACGTTCTGGGGCCAATTTTTTGCGAAGGTTTGAATGTATAAGGCTTTGAAGTCCTATTTAGGTGCTATAGGTTTTGGGTTCGATCCCTGCCTGTTCCACCTAATTTTTTTTTCATGGAAAATCCTCCAAGAGTAATTATTATTGTCGTGAAAAGTGCTTTCGCAAATTAGCCGTTTGGATTCGGCTTTAAACTGTAGGTCTCCTCCATCCCTGATAACATAACTTGCACACAGGAATGGTTGAGAGTTGTATGTCCTTAGGCCCTAGTTCTCAACGGACTGTTGCGCTACCTAATTTATTTTATTTTAAAGTGACAACTTTAGTTATTTAGATCATTTAGGAACACAGTTGTCCACCAAGATATGGTATAACTATTTAATTTGGACGACTCCCAACATTTGAAAGCAAGATTCCAACAGTTTTTTAAATATGCTATATTTAAGACCTAAAATAAAATAGTTCAGAGGGTTTTTAGTGCATTTCACGCAGAAATGTTATAAATCGTTTTGAAACTTAGCTTTTTTCCAAAAATAATATTACATTACATTACATACTACTATTGAATAATTACAAATAGAAGTGGACACCGAACATTGGTCAAACGACCATGCGACTTATGAGCATCCAGTGAGTGTCATCTTTGTATATACAAAGGTGTCATTAGCAGCTTTAATATCATTTTCATGATATTGGTTTTTGTATGTGCTAATTTATATACTCAAAAGGGATTAAAAAATTCCTTTTGGGATCTTTTTTGAAAACGAACTCTATGAATATTTATGGATGAAGACAATAAAAATAATATGTACGCGTTAAATGGGATAATGTGTTTGTGTCGCCACAAAAAAGGAATAGGTATACCTACATCTTAATATGTTAGGTAGGTATTTGAAAAGATACTAATTAATTTTTCGTGTGTAAAAAATTGCCATTTTCTTACTATTTTTATTTTGTTTTGGAGATTTGCTTAAATTGATTTAACAAATCGTTTACTTGGAGGTTTGTTGTTCCAAATAAAAAAAATTGTAATTACTTTTTCATGAATTTTTTTATCGGTTTGGCAGATATACCTACCATTTTACGAATACATAGTTTTGTGAATGTTAGTACGATATGGCCAAGTGCATGTTGTATGATAACTCAAAAAATAAATTTCTTCAGTAAAGGCATTTGAAGGTTTTTAAACTTTTTAAATAAACTGAAACAAAAATGGGATACATATAATTTATTTAATAGTACTTACATATATATGCACATAAATAATGCATTACTATTTCTTGAAACTTTTTTTACAATTTGCAATGTCTAACTTAAATCAAATAAAATTATTTTGTCTTAATTTTGTTAAGGAGACGTTGAACATAATTGGAATGATATAAATGAAAATGACGATGAAATGTCCTTAACATAGGTATTTTGTAGGATATATTGCAAAATCTGTGCTGAAGAAAAATGACTGATTTATGCAAATTGTTTATGGACAAAAGCAAATGTCAAAAAAGTTTCATACTAAATTTAACTCGATCGAGATTAAATTTTAAAGGAAGTGTTTTTTTCATTGTAATGCACATACATATGTACCAGTATACCTATCTGATCTTATTAATAATATATTCTTGTACATTATCTTTTTTACTCTGTTTTTATTTTATTTAAGAATTTTGATAAAGTGTTGCAACTATAATTTTATGTGGTTTGTTCAATTTACAGTTTTTTTTTTTCAAACAAAACAAAAATTACTTAAAATAGTCTGCTTTACCTACAAAGTATTTGAAGTTAATCAAAACATTGATAAACAATGTAAATCGGCGAAGGTTCAAGTTCAACAAGATACCTTAGGTATATGTTAGTACCTTACTTACCTAACTCGAGAAAAAACTCAAAACTGTATGTTTTAAATATATCATAATGTAACACCATAATATATATGTACCTTATGTAAATTGCATATATAGGTATTAACTAGGACCTAGATATACATATGTACATACATATGTAGGTAAATACTATTTTTGTGTTTTAAAGACCAAACCAAAATTTGCACTTGTCAAATTGAAATCTAATGAACCTACCTACCTACTTCCCTTACCTACTGATAACCTTCATCTATTCAACTGGTATTTAAAGTAGATAACTTAACTTTTATAACTTTTATAGATACCTTTGTCAATTTTATTAAATTAAAACAACACGTCGATAAATATAATTATATCTCGTTCAAGGTTGGCGGAACACATTGTTATAAAAAGAGGCTGGGATGCGACCCACACTGATAACATCCCATCCCGTCTGCCGATTTGTCTTGCTTAAAATGTTTGTAGGTTTTCGTGTTTTGTTTAAAAAGTTGTCAGTTCAATTATTCTTAAAAACTAAAATTTCCAACAGTATTTTGCATATAAGGAAAAAATTTGATTTCACAGTCGAAAGTCATTTTTTCCGAACTTATAGACATTTTTTTTTCTCAAAATTTTACCAGATGTCAAAAACGGGGGAGAGTACGATAACTTTGGCGACAAAGTTTAATGACGGATTTGTGTAGAACAGTTAGAAACAAGCATTTTTTACTATGGGAGGGGGGGGGGGTCTATCTCCTTCCGTTTAGACGGTAATACTTACAATTAAGTATTATACCTTTTTTTAAAGCCAACATTTTTGTCAATTAGCTTGTTTTTAAATCAAGTCAAAACTATGCATAGTTTTTGAAAAAAATTGTTTTAAACTAAAAATGTATGCAAAAAAAATTAAAAAAAAAGGGTTTAAAGTGTAGTTTTTCAATTGCTCTTATTCATTGCTCTTATTTGTTTTTGATCAAAAACTGAAAACTAGATGACTTTATGTCTTCTAGTTCTTGAGAAAATTGAAAATTACCAAAAAAAATATTTTAATTAAATTACTTTTTCCTTGCTTAAATATTAACGTAGTTTTATTTTGATGTGGTACCCGTGGCATGATGGTTAGTGCGTTGGACTGCCATGCCAGAGGTCTTAGGTTCGATCCCTGCCTATGTCATCTAAAGTTTTTTTCACGGGTACTGCCTCTTGCGAGGAACTGACAAATTCTCCAAGAGTAATTCTTGTCATGAAAAAGTGCTTTCTCAAATTAGCCGTTCGGATTCGGCGTAAAACTGTAGGTCCCCTCCATCCCTGACAACAGTACTCGCACACAGGAATGGTTGAGAGTTGTAAGTCACTAGGCCCTACTTCTCAAACGGACTGTTGCGCCACCCAATTTATTTATTTTTAGTCTTATTTTGATAGTAATAATCGAATATGGATTAAGATACACCTTGGGTAAATGAATTTTTCTTAAATCTAGCTTATTTTAATGCAAAAGAAACTTTGCATGCACCCCATCTTGCACCCACCGAACTTTGCCCCCTCCCCACTTTGCACGCACCCCAACTTGCACCCACCCCAAATCCTATAGTGTTCCCAAGCAGGGGGGTTGCAGATCCTTACAGATCCCACTGCATACACTTACAGATCCCACTGCATACACTCAAACTCGCACCTACCATTGTTACTATCAAAATAAGACCACTCAAGCAAAAAAAAATTAAATTAAAATAGTAGTTGTGGTTATTTTCAATTTTCTCAAAAACTAAAATACATAAAATCATCTAGTTTTCAGTTTTTGATCAAAAACAAATAAGAGCAATAAATTCTGAAATAAAAACAATGGAAGATAATCTTGAAGTATTGACAAATTACACTTTAAACCTTTTTATTAACTTTTTTTACTCAAATTTTGAGTTTAAAATTACATTTTTCAAAAACTACGCATAGTTTTGACTTGAATTAAAAACTGGCTAATAAATAAATGTTGGCTTTAAAAAAATGTATAAAACTGAATTGTAAGTATCACCGTTATTTTTTAATTATTTTTTTTTCCATTTTAAATAATAATTTTTTTTAATTGCCCCTACCGCGTGAACGGGGGGAGATAGACCCCCCACCCATAGTAAAAAATGCTTGTATTAAGCCCCTCGACCAAAAACCGTTATTATATCTTGGCGCCAAAGTTATCGTACTCGTGCCCAAAAACGTTATTCTTCTTTGTACAAAATTATTTTGGAGATAAAATCCTTTTTTTTCGTAAAGTATTCGAGGTGACAAATATTTGTTTACAGTTTTTTTGATTTATAAAAAAACCGTTTACTGGATTTTTTTCAAAAATATACTTGTTTGGTATCACGTTACAATATAAAATTCAATTTAAGTATGTAGCGTTATTGGTTCGTGAGATATTTTGGGTTAACAACTTTTTCATTTTTTTTAAATTGCTATGGTAAAAAAAACCACCCACCCAATTTTGTTTAGAGTCCTTTCTGCATCTTTCTGCATTTTTGTCTGTATAACAAAATTTATTTGAAGTCGATATCGATATCAATAGATATGGACGACAAAAAAACTTAGCGAACGTACGGACATACGAACATACGTATACACGCACGCACATACATCTTTCTAAAAATCTTTTATTTCGACTCTAGGGATCTTGAAACGTCGAGAAATGTCAAATTTTTCAATTCGACAAATCGGACCGATTACAACAACTTCCTATGGGAAGTTAAAATTAAAGCGACTACAAAAACTGCTAAACGTCAAAACTACTTACATGCCACCGGCAAACTAAAGCAAAACAATATCTCAAAAAAAATACGTAAAAGCAAAAACAAAGTAAGAAAATAATTCTTAAAGCTATATACCTACCACAAAATGTATATAAAAATATTCAACAACGCGAGTAGAAATTGTATGTTATTTGTGTACTCGCAGTGCACTGGTAAATGTTAATAGTTGGCTTTAAGAATCCTTTTTTACTCCCTCCACTTTGATTATATCTTTTTTTCTTCAGTCGACAGTTTTGTTTAAAGCAAAGAAATCTGCCAAAAATACTAGGTACTAAAATAGTTGACAAATCTAATAGGTAGATACGCCCCCAAATTATGTTATACATATGTGTATATACGTACATATGTATATGTACCTATATTCATATTAACCTACTAACCTCCATTTGTGCATATGAATACCTACATATATGTAATTACTAATTACCTACCTAATATTTGAATAAACAATATATGTACCTATACTTAAGTATGTACATTTGCAATTTTATACATACTTTGTAGTAAAGTATGATTTGTCCACTATCTCTATTTTCAGAAAAAAAAAAGAAATTTAAAAATAAACCTATCCCAACCCATATCAAACTAATAACGAAATTGAAGAAACACTCACCGAAACTCACAAATCATGTGTTAATTACATGCAAGCACCAACATCATTTTCATTTTATGAATGAGAACGAAATTTAAAAAAAAGAAAAACAAACCTTCAAAATACATTTTCTGCAGCGAACGTGATTTGGCCTTGAATGCCACACTTTTACAGACATTATGTACCTACACAGTTGTTATTGTTGTTTTTTATTCTAAGTAACAATATTCCGTTATCTTTCTCGACCATAACAAATTGTGAGTAAATTTCCCATAAGGACCAAATCTGTAAAATTGGGTGTTGTATTTGATAGACTGATACAATAACTCCCCGTGCGATACTAGCGAGTTATGAGCATTTGAGCAATAAGTGTCGCCATCTAGAGCAGGATCTGCCCGGTGTCCCCTCTATTTGTAATTATTCAATGATACTACTCAGCACATAAATGTACAGAGTAGGGAACACAGCACCTTGAACGACTAGACTATATAAGGTGATAACAACACAAGACAGAAGGACAGAAAAGACAGAACAACAGACAGAACGAACATATGACAACAGCACGCGGTAGGTTTCGAGACGGTCCCCCATCTGCCTACTGATCTTTTTTCGAAGAAAATAAAACTTAATCTATTATGGATTTTCTGGCTTTTTTGACGTATTTTTTTCGGACTCAATTTTCGGAAGTCTATAATTACTATCGTTATCAGTCTGCTTATTCGTAGATTGGAGCTGAACTAGAAGACAAATTCTAACAAAATTACTGTTTTGCGTGAACCTTTTGAAAATATTTTGATCTTAAAGGAGTCAACAAAACTTGAAAATTGTTGAGAGAAAAACGTTCGGTTCTTGAATTCATGGAAATAGATGCATTTAAGTACATAATTTCTCTTACAATTAAATAAAAACAAATTAAGGTAATCAAACAAGTTGTTAAGAAATGTTGGTGTGGCACCCACAAATTACACGTTGTAGAATCCATTGTCACTTCAGTTCTTGAGAGACTCAAAGCTTTTATATTAAATTAATAGATTACATTTGAATAATTGATTACGTTTTTCAATTAGCCATTGGTTTAACGAAAGTGTCACTTTGCTTTAAATCTCAGTTCTAGAGCATTCAAAGCTAATTCACTTCAAAAAGTAGATTTATATAATTTTTTAAGGTCTTAAAAGCTTTTCAATCTTGAAAGAAAAAACCCAGGGCCAGTTATAGCTTTTTTTTAAATCAATCCGGTACATTTTTTGAATGAATATTCGACTGTGTTTCCCTTTGATTAGAAATGAAAATTATATACCGATTGATCGGAAATCGCACAAAGATGTTTTTTTAAGAAAAAAAAAACTGATGCCTTTATGTTTAAAAGTGAAACGAATGTTTCCACTGATTTGTGTCCCAATTTCATACAATTTCAATGACGTCCGTAAAAATCTTTTGGTCGATTTCAATCAGGAAATTTTTTTCAATGACAAACATTTTTAATTATAGCTATAAGCGTTCGATGGAATTGAAGAGGCGTTTCAGGAATATAATGGAGACTTTATATCAAATTAGTGATTTATTATTCTTAAGAATATGAATATTTGCCCTTTCTCTCAGAAAATATCTTATTAAAATAATTAAAAGCATTACTAAAGTTTTTCTAAATTCTAAATTGTGTGAAAACAAAGATTTTAGTTGTTTTTGACAGCAAGCCGCTTTTTGGTGAATGTCGTTAAATCACTAACAAATCTTTAGATGAAATCTTTGCTTTTACAACTTAACTGTATAAGCTTAATGGATCGTGCTGAGCGATTGGAATAGGGCTGGATTTCCGGTACATATTATGTTCTCTGTCCAGTCCTCAGTTAGAGCTTATGGCACATGAGCTACGAACTACGAACTGCGAAGTGCGAACTGTTGATGTTCGCATATTTATTCCTTGCAGTGTGGATGGTATGTGGAACGCGAATAGAGTTTGACAGTTCGTAGCAACCACACTGCAATTCGTTATTACCAAATTGTTTGTATCCTAACATTAGTGTCGATAGGTTCCTTATAATTTAAATGTGTTTTTGTTTGACATTGACTTTTTGAAATGTTAAAAATCACGTTTGTTCGTCCATTCGTTCATTCGTTGTTCGCTCTCATGTACAAGGGCCTTAAAAGTAGTACCTATTTTTAGCAAATTTGTATGCAGTAAAATACATATTTTATTTTCTTATATAAAACAATAAATAATTAAAAGTATATGGGAGGTCATATCCATTAGCGAAATACGATAAGTTTTGAAATTAAGGAAATTCTTACGAAAATTAAAAAAAAAACTAGGGGGGTGAACCTTATGTATGGAAGTTCGGATTCGGCATAATTGTAGGTTCCCTCAATATATGAAATAACTCGCACATATAAACGGTTATAAGCTGCAAGCCGAAAGTTACGGCGTTATCCGTAAGAAACCTGTGGTACTTCAAATCGAATACAATATTTGGGCCGTCAAAAAGGAAATCCTTTTCACTGAGTTTAGTTTTTCGTTGACTCCATGGTAACTATGTTGAAGTTATGAAATTATGTATATTACTTTCAAGTTTAGAATAACACTTCGTTTTTATTTTATACTTACGAAGTTTTTAATTTCATATAACTAAACAATATTTTAAAACTTTTGTATAAAAAAGAACTAATTCTTTTAATAAATTGTGTGTATTGTTTATTTATAAAATACCAGACTTTTGATTAATACAATAGGTTATGGGACCAGCAGCTGGTTTATAAATAATAATACATAGATAAATTATTTAAAAGAATTTTAGTTTTTTGGTTTTCTGACAAGTAAAATAGCAAATAGCGATTTGTACAGAAAAGCGAATAGTTATTCAAAATCAATTATAAAAAGAGGCTGGGATGCGACCCACACTGATAACACACTGTCGATTTGTCTTGCTTAAAAGTTTGTAGGTTTTCGTGTTTTGTTAAAAAAGTTGTCAGATGAATTGTTCTTAAAAATTACCAAAAATATTTAGCATATAATGAAATTCCGACCTACACAACATTGTACAATGGGGAATAAAAAATCGTGTGGAATTTAATGCTTCGAAAACGCAATGCTGTCTTGTATCTTAAAAGTGAGATATACCCTCTTTGCCACTATCTATGAGTGGCACTTGCATCAACGAAACTGAAAATCTCGACGTACTCGGAATGTGCATCAGCAAACCACCTTTTGTGGAGCGATCACATACGCGATGTTACCAAAAATGCCGCAAGATGTCTATGTTTTTTTGAGAAGATGCAAGAAATTTGTTTGTCCGTCTACAATCTACAAAACCTATTTACGTCAGAAACTTGAATATATGTATGCAACTCTCATCTCTGGCCTGGTGCTCCAGCAACTTATTTAAGTTTGGTGACATTAACATCATCAACTCGGTTACATCACTCGAACATCGTCGTAAAGTTTCTTGTCTTACCCTTTTTTACCGTTATTTTAACGGACTATGCTCTAGTGAAATAGCCAGTTGCATTCCTCCCCTTAAACAATTTAACCGTAATACCCGCACTTCTAGGAATGCTCATCAGTTTACCCTTGAGCCCAACTTCGGCCGTACTATGAAGTACAGAGATTCATTTTTTAGCCGTACTACGTGAATGCGGAATGCCTTGCCACGCTCTATTTTTTCCTATCATTGCAATGTTGAGGAATTCAAAATCAATGAACACCGACACCTCCTATCCAACCCTTCCATCTTCTTTTTATGCTCACACTGTGTCTTTGGAATATTAAAGGTATACAAAACCCTTTCAGTGTTCGCTAATTATAAAAGAAAAAAAAGTAGGACGATTTTGTTATGGCAGCAGAAGAATTCATGATGCTTTGGAAAATCCTGAAAACTACCAAAAAGCAACTAGCAACAAACACAAACAAGAATGGAAGGACGCAATGGAGAGAGAAATTGCATCACTCAAGGAAACCCATACATTGGAACTAACAGATTTACCTAAAGGAGCGAAAGCTATACCGTGCAAGTGGGTTTACAACTTTAGAAAAATATTGACGGTATATAAATAAACGTTTTGGAAGTTCTATTTTGAAATTGGGATTTAAAAAAAGGGAAACTGATCCATGTTAGTTTATTCTAGAGCGCAACGGGTAAAAAGCTCATACCAAGTCATACCCCAGAAGTTTTTAATTTCATATAACTGAAAAATATTTGTATATTTTTCATTCTATAGAACTAATTCGTTTAATAAATTGTGTGTATTGTTTATTTATAAAATACCAGACTAAAAGTCTATACCTATAAACTTTTTATTGGGTTTGTGTATGGTGGTGCGAAATGTAACTTTTGTATACTGGCTGCTGCAAAATAAAATTTCTCGGCAATACTGGCAAACAAACTACCGAAAGCTTAAAGCTTTGAAAAAAGTGTTTACTCTGGGAGAGTTCTCCTTATTTTAAATAAATAGCAAATTCGGAATATCCTTTTTAAGACAAACCGCCAAATAAATATCGCCGTTTATCTTTGATAAACTTCAGAACATTGTGTCTCATCGAGCCAACTACATCCTTAGGTTCGGAAGTTCTTTTTTAATTTCGAATTAATTTTAAAGCCGTATTGGCAGTTGTTAGTGGTGTGGTATTTGGGTTCTAAAACGGCTGAGACTCAAGAAAAATAAAATAAATGAGTATTTATTAGTTCAACATTTAAAGCAACATAAATGCCTTCCAAGAATTTCGTTTTCGAAAGTGTTTTTTATAATTTTTTATTTGGGTTTCAAATGTGTCTTGCTCATTGGTACTTTTGTTTGTCGATTCTAATGAAATAAGATAAGATAACATTTTTCTATCGCCAAAGTTCCAAAGTGTCACTTTTGCTTTTATGTATTTTTACTTGAATTTGTAGTGGAATTTAATTTTATCGATTTTCCACTAGATAAGACAGTTTTTCCCCTTTCTCCCCTTCTGTAGAATTCAACTTATAGTTAAGTTAAAAAACATAAACAATAACAAACAATTTTCAAAATAAGACTGCACTATGATGGCAGTCAAGGTAAGTTCTTAAATCCAGATGCAACTTCTGTACTTTCTGCATTTATACTAAAATTTAAAGTATTATTATTTTTTGTGTATCAATTAAATCGGCCATATGGAAATATTATGAATGGTGAATGTGTGGATGGCGGTATTGGGCAGAAGCGGTAAAAACTCGGCCAGAGAGTATAGTGAACTTGGGTTCATTTTGTTCGATTAAAAATAACGAATGTACTTTTGTATCTACATAAATAAATATGTATGCCGTGTGGTGTATATTGCCGTTGCTCTGACCTTGTTTATAAAATTTGATATCGATTTTTCTGAATGTAGAAAACGAAACAATTATAGCCTTGAGGGTTTATGTTGGTTTTAGAGGTAAGAACCCGCATATAATGTGCTCAATAATAATTAAACTTGATAGTAAAGATGTTGTACTAGTACATAAACCTTTTTAATAAAGACTCTATATTGTTTTCTAAAAGGCCAAGAGATCAATTTGTCCTGTGTGCAGTGTTTAACCTATGCGAAGGTTTCTTATTTGCAAAATAATCATCTTGCAGATAGAATAAGGGATATAAAGAATCCTGTATAATAGTTCAAATCAAAGGGGGTCCAGCACTTAACATAAAGATGAGTTATTAAGCAATTCTTAAAAATGTTCTTTAATGTACTCCAAAGAAGACTGACAAAATTCAAACAACATACAGTGTATCTTAACTTTACAGAAGCTAAGGTGACAACTTTAGTTATGAGATTATTTTAAAAGTTGAATATATTTTTTATGAATTGCTGGCGTAAGCCTCCCCCAAGGCGGCCCATATGTCTCGATTTTTTGCATCATTGTACAAATGTTCGTTTATTTGGTAAAGATCGTCCATCTCTTGTTCGGTCGTCCTGTTGGTCTTTTATATTTCGGTCTCCATTTTGGAGTTATCTTTTTCCATCTTTGATCCTTAAGTCTTGTAAAATGTCCTGCCCAACTCCATTTAAGTCTTTTCGTACTATCTATGAAGTCAATTATTCGGGTATTGTTGCGGATTTCTTAATTTCTTATCCTTTCGCTTTGTCTTTTATTGAGGATTTTTCTTTCCATTTTCGTCTGACAGATCCTTAGCTGGTCAAGTGATTTTGTAGTAAAGTTCAGGGTTTGTAATCCATGTGTGAGAACCGATAGAATGGCCAAGTCAAAGAGATATTTTCGTGTTACTATACGTTAGTCCAGTTCTAAAATCCAGAATTGTTTCCAGCTGTTTGTTATGCGTCTGTTAATTCCATTCTTTTCTTGGTCCTTAAAAGATTTTATTTTTCCTAAGTGTATGTAGTCTTCAGAAGTGGTTTGACATAACTTGTTTTTGTTTTGCTAGTGATTTCTGTTGTCATTTCCTGCGTGTGTACAGCTCTTGTAGAAATAAGGACTTATCGTCCGCAAATCTAAGGTTGTTTGGGAGTTGTTCATCCATAAACTATATTTTTCCTTTTAAATTTGACTTTTGATAAATATTCTTTAAAACTGAAAGTGGGTCCCCTTGTCTTACTCCTTTTATCATTCTAAATTTACGTCCTATAATCTGTGTTTGTATTTGTGCTACATTATTTTTGATAGTCTTAATAACGTTTGGTTTCATATTTTGGATTTTCAAGGATATCCATATTGTAATGTGTTCAACAGAGTCAAATGCTTTACTGAAGTCTATAAATAAAACGTATATTGGTTGCACTTTTCTATAAACTGATTCATCGTTTGTAGGTGGTCCATTGTTAAAGGATTTTTTGTGTTTTTTTATTGTTTTGTTAAATAAAGATGTTAAGATTTCAAAAAGCGATTATTTTCCGCATATTATCATTTCTGCAGAGATATCATCATTTCCAGTCCATTTGTCCTTTTTGTTGTGGGGAGATCGATGTCTATGCTATCAATATCTTCATCTTTAATTATGTTCTTGGTTGAGGGGAAACGTATTTCAAAGAACTCAGTGGCATTTTTGTTTTGTGGTCACTGTCGAAATTAAAGATATTAAGCACAGATATACATATCTTTGATTGTTTCGATTTTGTTCGTCCGAACCAGCTCTAATCCATTTTTTATTTTACCATTTGATGAGATCCGTCCATTTCTATTGTCCTTCTTTTTTCAATCCATCTTTTAACTCTTCCTCCTCTTTCATTTATTTCTCCATATCCATAGGGTCTTTGTCTATTCTTTTTCGTTTAGTCTCTTTCCAAGTTTTGTATTGAAGTTTCCAATCACATACATACATTATTTCTGTTATGTTATTTGTGTATATTGAAAATATAAAGAAACCCACATTTTAATTTAATATTTTAATTCTGTAGCAAAAACACTCTATATGGAGATATAAATCCTTCGTACGTATCACGCTCCAAAACCTATTTGTTTACATTGTTGTATTTGTAATGTGGACGAATTCAACTAATTATGTTTTCTCATAAAATAAAACCACGTGATATAACGTAACAAGTATTCAGTTCATTTATTAATCGCTAACGTAATCTCTTAATAACAACTAGTTTAAGCGGAGGTTGATATGCAAGTCCAGTCCAGTCAAACTGTCAAAGCAATTAGGTATAAGAAACAAAGAGAATATGAATAACTGCAATATACAACATCAACGAGAAAAAATGACGTGTTTTCACGCATACATTGAAGTAACTACTGAGCTTTTAGGGGAAATTTCATAAATTAGAGGAGAAATCACACGCATACTTAAAAGAGTTTATGAGTCCGATTTCCGGCTTAGCTTGTAGGCAAACCAATATGGCTACCGAGGATTTATATCTTTACTAGAGTGTTTTTGTTCTGTAGCTTTAACGCCCAACTCTCATACACATTTTTTTTTAAATCAGGGGCCCTACTATGTAACTCGATTCTACTTTTGATTCTATTCGAAACTCATTTCCGATTCTACTTTCAAATCGTACTACGTATGAAAGTAGAATCGAATGCCGGTTATACCAACTTGTTTTCAAAAAATTTTCTACTTTCGAACGAGTATCGAATCGTTTGACAGTTTTAAAAACAAAAATAAAACATCAAATTTTTGGACAAGTATAATTATAACAAAAATGGACACCGTTGGAATTTGGTTTAATTCGCAAGGAAATGAAGAACGGTACGAGCAAATTGAACGCAGAAGAATAAGAGATAATTCCAAAATAATGGAGCTGAGTGAGAAAAGGTTTGTACATATAAAGTCCGCCATCGAACGTTTTTTTTTTCAACGAGTGCTTATTTCGTGTATGGTTACACTTAGCTCATGTCTGATTTCACAGATAATTAGTTTTATATTTCCGCTGAACGAATATGGTTGTGTATATGCTTCATCATCTTTTCAGATGAAGCTCATTTTGATCTTGGCGGGTATGTAAACAAGCAAAATTGTCGTATTTGGGGCACAGAAAACCCGTACGCATACAATGAATAGCCGATACACCCAAAACGAGTCACTGTTTGGTGCGGATTTTGGTCGTTTGATCGTTATCGGGCCATGTTGAACGATTTTTTGTTCACAAAAGGAGGAGGATATTGGCAAAATTTGGTTTCAACAGGACGGCGCTACGTGCCACACAGCCCTTTATATATACGGTAGAATCTTTGAACGCATTCTTAATGCAAAATATATACTTTTGTTTTAGTTTTGATAAGAACTATCGTCTTTCTAAAGACGGATTTATGTTCTTACTTAACACCATATCATCCGACATGACTACTCGCAGAAGACAAAATGCTGTTCCCATTATCATTAAGTTACCAGCAGCATTGAAGTTTTTGGCAACAAGAGGTTACCAAAACCAAATCGGTGGTGACAAGAACGCTGGACGTGCACAGCAAACCATGTCAAAAATACCTGCCGAAGTTTTGACTTCAATGGAAAGAGTCATGTGCCCGCTGATGATGAATTTTGAAATAAATGAGGAAGAGAAACGAAAGTCCAAACTCTAATTTTGGCAAAAATCACTAATTCCCGGTGTAATTGGGGTGGTAAAATAATAAAACACAAAAAGTTAAATGAAAAACTTTCAAATTCAAATTGCATATTAATAATTTATAACATTTTACTTACACTTTGACAAAAAAAAACTTCGCTCGCAAACACATTTGATGTAGAGTGATTATTTTCGATTTTGCCTTGTTTTGAATTCTATTTTCGAGTTACGTAGTTCCTCGTTTATTCGAAAGTTCATAAGAATATAGTTGGCACTACTAGAACTATTCGATTCTCGTTTGTTCGAAAGTAGTCAAATAGATACATAGTACCAATTTTTCGAATTCGAGCAATTTCATTGTAGAATCGAGTTACATAGTAGGGCCCCAGGTCTTACAATCGATTTCAATTAGTCGAAAAGAAAAAACAAGAAAAGTTACATTTCTGTTTAATTAAACTTTTACTTGTTTTATTCACATACAACTCGTACTACTATATTTTTGCCTGCCATGGACACCACTTTATTTGAGTAGATTGGGTTCCATATTAAATTCTTAAACATTTACATATACATACATTGGATTCTTTTTATGTCAAACTCTATAATCTAATCAACAACCCTAACCACACACAGCAAGCATCAATGATCTTGATACCCATAACCTAGGATTGCCAAAACATAGTAAAATATTTGTTTCGACAGCAGAGGAGCATCGTTGCTGATGCTCACTTCTGTAGGTGTACTACAGTGAAATCTCTCATGAGCGTACATGGTCCCCGATTTGTCATCCGGTTGTGGGAGTTGTCCGGTTTAGAGAAAATATTTTTTGTTTACATTTTTATAAAGTTTATTATTAATCAAATAAATTTCAAGAATGAAATAGTATATAAACCCATGCATTTATAAAAAAATAGAAATCTATTTTTTATAAAAATTCAAAACTGTTGCTTGTCTTTTGCTAAATTTAATTATTTTCAAAATGGCTTTAAAGGTGTTATAGATGTTCAAAAGCTATACAAAGTCATCTTTTGTAAACTGCTTTAAATTGTCAACAATCTTGAAATGCATCGGTGTAAGATTGGATTGGATTCTTAAAATCAGCTGCATCCTCATATCTTCTTCTGATTCGCTTATGGTAATCCCTTCATTGTTTTCGAAGATTTGAAGGCTTGGGATATCTAAATTGTCTAAATTATCTGATTACCACAAACGCTTCCATATTTTGTTCATCATTTTATATACCAAGTTCTTAGATCCCTTTCAATACATTCGATTACGTTGGCTGTGGAAGATTATCATCGGGCTCAAAAGTCTTAACAAAGTATAATGCCTCCATGAGCTGAGACACTAAAGTTGTGTTCGGTGGTAGAAAAATCATTTATATGTTTTTTACGGGGATGAAATGCAGCGTTATCTAAGAATAGCAAAATTCTGGTCTTCATGTATTCCAATTTATCCAATTTTATCTATCAAACTACAATAGCCACTCTGTCGTTAAATCATCCAAGCTTTTCTGTTTGGTTTTCAAGTAGAGGGCTAGTCCCTAAATGCAACATATTTTAATCTTTTTTTTCCTACCATACTTACACAAAATAAAAACGTGAGTCTTTCTTTTGTCAGGGGGGAACCTGTACACTTTTCAGATTTAAGGGTTAATGTCTTGTTAGGTAATGCTCTAAAAAAAAGTCCACTTTCACTGCGTTGAACACATCTTCCGGTTGGTATCCAAGTAACAAGGAAGGAGTTTTCTCCATTAACTGGTCAACACCTTCCTGTCTTACATCAGCTGATTCACCCGATACGCATTTGAAACTTATGTTGTCGGAAATTGGAATGTTTTGAATTGTTGCTGTGGAAAACCATTCCATGCAGAATTGGTCAATTTTGCATCCCTTCGTTATTAAAAATGTATTTTTTTCTGGTTAACACTGGAGGCGGACTACCATTTGGAGAATTGAAATAAAAGTTTGGTTCCCAAAAAAGTCTCGTTTAAGGGAAATGTCCGCTTATCGGAGCTGTCCGCAGGCGTAGCTTTTACTCTATATATTGTAATATTTAACCTATCATTAACAGCATGAATCTTTCAATTGAAAATATAATTGTTTTCCAATGGAGATTTTCAGTTTTGAGTGCATTACTGTTTTTGCTGCAAATATATAAACAAAGTCTTAATTACATTGTATGGTTTATATTTTTCTCTCTTTACATATATATTTATTTTCACATGAAAGAACTGCCCCAGGTTATCCTTATCCTGTCCAATCCATGTCCATTAATAAAAGAGTTTGCTGCTTTTTTTCATAACATTTTGTGCAATATGCTGCTTAAATCTTTATTGAAGTAAATAGACCCACACCCACTTAATTACATTTGCAAAATTAAAAAATACAATTAACTTTTTTCCCGGAAGTAGACATTTTAAAATTCACTAGGTATTCGGTATTTGTCGTTATGTATATAACTCTTATTAAAGGACCCTCGTTTTCCGAAAAAAATATCAACTTTTTCTCTAGTTAGAGAGATTAAATAAAACGACCGTTTTTAATATTAAATTTAATATATAGTCTTTATTTAAAGCATCAGACCCCATACCACTGGTGGGGGGAAGTCTGCCGCTATACGTCGTATCTTTCTTCAGATTAAACTAAGAATCAAAAGATTCTCGATACATCATTCAGTTTTTATATTATTTAATTGCTTACGCAGCATTTCATCTGCGCATACTGTTTATAATATTGATACACTTTTTGCAGAGGGCAAAAAGTGCTTATTCACAATTATTTCTTTATCTTTGTTTATATTTGATTGAATTTGAAGTCAAGATTTTATGTGGGTATCTTTTTACCGATCACACAAGTGGGCTCAGATATAACATATATGTATGTATTATTTGATGTATGTTATGGACAGATAGATGATTGAGTTTATTGACCTTTAACCAAAATGTAAAGAGATAATTGCATGCTTCGATATGAGGATACAATTCGTGTTTTTCGTATATTGGAGATTCCCAGAAATTTACTGGCACACTGCTGATATGATGGAAATCTTAATTATTGTGATATCAAATTTATTATTTGCAATGTTTAATGTTCACTTTGTGAATAATGTTTTCCATAATGATGGAATGTATTCAATAGTGGGTGTCAAATGTCAATCCAGATTTGGCATTTTTATGACCTAAATAGTTGCATTGGAAGGCTTTATGCCTGGACAACCTAAAATCAGTTAAGGCTGATGTATCTGATAGGGAACTCCACAAACTTTATCTCTTAGAATAAAATCTACATATAATATTGTAAAGAGGAAAGATTTGTATTTTTGTATGTAACGAATAAACTCAAAATGTACTGGACCTATTTTAATAATAGAAAGTGCTATTAAAACCAACCGAAGGTGTAAAAAAATTAGCCATTAAATGCCTTTCATCGCATACGCTGCGAAGAATATTAATGTTAGGACCTTTGTATATAAAATTGAATAGTATTATTATGAACCAGAAAATTTTGTTACGAAAGGCGGACCATGAGAGCGCTGTGTGTACGGATATATACAATGGTTAGGACAAAAAAATGTTTTCTAATTTATTAATTCATGGTCGTTTTAATTAGCATGCTTACAACTTAAATATCTCTTCCTATTTATGTCTACCCGTGCGAGGCCAGGACGTTTCGCTAGTTTTTTTATATAAAAATTAGGTGGCGCAACAGTCCATGAAGAACCAGGGCCTAGTGACTTACAACCCTCAACCATTCCTGTGTGCGAGTAATGTTGTCAGAGATGGAAGGGACCTACAGTTTATATGCCGAATCCGAACGACTAATTTTGAGAAAGCCCCCTTGCATGACAGTCCAACGCACTAACCATCACGCTACGGGAACTTTCTTATATAAAGAGGATTATAAAGAAAAGAACTCTTGAAAATTTCACTACAGGAACTACCGGTGCCTCGTTGCATTTTCTATTATATTCAAGTTGTATGCTTGGACTCATTGAGTCAAGTTAGAACTTATCTTAGTCACAACAAAAAAAAGCTTCCATTCATTATAACCACACATAGTCATATATATATGTATATACTATTTATATATTATTTGTGTTATTACCTTCTTAGTTTTTGCAGTTTCAGAAAGTTATACTGTATTGGACAAAGAATAAGCACACATCTTCGAATCAAAGGCGGATCCAATCCAAACAGACTTAACATAAAGATGAGTTTTTGAGCACCGCTTAAAAAAGTTCTTTAATGTTCTCCAAAAGAGGCTCACAAAATTTAAATATGTCTATTTTCTAAATGCACGACCCCATCTGCGGCACTGGACACCTTACTCTACCTAACACCTCTTGACATTTTTAGCAAACAAATAGCTGCAAGCTCTGCTATTTGCCTCAAAGTTTCGTCGCAGTGGACTAACAACAACATTGGCCACTCCGTAATTCTTAGGTATTTAGAATCAATTCCCAAGCACACAGACTACACCATCTCCCAACTGCAATTCGACAGAAATTTCAAAATTTCTATACCTCCCAGATCTTTTTGGGAGGATAGGACATTCCTGGAAGATGAGTCAATCCATTTCTATACAGGTGTGTACTCTGAACGACTGAAATTAAGTCTCTCATTCCGCCTTCCCAATCATTGTAGCGTGTTCCAGGCGGAACTTTTGGCGATAAAAGAAGTCTTGTTCTGGCTTAAAGAAAACGTGATATCAACATCTGATATCCGTATTTTCTCAGATAATCAGGCCGCTATCAAATCTCTGGACTCTGTCTCTACAAACTCCAGTCCATAACTGTCGATCATCTCTAATGGTGATGGCACAACAGTTTAATATTCACCTTCGTTACTTGTAAACTGTTGCTAATGCAAGACGCTGTGATGAGGGTGGGCACCAGATGGAACAACATCACCACGTGTCAAGTCACAAAAAACATCTGGTCAACACTGGATTTAAAACGTTCAAGGTGCTTGCTCCCTCTAAGCAGATCGCATATAAGCTCGATAATAGGTGTCATAACCGGACACTGTCTAATAGGAAAGCACTCCACGAGATTAGGCGTATTCTCAAATGACTTTTGGAGAAGCTGTATGGACGAGGAAGAGGAAGAAACAGTTCTTCATCTTCTCTGCACATGCCCTGCTCTGGCTCGAAAACGCAAGAATTACCTAAGAGAATTCTTCTTTAAGCGATCTAAATCATATCAGCATAATCAGCCTCTCACGTTTCGTAAGGGGCTCAAACTTGTCCCATTGAGCTTAGGAGGAAGCCTCAAGATTCATGTGGTATCACAATGGGCCATTAAACTGGCCTAAGTGTGTCCGTTTCCATCTTGGACAGCCACTATAACCTAACCTATTGTCTATTGTTACTATCGTTATCATTCTGCTTACTCGTAGTTGCTTAAAGACGAATTCTAAAATCCATGTTTACGTGAACCCTTTCAAAAAGTTTGTATCTGAAAGGAGTCAACAAAAGTTTAAAAATTGTTGAGAGCAAATGCTTGGTTCTGGAATTTATAAAAAAAGGTGCATTTAAGTACATAATTTCTCTAAAAATTAAATAAAAACAAATTTAGGTAAAATAAGTATAGGGAAAAAACTTTAGTGTGGCATTCACAAACTACACGTTGCAGAATTTTCAAGAGATTCAAAGATTTTACAATAAATGAATAGATATAATATACATATGTAGATATGAAACATTAATGTTTTTCAATTAGACATCGGTTTAACAAAAGTGTCACTTTTGCTGTCTTTGTGAAATGTATGTTCTTGAAATTCGTATTTAAATTTCAATTCTAGAGCATCCAAAGCAAATTCACTTCAAAGAGTAGATTTCTTTAATTTTGTTAAATCTTGAAAGTTTTTGTATTTAATAAGAAATCAATTTTGAAAGAAAGGAATACTTTAAGAAAGCCTAACACTATTTATGAGAATAATAAGTTTCAAGAATTTAAAGACAACTTAATATTAAATTGGCAACCTCTTTTAAGGTTTCTTCTTAAGAACCTGAGTATTTGCTCTTTCTCTCAGAAAAGATCTTATGAAAATAATTTAAAGCATTAGGCACTTAAGTTGTTTTCAAATGTTGTATAATGGGGATTTTGGGAAAGGGATGTAGGGGTTTCCTTGGCTTTAAGGGCTCGCCAAGGTAAGCCAGAGATCTAGGCGCTCGGCGCCGATTTATAAATTTGAAATTAAACAACAATTACCTTTTGATTTGTAATCCTTTAGTGGTATTTATTTGCTAGACTGACCTACTGACATCAACTTCTAAACTATTTATATTAATTTTATGCTTACTTACTAAATTTCTTAACCTACTTCCTTAACATTAATTTCTTAACACCACTACCTTATTTTTGTATTGATGTCATTTCTACATTTCTTAACATTAATTTCTTAATATTACTACATTACTCACCTTATTTTCATATTGATGTCATCATGTTACCATGCATTTCCGCACTTCACACCTGTGCTTTGGTTCAACGTTCGTCTTGTTGACAAACTTTCGGATGACGCTTCGAATTACTTCATCGAGAATCCAAAGCGTTGCTTTTGACCGTTTATTAAGGTCACAATTGCTTTGAACTTCAATGATTACGTGCGTCAATCAGCAAGTTCGTTTTACTTTTTGCAACACAATAAACAAATACTTTTTGTTTTTGTTTATGTTTTGTTGTTGTTGCTTGTTTTGGTTGTTTTGAATACGTTGATTAGGGTTTGGAGGGTTATGTATGGATGCTTAAGTAGCATCATATAACACCTCCCCCCTTTTAAAAAATAATTTTTGTATGGAAGAGACAAAAATTGTTGAACCATACGTAGGTATTTTTATTTTGAAGTGGTATTCGGAAGCGATTTTGAATCAATATGAAAATAAGGGATATGTATACATATACATATATTTGTTGATTTTTTTTTTTCATTGTTCATTTTCGATTTGTCTTTAAGGGATTTAACAAAAACTTAAAATTTTTTCTTTTGCTCTTAAACTTTAAAATTTATCTATAAAGATGCCGTGTCTCTATATTTATTTTGCTTTATTTCATAATTTAAACTTTAATAATAATAGTTGATATATGTATGTATGTAAGTAATTTGTGTATATATAGTATTCTGTGTATACATAATTTAATAATTATTATTAAACATGTTTGTGTATAGTATATTGGTAAAACGATTTTAATTTAAATTTTATAGGTATATTACATATTTCTATTGATGAGTCTTAAAGTTAAGGATTGAAATAATTTAATTTACTTGTGTATAGGTACATATATTAAAAATGTTTATTTGTTCTTCTACGTTTATTTTGTATATTTGAAAAAGGTATGTATATGATTAAAAAAAAAAAAACAAAAACAAATTAAGTAACGTTCAAATAAATTGCATGATATAAAAATACAAATATTTCTTAAACATATCGCTCAAAAAAGTATGTAAATACACGAAAATTATTGAAATGCAGGAAAAAAGATGATGATGATGTGCTGTTAATCAGTGTCACGTATTGTCGGTTTTTGGTTTGCATGAATCTCTTCCGTTGTAGTTTTGTCGGTCAGTTTGTGTGGAACTCTTCTTCCTTTCTTCATAGTTTAGGGAAGGGGTATGTGCTGAAAGTTTGAAATTTATGGGGATTTTCCCTCTTTTAGATTTTGATTATGGGTATATAAACCTCTTTTCAAAAATACAAAATTTTTTTTTCGATTGGGGCTTAATCCCTTATCCCTCTTTTACTATATACATTTTTTTTTTTTGATTGATTGGGGCTTAATATATCCCTCTTTTACTATAGATTTTTTTTATTGGGGCTCAATATCTCCCTCTCCTCTCCCTAGTTGTAACAGTTCCTCCTTCTTAAATGGCAGTTTTCTCCCTTCTTGGTAGATTAGGCTACACGTCAGGGTTCCGTTATCGAAGCCTTGTAATTCGTTTGGGACCCGTACGTTATTTGTGGTGTATTCCGGTGTTTTATTTTCCTTCAAATTTCTCTTCCACTCGTTGCCCTCATTGCGTTTGTTCCAGAGGTTCCTAGGCCGTCGTAGTATTTTATGGTCTTGTTTATATTGTTCACCAATATAAGCGACCTGTGCAGTCCCTTTATTTCTATTGGGATGTAAAGGAGTTTCAAATCGAACACATTGATTTGTCCTAACCATTTTATCATCTCAACACTCTGTTCTCTTGCAACATAGTGCTAGAAATAAATGGTTTTATTTTAATAATCGACTTATTACTAAATTCTTTTAAAGTAATGTTTGAGGCGGTTATTGTGAATCGTACACTGTTTCTTTTTTATTAGAACAACGCTGTCAGTGGGACTAATTATTTTAATTATTTCGTATGGTCCTGTCCATATTTCGGATAATTTATGTTGTCTGTTTTCGTTTTCGATAAGTACTTTGTCACCTACGTGGAATGTTTCCATTTTATTCTTTTCGTCATAATACGTTTTTGATTTCTTTTTACTGTTTATTAAGTTTCGTCTAGCGATGTCGTATGTTTTTCGTAATTTGTATCTTAAGGCATAAAAGTAGTTTTCGTGGTTGTATATGGGTTCAGGTTCTTTTTTTAGATTTGAAGGAATATCGGCCGTAAAACCAAAAAGACAGTCCATTGGAGTAAATTTTGTTACTTCATGGATGCTATTATTATAAACGAAAGCTGCTGTTCTAAAAATTGGTCCCAAGATTTTGTGTTTTCATCGCAAATTGTTCTTAAGTATTCTACTAAAGGTCGATGCGCTTTTTCTAATGCACCATTTGATTGTGGGTGGTAAGCAGTTGTCTGGAGCTTCTCTATTTTAAGTAGTTTACATACCTGCTTAAACAATTTACTTAAAAAATTTGTCCCTTGGTCTGTAACTAGTTGTTTGGGAATTCTGTACCTAGTTATGATTTGTTCAAAGAATGCATGTGCTACTGTTTCTGCTTCTTGGTTAGGTATAGCGCAAAAATCAACGAATTTCGTCAAGTTGTCTTGGAAAGTGAGTATATAATGGGTGATTTTTTTGAGGTTAGGATTTTCATGCATTAGTATTTGACAGATCACGCGGGATTTCAGACATGGTGTCAAAGAGAAAGATGCTCAGTATGCTTTGACATTTCATCATGAATAGACTTACTAACGAGCAACGCTTGCAAATCATTGAATTTTATTACCAAAATCAGTGTTCGGTTCGAAATGTGTTTCGCGCTTTTTTATCGACAAATTTTGTTCAGCGATGAGGCTCATTTCTGGTTGAATGGCTACGTAAATAAGCAAAATTGCCGCATTTGGAGTGAAGAGCAACCAGAAGCCGTTCAAGAACTGCCCATGCATCCCGAAAAATGCACTGTTTGGTGTGGTTTATACGCTGGTGGAATCATTGGACCGTATTTTTTCAAAGATGCTGTTGGACGCAACGTTACGGTGAATGGCGATCGCTTTCGTTCAATGCTAACAAACTTTTTGTTGCCAAAAATGGAAGAACTGAACTTGGTTGACATGTGGTTTCAACAAGATGGCGCTACATGCCACACAGCTCGCGATTCTATGGCCATTTTGAGGGAAAACTTCGGAGAACAATTCATCTCAAGGAATGGACCGGTAAGTTGGCCACCAAGATCATGCGATTTGACGCCTTTAGACTATTTTTTGTGGGGCTACGTCAAGTCTAAAGTCTACACAAATAAGCCAGCAACTATTCCAGCTTTGGAAGACAACATTTCCGAAGAAATTCGGGCTATTCCGGCCGAAATGCTCGAAAAAGTTACCCAAAATTGGACTTTCCGAATGGACCACCAAAGACGCAGCCGCGGTCAACATTTAAATGAAATTATCTTCAAAAAGTAAATGTCATGGACCAATCTAACGTTTCAAATAAAGAATCGATGAGATATTTCAAATTTTATGCGTTTTTTTTTTTTTAAAAGTTCTCAAGCTCTTAAAAAATCACCCGTTATTTGTTTCCCATATGCGATTCTTGTAGGGATCCTACTATATCTTAATACACTTTCATTGGCATTTTTGTCTCTAAACTTGACTTAATTTTTTGACATTTTGGGCATTGTTTTACGTATTTGGATATATCTCCAAACATTTTTGGCCAGAAATAACTCCTTCTAATGCGTTTATATGTATTGATCACTCCCTGATGACCTCCAAATGGTGAGTCGTGGTATTCTCTTAGTATAGTCCTTATGTCTTCGCAAGTGTTTATGCTTTCAGACGTGTCTTCTTTCTGAGGTATCTTTGAATTTGTTTGGTTCTGTTTGTTGTAGCTTTGCTTGTGCTCTTGTTACAGCTAAGCATGTTGCGTTTGTAAGAGGTTCTTAAAGTTTTTAGTTAGTCGGTATTCTACTTAAAGCGTCAACGTTAGTGTTATTTTTTTCCGCTTTGTACTTAAGTGTACAGTCGTATTCAGAAAGTTTATGGTGAAATCGTATAAGTTTAGACGTTGGGTCTCTAGTTCTAAAATTTCCAGTCAGGGGTTCATGGTCTGTGTATACAGTGAATTTCCTACCTAATAAGTAACACCTAAAGTTCTTTGTGGCCCATACTATTGCTAGCATTTCCTTTTCGCTTGTTGAATAGTTGCGTTCCGTTTTGCTTAGTGTCCTGCTTGCATATGCAATTGGCTTATCTTTTCCAACTGTTCCTTGCGAAAGTATAGCTCCTATTGCTTCGTCACTAGCGTCAGTTGTAAGTATAAAGGGTTCATCAAAATTGGGATAGATAAGAAGAGGTGGGATGGGGATATTAATAGGTTTTTTAAGCTTTGAAAAGCTTCCTGGCATTTGTCTGTCCAGTTAAACTTAACGTCTTTCCTTGTCAAATTAGTCAGGGGTTTGGCTATTTTTGAAAAATTGGGAATACATTTTCTGTAGTAATTGGCTTATCCTAGGAATGATTGAATTTGTTTCAAGTTTTTAGGAACTGGAAAAGTTTGAACACAACTTACTTTACCTGGGTCTGGATGTGCTCCCTCTGAAGAACATTTGTGTCCTAAATATACTACTTCTCGTCTCAAAAATTGACATTTCTCTACATTTATGTTATTATGTTCTCTCATTTTTTCAAAGATTAATTCATATAATAATCATATAACACAAATATTTACTTATACAACCTAACTGTATAACCTTTTCAGCTCATATGACCCCCTCCCCTTCTCATGACCCATCGACTTTGTATTGACTTTAAATAAGCGATACAATTATTCTATTTATGTTTTCAAATTAAAATTTCAATTCATCAATTTTGAAGTAACTGTAAGAAAAATGCAAATTTAATCAAATGCCTGCAACAAAATTATACATGTACATGTACAATACAAAAATGTGAATAAAATGAAATTACCCTGGAATTATCACAAGTATGGAAATCAATCGTCTTAGCTTTTCTAATCTCTTTTTTTTCTTAAGTTCGTGTGGATTAAGTCCATATTGTCTTTCTGAATTAAACATGGTTTATTTACATTGTTACTAAGAGTTCATTTTGAATCAAGGTCAGGACACTGCTCAGACATATAGTTAAGAGATTGATTTGGCGATCGCTAATCCACTATACTCCATCAGCAGGGAAAAGCGTTTATGGTCATAGTCACGCCGGCCGCCGCTGCATGTAGGACAACTCATAAATTGTCATTCTAAAATTTGTTTTCCACATCTAATTTCCAACAACAACAAAAACTACAATTAATTGTATACAGTGTAAACATGGCAAACGCTCTTTTTCGGTATCTCTGATGATGCGAAATATTTTTTCGGAATATTTAAAATGTAGATATCTCGAGAAAAACTAATTTAAAGTCAGCATTGTTGTGTTGCAAAAGCAATGTTCAACGTACAAATGCTGAGAAAAATAATAGATTACGTTTTAAACTAATCCAAAAACAAACCCTTAAAATTCAGATCCACCCACAACCACAGAATGCAGCCTATCAACTTGGAAAGCATGATTTGTAACAGACTTAAGTGACTTTTAAGAGTCAGGTGAATCTGGCACTTAAAGTAGCAAAATTAGAAAACTAAAATGTGTCTCTTTTTCAATGTTTGGCAGGCACCTATTTTAAAATCTAGTCATATACTAAAAATTTAAACAGTTCCATTAAAAGATAAAACTAAACATTATTTGCCCTGTAAAATTTCGCATTTGTCAGCTCACATCAAGTGCAACGATGGTGTCAAATTTGACATACCAATTTGTGTATTGACTAAAATTGAAAACTCGATTTCAATCAATTTAATAACTTCGTTTCATGCGTGAACTAAAAAAAATATTTTGGTAAAATGACTAAGTTTAATGTTGTCAGGCATTAACAATGGCGCAAAATTTTAAACGATTTAGTACATTTGTAATCCATTTTTAGCAATTTACCAGGCTTAAAAGGTGATTTCTTTCTTTAAGATAAAATAGCAAACGTTTAAGTTTACTGAATGAATTTTACGCATCTCTTGGTAAATAAGACGAATTTTTTTGATTCATAAGTGGCAACACTTCCCGATAGAGTTGACGAAGATCTTAATTTTGTTAAAGTCACAATTAACTTTGTGGCACAAGTAGAAGGAAAATAAGCATTATCTCCTAGACTATACTCACATGGGATGAGGGTGGATACACAACAGAAAATAATTAAGAAATATGTATCTTTATGTAAATTAGATATATGCACGGTTTCTTATTCAATTGTATCTTTTTTTTATCGTTTAGGGAGCAACAAAGCTTCTTATAGATAGACCTAGGGGAGATATTTGTAGGTGTGCAAGTATATTTTCCGTTTGCTTAGATTTGTATTCTTGTGTTGTTTGTAGTTTGCTGGGTCATCTCATTTTTTGCTGTTCGAAATTCATCGGCAACTCGTTAAATGAGCTAAATATTATTGTTACGAAAATATTAACTTTTTCTTTAGAAGTATAATTTACACACAATATTCGAAATGAACCTGTAACCCATCTTTACTAACGAATCGTTGCATCTTTCGAATTACTTTATGATAATCGTCGCGTCGTCGCGGGGTTGAACTTTATTGATTATAGAGTAATTTTTTTCTTCAATAAATTATAATAAATAAATTTAAACGCGCAATTCAGGGTAGAAAATTAACTTTTTTTTTTAACTTACATTTTGGTAATTCGTTCTTCGAATTGCATTCGAATTTTATAGTTTTGAAATAGTTTTCGAGAGAAATTGAAACTCTGAGTGTAAACAAAGACGAAGAAAGTGACACAAGTATGTTTTGATCTTGATTTTATAGTTTTGAAATAGTTTTCGAGAGAAATTGAAACTCTGAGTGTAAACAAAGACGGAGAAAGTGACACAAGTATGTTTTGAACGTTTTTGTTTGGTTGTTCTGTTTGTGTTGTCAAAAAACATTTTTGTTTTGAAGAAAAGTATAAACGTATATATAAAGCGATTATTTCTTATAGGCAAATATAAAATCAAATTGTGATCCGTATGTAATTTCGTTTTGTTTTAGATGACTCGTTACAAACATGCGGATTTTCAAGATGACGACACAAGTTCAACCGGAGCAATTCAGTTGACAGAAAGCAATTCTAGTTCTGGATATCATTTGCGTTATCATACTTCCAGGGTAAGTGTTCCTTTCTTGTTTCCTACTTAATTCTGGTTTAAGCTGTTCGTACTCAAAAGTGGTTCTTTGTTTTGGCATAAAAGTGTTCAACGTTGAAATTAACAAAAACTAAAGCAGTTCTGCAGTAATGTTATGTTATGTCTTACAAACTCCATTCGAATTTAAATGTTTTTTTTTGTTTTACTTTAAAATAATTATTTTGGGGAGAGTGCGATAACTTGGTCTTGGAAAATTAAAACTTGACTTAAATTGAAAAAAAAATATATATATATTTGAAAACAACGACAATAATAACACATTTTTTTATAAAACGAAGAGAG
Source organism: Eupeodes luniger (assembly GCA_951509635.1). Classification (NCBI taxonomy): domain Eukaryota; kingdom Metazoa; phylum Arthropoda; class Insecta; order Diptera; family Syrphidae; genus Eupeodes; species Eupeodes luniger. The sequence goes on along the minus strand of OX608076.1, from coordinate 5,822,451 downwards.
TTTGAATTCAATAACTGTTTTTTATTATCAAGGTCTTAAGTAGAAAATCATTTTTTAATAGTTGTTAGTTGTTTTTTGCAGGTTTTTTTTTGTAAAAAAAAGTGGCAATTGAATTTTTACCAAAAGATAAATACATGTCAACAACAATATCTTATGCAGAATCAGAATAATTTTGAAGTAAATGCACTGATTTATTTCGAGATATTCGAGATATTTTTTACCAAATTTTAATAGTAGATATTTCTTAAGTTTTTTATTTGTTATAAAAAAAAAATTAATTGGATTTTATTAAATTCGTTAAATAATATTGGTAACAATATCTTGTATAAAGTGAAAATAAAATTTGAAAACTGCAAAATTATTTATTCCTGAGATATTTAAGTAGAAAATCAATTTTTACCCATTTTTAGCAGTCATTTTTTTAAGTTTTTATTATTTGAAAACAAAATTGCCAATTCGATTTTTCTAAAAAATTTACCAGATTTTTAAAACGTTGTTTTTCATTACAAAAAAATTATTTTGAAATTATTATCAATTCTTGATTAAAAAATTTTCAAGTAAAAAACATTTTTTTTTTCATTAATTGAATTTGTTCTTAAAATTATTCTTAATTAGTATCGCGTCACATTACATTATAAAAAATTTAATTGAAATCGCTAGCTTCATTGGTTCGTGAGATATTTGGTACAACCCAAATGCTCACCATTTTTTAAATTGCTACACTAACAAAAATACCCACTGAAATTACTTTCTGTATCTTTTGTCTTTATTATCTATATAACAAAATTAATTTAAAGTCGATATCTTTTCTTGTTCTTGAGAAATGAACGATGAAAAAAGATTCCCGAACGTACGGACATACGAACGCACGTACACAAACTCTTATACTGTCTTACTAATATTCGATGATAAAAAATGTGAAAATTTTGTTTTGGATTTTTAATTCGATATCTCGAAAATGGGTCATCATTTTTTTGCGAAAATCAAGTATAACCGTATATTAATAATCTCTGAATAACTGCATACTAAACATATTAGTAAACTTAATTTATACAAAATTCATTAAAAAAAAAAAATTGGTTAATCCAGGCGCAATTTCATGCGAAGCAGTCATGCACTTTATTTTTTGTCAGCATAACAAATACAAAATTACAAATGGGTGTTGGAGGGTGATACGTACGAAAGATTCTGGTCTTTATATGGATTGTCTTTGCTCTGTCCAAGAATGTCAATTTTGTTGTGTGAAAAAAAAGTGAAATAACTTGTCCAGGGTTTTCGTACTACAAATTATAAATATTGGAAACTGCTCTATAAAAATCAAAAGGGCAACCATCCTTACTTTCTAATTTTAATTTTTAACAAAGATTTTAATTTTACAAAAAATCATTTACCGAATGTTTAAGATAATTGTTTATCTTTTTAATTTGATCTCTCTTTTTTTTATTTTTCGAAAGTAATACCTACTCCATGTTATAAAGGTTTTTCTTTCAATCAGGACGCTTTTTCTGTGACGTTTGGTGAAACTGAAACCAAGATTCTTCCTTGATCTACTCATAAATGCGATCTTGCACGGCATAGGAATCTCGTTATTCAATAAAAATCAATAGACTACTTGCCTTATAGCCCAATTAACGTGCTCTTTTTTGGTGATGAGCAAAGGCCCTTGCCCCTTTTATCATATTATAATAGGTTCTTTAAAAAAACCGAAAAAAATACCACAAACTTGTCTAACAGCTTCTGTTTTGTACTTTAACTGGTCATCGATTTTTTTGTTGTCTCATTTTTTTTCTTTTTTTTCGGTGCTAAACTCTTGTATTTGAAGAACTTGAAACCATTTTCATAATTTTATTTGCACTTGCGATTATAAGTGAACATACTAAATGTGTATAGTACTTATTGACCAAACCGCATGCACTTAAAATCTACTATAACCAAACCCCAAGAAATTCCAAACCACCAAGAAAAAAACAAAAACAAAAATCGATGACGGCAATAATTTTGCATTCAGGTATCCTTACAAGCTTATAAAAAGCTTCCATTCTTGAAAGCTCCACTGAAAATCGTGAACAAAGTTATACATTTGTACGCGATACTATTGCCACGGTAACTCTGATTTAGTTTCAAGGTAGGTATACGAAAAACGATTAGTAATAGTACGGCAGCTGGGGTTGTGGGGAAAGCATGTGCACGGAAGGGCACGTGCGTCTGTTGCACACAAATCTTACGAAAAAAGCACTTAGATACTGACAGTGGTTAAATTTTAAATTTAAGGGGCTTTGAAATGTGCCGCAGGTATTCTTGTGCGGATCAAATATGTTTTAACTTTTTTATCTTATTAGCTTTTGTCTCCATTTGGCTCAACACAAGACTTTATAGACATCTGTTTTTTGTCATAAAAGTTGTTAGTTGATTTTTTCCAAAAAATTAACTAAAAAAATACCAAAAATATTTTGTGTATGATGAAAAAGTATGATTTCAAAATCTATTTTTGTTAATGAGATTTTTAATCGAAAATCAATTTTTAGCAACTTATGTAAGTAGCATTTCTTGAAAAATGTTATTTATTGCATAAACAAATGCAGATTGGATTTTTCTAAGGAAATTTAGCACATAATATAATCACTTTGAAGTCAATATCTTCATTTATATTGAGAATGGAACATCAATTTATTCCAATTTTGCGTACTATTTTTGTAGATTTCAATTTTTATGAAAAATCTGTCTGTTCGATTTTCCTCTTAATTTTACTGAGCGTTCAAAACAATATTTTTTATAGGGTTAAATTAGTTTGAAGCCGACATCTTAACTTTTAAAAAAAAATTTTGAGTCTAAAATCATTTTTTGTTAAGTTTAAGTAATGCGTTTTTTTGTTTTAATTTTGTGTAAAAAAAACTATCAATTCGATTTTTCTAAAAATTTTGTCAGATGTCAACGAGGTTTTCAATGTTTTTGGTTTATAGTTATATTAACGTATTAGTTTGGTACAACGTTACATTATAAAATATTTAATTTTATTCAAGTCGCTATAGTTATTGGTTCGTTAGATATTTTGGGTTAAATAAAATATTCGCTTTTTTAAATTATTAGGGTAAAAAAAAACACCCAATCAATTTCTTTCCTTTTTGCATCTTTTTGTGTTATTTTCTATGTAACACAATTTATTTGAAGTCGATATCTCTATTAGTTCTTGAGATATGGACAACAAAAAAGTTTTCCGAATGTACGTACACACGCACACACACACAGACATCTTTCTAAAAATCTTTTATTTAGATTCTAGGGACTTTGAAACGTCGAGAAATGTTAAAATTTTCAATTCGACAAATTGGACCGATTACAATAACTTCCTATGTCAAGTTAACTAATTGAAAATTCCTAAACTGGGAGAGATAGACCCTCCTGGTAAATAAAATGCACGACTGGGTCGCACGAACTTGCTCCTGTATGCAAAAAGTTTGTTTAAAAAAGTACCTATATAAGATTTAAAAATACACATATAAAATAAGTTTGTCTTTAAAATGCCATTTGATTTGTCAAAAAATCCTCCATTTTTCAATTTTTTGTTTGAAAATCAATAGACCGGTTTTATTTAAATTAATTTTTTTATATATACAAATTTTCCATTTTTTCTCAAAAATATTTTTGTTATGCATTTGTTTAGTGATTGTAAATATAAGTTTTAGATTTTAATTTCGTAAAAAAATGTGAACCCTTTTTCGAGATATAGGATTTTGAAAATAAAATCAATATTTTTTCAAGAATCCAAAAAATGTATACACTTGATCATCAAATATTGAAATCGGTTCATTATTTTCTGAGAATTATAAAAACTAAAAAATTATATAAACTAATTAAGACAGTATTGATATGGGGTACATTTTTTTCGGGTGCAAAAGCAAAAAGTCTGCTTATGGCGGAGGGAATTTTTTTTTCGAGAATAGAAATTTAGTTTGGACGAATCATCACAAAAGCGCGATTCATCCCAAGACACAACTCATACCGAAAATGAAAAATTCATGTAAGCATACCAAACGAAAACAATTGTTTGTGTAGTTCGTTCAAAGCTTTTTCCTTTGGATAGCTTTATTTTAATTTCATATTAGAAGAACCAGGATGGAAAATAAATTATCTGAAGATAAGAAAGAGGCAGAACATGTATGTTTAAATTGTAAAGCGATCGCCTACTGGTTGTGTAGTTAGGTAGGTGTCTTAGACAAATATAGAATAATTCATTGGCGTGCTCAGCTTTATGCAGATAGATAGATAAGGACTTGTTTATGATGATAATGGAGGAATGTTGTTGGTAGGTAGAAGGTACTTACTACAATCCAATCCCATTTCTTCTTTCCTACAAGTTTTCAGCGCAAACATGGAGTTATTACATGCAGTTTGTTTTGTTCGTTAAAGTTTAAAAAAGAAAACAAGCATACGAACAGGTACACGAAATTGCTATTCATGTGTCATTTACAGTGAGGCTCTTGTGCGTTTTGGATTTTAGTTATGAAGTGACACGTAAGCAGTAGTTGTAGAGGTTGTACGTAATACCTATATAGGTTGGTGACGTGAAATAGTGCCAAATGAAATAACGCCAAATTTCAAATTTGGCCTTATTTCGTTGTTCAAAACGAAATAAAACCAATTTGGCTTTATTTCGATTTATAAAAAGAAATAAGGCCAAAAAAATAATGGAAACAACGCCGAATTTTTGAAATTGGAGCCTAAAACAAGTTTTTTTGAATTGATAGCACGGCGCGTACTAACAGCTAGGTATGTAAGGGGGGGCATCCTGCCCCCCTGCAACCCCCCTGCTTGGGCTCACTATAGGATTTGGGGTGGGTGCGAGTTTGGGTATATGCAAAGAACACGAATGCGTTGTGATTCTTTCATAACAATAAGCAATACTTCCTTTTTTTTTGTTGGGAATTTCTTTGATTTTAGTGCTCAAATGCAAAAATTCTTTGCATATACCCAAACTCGCACCCACCCCAAATCCTATAGTGAGCCCAAGCAGGGGGGTTGCAGGGGGGCAGCATGCCCCCCCTTACATACCTAGCTGTTAGTAGGCCGTGCTATCAATTCAAAAAAACTTTTTAGCAAAAGTAGCTATTCTAGAGAATAAATCAACCATTTTTGCGTGTTTTGTATGTAAAAAAGTGAGCTTTAAAAATTTTGTATTACTTTGTACAAATGTGTTTGTTTATTTTTATTTTTGTTTGAATAAAGAATTTAATTTAGCATACAGAGAAAACAAAAGATTATTTTACTTTATGTTTTTTCCTATATCAGCAAAATTTTAAATCGAAATAATGCCAAATTGCTATTATTTCGTTTTCTAAAGCGAAATAAACCCAAATTGAAAATTTGGCCTTATTTCGTTTTCAAAAACGAAATAATGCCAAATTTGTTGGATTTGGCTTTATTTCATTTGGCGTTATTTCACGTCACCATATAGGTTAGGCATAATGTGTTGTATACGTTGAAAAAGTGATTCTAATAGAAAATATATACATACATATACTCTTTCTGGCCCGTTTTTTTAACTTGTACTAAGTATTTATTCTGATGTTCAAATGGTAGACATGTGCATTCAAGAGGACACAAGCGTCAACGGTGGCATCTACAGTTCCAGTAAGGTTGAAATACTTAGTGAACACCTTATAGGGCTTCTACGAATTATTCGGAGCCCAGGCCTATAAGACGCGGTTTATCCGCCTCCCCGTCCTTGGATTTATACTAAGGATCTGGCCCTCCAGGTTAGGGGTTGTGCCGTCGGGGTGACTTCCTGACCACGTACAAATTTTCTTGTTGCGAAGCACCAACAAGCCTCGGATACGGACGGATTCACTGTTGACAACACAAGCAAACGAAATAAGGACAACGAACTTCAGATCTATACGTGGAATGTTAGGTCCCTTAACAGACCACGTGCAGCCGAACAATTAGCGGAAGCCCTAAACTGCTGCAAGGCAGATATTACCGCCATCCAAGAAGTGCGATGGGATGGACCGGGCAAACATTCTTCGAGCTCTTGGACAAGACATATGAGCAGTGCCCTGGCTATGACATTAAAATTGTCTTAGGAGATTTTAATGCCAAGCTAGGAAGAGAAGACATCTTTGGTGACAACGGATTCAGGCTGATCGATTTCGCTGCGGGGCGAGACGTTCTGGTAGCTAGTACGCAGTTCACACATCTCAATATTCACAAGGCGACATGGAAATCTCCTGATCAATCAACCGTCAACCAGATTGACCACATTGCGATCGACGCACGACACTTCTCCAGTATACAGGATATCCGAACATTCCGAGGGGCCAACATTGACTCGGACCACTACCTCGTTGTAGCCAAGGTACGGCTACGGATATCCCGGTCCAAGCCAAAACGAGGAAGTACTGTGAGAAGTTTCGACGTTAGACGGCTACAATCGCAAGAGACTGCCATGTCCTTTTCCGATCGAGTCTCTAGTAACCTCTTAAGGAGTCCTATGCTGCCTCCATTAAGCATTTATAACCAGTGGCAACATTACCTTGCAGCCATCAGAGATGCCGCCTCTGAAGTGCTAGGTTTCACACGGCCACAACAACGAAACCCCTGGTTTGACGACGAATGCCGGCAAGCGCACGCAGCGAAACAAGAGGCATACAAAACGGCGCTGCACAGAAGGACCAGAGCTGCTCGCGAGCTCTACGAGCAGAAGAGAAGAGAGGAACACCGGCTTCTTAGATGAAAAAAAAGAGAGCACGAGAAGCGCGTGATCGAGGAGATAGAGAGATGTCACAACAGGAATGAGGTTCGTACATTTTACCAAAAGGTAAAAAAAAACCTCCCAAGGTTACCAGCCACGAACCGAAGCCTGTAAAGACGATCAGGGGAATATCGTAGTAGAACCGTAGTCTATGTTGAGAATATGGAAAGACCACTTCTCCAAATTATATAACGGCGATGACGAACCGAATTCCGCTGTAAGGGAGATAGAACCACTCAACCTAGGCGACGCAGATCAACAATTCCGCCTACCCGACCTAAACGAAGTGAAGATAGCTATATCTAAACTGAAGTCAAACAAAGCTGCTGGAGCTGACGGCATCGCTTCCGAAATATTTAAAGCAGCAGTCGATGACTTGGTAGGGAGCATGCACTAACTCATCTGCAAAATATGGTCGGAAGAAAGCATGCCCGATGAGTGGAATCTTAGCATAGTGTTGTGATGCTTCTTTATCTTAGGCTGAGGTAAGCTCGCCGGACTCCAGGGTCGTCTCGAGAAAGCACGAAACTCGAGTATAGAGAGTTGACCAGACTACTCCTTTCCAAATAAAAAGAATTAGGTTTTATATTTTTTTGGTTTTATTTTTTCTAATCCAATAAAGCGGCTTAAACAATAGGATACCTATCGATAAGAATACCTAGTATATACTAACTTAATTCTACGGTCAAGAGCCCATCGACACCAGAAGGGTGAAGGGGAATTACTTAATAATACGGCAAGTGCCCGTCGACACCGGAAGGGTGAAGGGGAATTACTTAATAATACGGCAAGTGCCCGTCGACACCGGGAGGGTGAAGGGGAATTACTTAATGATACGGCAAGTGCCCGTCGACACCGGAAGGGTGAAGGGGAATTACTTAATAATACGGCAAGTGCCCGTCGACACCGGAAGGGTGAAGGGGAATAGTATAATAATTTGTTGTTACTACACAGCACGCTATGGAGCAACGGCCCATCGACTCGTTATAGAGAAGGGGAATATCGGGGGAAACTTGTGCTTTAGAATATAAAGTCTAAAATCTTTGATAATCTTCGGCGAGCAAGCTTCCACTTTTTCGGATTTCTTGGGTCCATAAGCCAATTTTTCTGCAGGAACCAAATGTGAACTATAATGACGAACAACAATATCGCATACATTTTGTTTTTGTATTTTGGCTGCGTGTTGGTGTCTCTTATTTCACTGGGTGGGTATGCAGAAGGCGGTTGATCGGTGTCGGTCGGTGGATGGAGGTTGATTGGTGTCGGTCAGTAGTAGGTAGGAGTGTGACGCTTCGTTACACATCCCCCTTCCTTTTTGAGACGAGAACCTTCTCGTCTTGAAGGTTTCCTGGTATGTAAAAAAAACGGTAAGTTATTAATTGTTAATAATATATGCAGTTATATATATACATTTTTTTTTTCTAAATAATTTTACAAAAAAAGGTTCAGTCCTTATTAAAAAATAAAAATAATAATTAACAATTCATAATAAAAAACTTATGTCATCAATTCGGTACGTTGATTGTTTTATTTTTTGGTCCCTGAAGTGTAGGGGAAGCTCTCGTTCCTTTTCGGTTCATGAGCACCATTACTGGACCCCAGGGGCGGTGGATCATAAACCTTCTTTGGTGATTCCTTCCCGATAGTTGGATCCCCTCGAAAGGATCACTTGGACTCGGGTCAGTTCCTTCGGTTATGACACAACATGCCATGGCTTGGCGACTGGTACTGGGTTGGTGTTGGTCCGTAATGGTTGCATCCGGTCGGTTTGTGACAATGACTTTAACAGTCGATCGGTCGGCCACTTTGTCCATCTTCCATTTCTCCTTGTAGGCTCGGAGGACCTGTTCCCGCTGCTCCCGGACTTTTGCCATGGTGGAGCTCAACGGAGATTTTGGCACGATGGGTTGGGCTGCTGCAATATGGTGTCTCTCCTTTCTGACCGCTAGTATTGTCAGCGGTTCCTCTGGTCGGGGAGGTGCCAGGATCGGTCTTGGCCGATTGGGTATCCTTTTACAAGGATCCAATCCTTGGACCTCTCTCTCCGCTGGGGCTAGGCGGCGGTTGATCCTATTTTTTTGGTCCATCCTGATTGCTGGTCGACTTGGTTGGCGAGGTCGACTTAAAGCTGGTGATGGTCTGTTCGGCTGGTTGGTCGGTGTCTGAATGATTTCAGACAAATTCGGTGAGCTATAAGGGTTTTTAGACGGGCTGATTTTTCCGGTTTTTAGAAGTTCCTTGACTTTGTCGTCTATAACCTTTTGCAGGGCCGGTTTGCGAGGAAAATACCGTTGTTTAAACGGTTTGTCGGTTGTAAGTTCGTTTCGGTGGGGAGGAACGGTTGATACATTGTTTATTCTATCGAACTTCGGTAATTCTTGATCCAGGAAGGTATGGAGTTTTTGTTGCTGATTTGTGTTTAAGTGGGTTAAGGCGTGACACTGCTTATGTGGCGTCGGAGGCTGGGTATTGGAACTTGCAACGGATTTGCCGCTAACCGTAATTTGCAAGTTGGCTTGATTCATAAAGTCCATCCCAAGTATGGCATCCTCGACGAGTGACGGTAGATAAGTCGCAGTCCCGTGGACTTCTACGTTTCCGATCATTAGGGTCACGTTGAAGTGTTCGGAAGTACCAACAGCTTTTCCATCGGCCAGATGGATCGTCTGAGGTTGACTCGTCATGGGTAGTCCCCAATTTCTGAAGACTGTCCTTATTCCTGGTCCAATGAAAGTCTTCGTGGATCCCGTGTCTACTAAAGCTTGATAGGTGTGTTCTCCTATTTGCATCGGAATATAACATCGGGGATCGTGACGCGGCGGTGTGTTTACAACTGAGCATGAGTTGCGTTGGCACGGGCAGTCTTTTGTTAAACGTCCGTCTTCTCCGCAAAATGAGCAAAACAATCGGAATGGACGATGACACGTCTCTTTTCGGTGACCCCTCTGTTTGCAGTTCCAGCAGTGTGTCTCCCGATTGTACGGTACGGTCGGCGGAAGGTTTCGAGGAGAGGCTGCGCAAGGGTTTGCGGTTACGGTCGGAGGGCGGCTGTTTCTTTCTTCTTTCTTTACGGCTTCCAATTCTTCTGCCAGAGTCATGAGTTCGTTTAGATTTTCGAAATCTCGTCGGCGGATATAAAGGCGATATTCAGGGCGCATGCTATCAAATATTCGATCGAGATGTTCGTTTATTTTCATCCGAGGGTGTTGGCGGATCAGGTATTGCATGGCCAGAATATATTCCTTCGCGTTCTCTCGTGGGCCTTGACGCTTGCGCATTATTTCTTCCTCTAATTTGACGAGGTATCGTGCTGGCAGAAAGTATTGAACGAATGATTCTCGGAAATCTTCCCATTTAGTGAATCCATCACTGTAGATGCGGAGCCATTCCAGTGCCTTACCCCGCAATAACTCTGGTAATGTTCGCAACATGTCGTCGGGCGGTATATTATAGCATCGAGTCAGCTCGGCAACTCGCTCGAGGAATTCCAAAGGGTTTCCTGAAGCGTCGAATTTTAGTCCCCATTTACGCACTATGTTCGTTATTTCTGCTTCATAGCTTAGGGTGAGTCGGTGGGGAGTGTGACTCATGAATGAGTTGAAACGTGCTGGCGCGTCTCCGGAGTGCTCTGGTCGTGGCTGATTCATCGGTTCTGGATTTGCTATACGAGGTTGTTCGTTATTGCGGTGTGCAGCATTCAAATTCGGGACATGAAAGGTAGTCTCCTCATATAATGATGTTTTCTGCTTGGTGATCGGGTCAGGAGCGGTATTCTTAGGGTGTTTATCGGCGTCGTCATCCAAGACAGTGCCGATCTGCATTCCACCCGCAGCGCACGCGTTTCTGTTGTTTTTGTGAGAGTCGCGCCCCCAAGTTCTTGTTATTTTCTTTTTTTTTTTTTTTTTTGTTTGTCCATTCTGTTACAAAGTTTAAAACCATACCCCGTATACAAAAAAAATAAAATATATAAACAAAAAAAATACAGTCTATTCCCAAACAATTAATTGATGTAATTTTTTCCGTGTTATAAAAAACAATTTCAAATATAATTCATGTGCAGTGTTGTGCCGACAGAAAAAGTCATAAATAAAAAAACAATACCTACCATATACCTAAATAATAATCCAACAACAAAAAAAACCTTGTGCAGTGCGCCAATCTAAAGAAATGGCAAATAAAGGCAAAAAGAGAAATACAGTGCAATGGGTAACCCTTCTCTCCCTTCCCTCATCTTAACACAGTCATATTAGCTTAATTGTTGTGGACATTGCGTACGGTGTTTCTATACCTATGTAGTATGTACAACGATTGAGCTCATATGTTTTTGGATAGATTAGTATAATGTGTTATCTAGTTAACCAGGGGCGGATCAGTACACAGATTTTCACTAAGGCATAACACTAGTGGAAATCTGTTATTGAAAAGTTCAAATTGGATTCTAGGTAGTACATTTATTATAGGTAATTGTCCGAATTGTGTTTTGTTAATTTTGAATATTGGAATGTTTGGTGAATTCAGGGTGGATTTTAGCAACATTCGTGGTCTTAGAAAGAATTTCTATGCGACATATGTTCACACTGAGACACACAGGCCAGCTGTTTTGGCATTAAGTGAAACTCAGATAGGTGAAGATTCCGATCATTTGGAATTTAATCTAAATGGGTACAGCTTAGTGCCATTATTCTTTTTCCACCATGGATTAGCCGTATATATAAGGAATGATGTTGCATACCAACTTCAGCCACAATATGGTTTGTGCTCAAACACAAACTTTAACTTCATGTGGTTAAAATTTACGGTAAATAAGCGCATCATCCACACATGCTTTCTATATCGAAGTCCAAACCTGGACAGAAATTCAACTTTCAACGAATTTGATGCTCTGTCTGACTCCATCCAAAGAATTGTTGCCCATTATCCTCACACTGAAATCGCCATTGCGGGCGATTTCAATGTACACAATTCTTCTTGGCTTCGTTATTCTGGCCAGTCAACACCGGAAGGAAGGTATGTTGAGATCTTTGCCGAGTTAAATCAATTAACTCAGCTTGTCGATGAGCCAACTCGAATCCCTGACATTGCAGGTCAATCCGCCAACACCCTAGACTTGTTTCTTACCTCTGACCCTAATAAATACACAATCAGTGTATTACCGCCTCTAGGCACATCAGACCATTGTATCGTATCTGCAAAATTCTCATGTCAAAAAAACCCAGTCAAAGAAAAAACTCCTATGAGAACCGTTTGGCAATATGAGAAAGCCAACTGGGACGGTCTCAACGAATTCTTCAGGAACTTTAACTGGTCACTATGCTTCCTCGATAGTGACGTGGATTCCAGCGCAGATATGGTAACAAATTTAATTCTTTGTGGAATGAGAAATTTTATCCCGAACAGGGTGAAATCTATCAAACCCAAAGAGAACTCATGGTTTGATTCCAGCTGTAAAGAGGTTATTAGGTTCAGAGATGTAAGTTTCCGTTGTTTTAAAGCCAACCCTACTGAGGAAAACCGGAATAAGTTCAAACAAGCTAGAAAGACCTGTAATGGCCATATTCGACGAACCAAATTTTTGCATGATCAGAAATTAAGGCAAAAAATACTACAATGTCCCAAAGGTAGTAAAAATTTCTGGTCATTTGTAAAAAACGTACGAAACACCACGTCATCCTCGGTTCCAACGCTCGTCCACAATGACACTCCCTATGTGAGCTCGATCGATAAAGCCAATTTGCTTGCAGCACAGTTTGCTGTTAATTCGACGCTACCGGAAAGTGTCATGAGTCCTCCTGTTCTTGAGAGCGTAAATGATTCTATGGGACGAATCTTCTTTCGCACTCGTACAGTTGCAAGAGTACTTAAAGACCTTGACATACACAAATCCGCTGGCCCGGATAGTATCTCCCCAATCGTTCTGAAGAGGTGTTCTTCAACGCTGGCAAAACCACTGCGTAAACTTTTCCATCTTTCCTACTCTATAGGTCTCTTTCCGAGTGGATGGAAAATAGCATTTGTCCAGCCTGTCCCTAAAAAAGGCGAATCGTCCTCTCCCTCTAACTATCGTCCAATAGCACTCACGTCCCTTCTTTCCAAGGTCATGGAAACGCTGATTAATTATCAGCTTAAGAAATATCTTGAAGAACGAAAGCTTCTTAATGACCGGCAGTATGGCTTTCGTAGCAATAGGTCCACTGGTGATCTCATGGTTTATCTCACCGAACAGTGGAACAAATCTTTACATCGTTTTGGAGAAAGTAAGATTATTGCACTTGATATTTCAAAAGCATTTGATAGAGTTTGGCACCAAGCTCTCTTATCGAAAATGCGTGCTTTTGGTATTGATGAATCTCTTCTTCGTTGGATTAGAAATTACCTTTCGAACCGTTCAATACAAGTTGTATTGGATGGTTTCAAGTCTGAAATTCATAAAATAAATGCTGGTGTCCCCCAGGGCTCCGTTTTGTCTCCGACTCTCTTCCTTATATTCATAAATGATCTTTTGTCTGCTACTTCTAATCCATTAAACTGTTTCGCCGACGACAGTACCCTCAGCTTTTCATATTCGTTTCTAGATTCACATCCTTGTCCTTCGGATGTGGAACTTCAACGGCAGCGTATGATAAGCTCTTTAAATTCTGATCTTGACAGCATTGTCCAATGGGGAATCAAAAACCGTGTAGAATTTAATGCTTCGAAAACTCAATGCTGTCTCCTGTCGTTAAAGCGTAACATACCCCCGATGCCGCTATCTATGAGTGGCACTTGCATCCAGGAAACTAATCAACTGTCAGTACTCGGTATGTGTATCACAGATCATCTTTTATGGAATGATCACATATTTGATATTGCCAAAAATGCTGCCAGGTGCTTAGGATTCCTCCGACGGTGCAAGAAATTTTTCACCCCTTCTGATCTGGCTGTAATTTACAAAGCCTTCATTCGTCCAAAACTTGAATATAACTCGCATATTTGGGCAGGTGCCCCTAAAACAAGTTTGAGCCTTTTAGATAGGATACAAAAAAGAGCTTTGAAAATGATCGGCGATAGAGCTATAACGGAAACATTTACATCTCTCGAACACCGGCGTAATGTTTCATGCCTTTCGTTGTTTTACAGATACTTTTACAAACAATGTTCTGTCGAATTAGCCAGTTGCATTCCCCCCCTCAAACAATTCAGCCGTAATACTCGCACTTCCAGGAATGCTCATCAGTTTACCCTCGAGCTCAATTTCGGACGTACTGTTAAGTATAGAGATTCTTTTTTTAACCACTCATCGAGAATGTGGAATGCTTTACCCAACTCTGTTTTCCCCTCCCATTTCAATATTAAAAATTTTAAGACCAATGTGCACCGGTATCTCCACTTAAATCCTTTAATATTTTCCTAATACTCGCACTGTGTTTAACCGTAAACGTGTTAAGGGTATTAATATCCCCTTGAGTGCCTGTACTTTATAAAAAAAAAAAAAAAAAAAAAAAAAAAGGCGGCATTTACTCTCTTCTCGGCTACCTCTGCCCATTGGGCACACAGGTTTTGTGTAGAAGCGTGTGCACGTACCTGCTTGAGATGATCGCTTAAACGCTGGCGGAGGACTTGCATGTTACCTTCGGTTTTTATATTCCGGGCGGCGAGCATTTCTATAAGCTCGTTTTTCTTGAGCATGTATATGAAGCTGAGGCTCTTGAACGGATTGATTTCGTCCATGGCAGTGTTGGCTTCGTTTTCGCTCATTTTATATGGATGGCTGCTGGTCGGTGATCGGCGGTCGGTGAACGGTGGTTGGTGAACGGTGGTCGGTAGTCGGTGAACGGTGGTCGGTAGTCGGCGGTCGGCGGCGGTAATAGGTGGTCGGTAGCCGGCGGTCGGCGGCGGCAATCGGTGGTCGGTAGCCGGCGGTCGGCGGCGGCAATCGGTGGTCGGTAGTCGGCGGCGGTAATCGGTGGTCGGTAGACGGTGATCGGCGGTCGGTAGTCGGCGGTCGGTGATCGGCGGTCGGTAGTCGGGTGGAAAACCTCTAGGAATTCTTTACATTGGGCGGATCGGTCGGAGTTCGGATGAATTCTCTAAAGGTCCCTGCTCGGGCGCCAATTTGTGATGCTTCTTTATCTTAGGCTGAGGTAAGCTCGCCGGACTCCAGGGTCGTCTCGAGAAAGCACGAAACTCGAGTATAGAGAGTTGACCAGACTACTCCTTTCCAAATAAAAAGAATTAGGTTTTATATTTTTTTGGTTTTATTTTTTCTAATCCAATAAAGCGGCTTAAACAATAGGATACCTATCGATAAGAATACCTAGTATATACTAACTTAATTCTACGGTCAAGAGCCCATCGACACCAGAAGGGTGAAGGGGAATTACTTAATAATACGGCAAGTGCCCGTCGACACCGGAAGGGTGAAGGGGAATTACTTAATAATACGGCAAGTGCCCGTCGACACCGGGAGGGTGAAGGGGAATTACTTAATGATACGGCAAGTGCCCGTCGACACCGGAAGGGTGAAGGGGAATTACTTAATAATACGGCAAGTGCCCGTCGACACCGGAAGGGTGAAGGGGAATAGTATAATAATTTGTTGTTACTACACAGCACGCTATGGAGCAACGGCCCATCGACTCGTTATAGAGAAGGGGAATATCGGGGGAAACTTGTGCTTTAGAATATAAAGTCTAAAATCTTTGATAATCTTCGGCGAGCAAGCTTCCACTTTTTCGGATTTCTTGGGTCCATAAGCCAATTTTTCTGCAGGAACCAAATGTGAACTATAATGACGAACAACAATATCGCATACATTTTGTTTTTGTATTTTGGCTGCGTGTTGGTGTCTCTTATTTCACTGGGTGGGTATGCAGAAGGCGGTTGATCAGTGTCGGTCGGTGGATGGAGGTTGATTGGTGTCGGTCAGTAGTAGGTAGGAGTGTGACGCTTCGTTACAGTGTGCCCGATACATAAGAAAGGAGACCCTCTAAACTGCGCCAACTACAGAGGCATAAGTCTCCTTAAAATTGCATATAAGATCCTCTCTGCCGCATTATGTGAACGTCTGAAGCCGTTCGTCAACAACCTGATAGGTCCTTATCAGTGTGGCTTCAGACCAGGAAAGTCTACTATCGACCAAATATTCACACTACGGCAGATCTTGGAAAAAACCCAGGCGCTTCAAATCGATACCCACCATCTCTTTATCGATTTTAAAGCTGCGTGTGACAGCATCCATAGGGAAGAGCTCTACAGAGCAATATCTAGTTTTGGCATCCCTGTCAAACTTATCCGTTTGTGCAGAATGACGATGGAGAATGCACGCTGCTCCATCAAGGTTGGAAAAGATCTCACCGATGCATTTGATGTCAAAAAAGGTTTTAGACAAGGCGATGCACTGTCATGCGACTTCTTCTTCTGGAAAGAATTGTGCAAAACTCAACCGTCAACACTAGAGGCACAATCTTTCAAAGGTCCATCCAATTACGCAGATGATATTGACATAATTGGAAGATCAAAGCGTGATGTCAGTGGAGCGTTTTTGAGCATTGCGACGGAAGCGAAGAAGATGGGTTTAGTGGTCAATGAGGGCAAGACCAAGTATATGCTGTCATCAAAAAAGGACATTGAACAACGACGTCTTGGACAAAACGTCACCATGGACAGCTATAACTTCGAGGTAGTTAAAGACTTTGTCTACCTAGGAACCGCTATAAACACAGACAACGACACCAGCGCTGAAATCAAACGAAGAATAGCTCTTGCAAATCGCTGCTTCTTTGGACTTAGAAGGCAATTGAGAAGTAAAGTCCTCTCTCGAGCATCTAAAATCACCATCTATAAGACACTCATCCCGGTTCTCATTTATGGCGCTGAGGCCTGGACCCTGTCAAAGAAAGATGAGAGCGTCTTAGGATGCTTCGAGAGAAAAATTCTTCGTGTGATTTTTGGTCCCGTACGGATAGATGGAGAATGGAGGAGAAGATATAACGACGAACTGTACAGGCTGTACAGCGACACTGACCTATTAAGCAGAATTAAAGTCCAACGGCTTAGATGGCTGGGTCATCTAGAGCAAATGGACATCAACGCTCCAGCCCGGAAGGTCTTCAAATCCAATCCCGAGGGACGGTGCAGAAGAGGAAGACCGCGACAGCTAGCTAGGGACCGAGCTGGCTGGAGACGCATGTTGGTTGAGGCCCAGGTCCGCCCGGACTGTAGCGCCATCTTAAGTAAGTAAGTAAGTAAGTATTTATTCTTTTATATAGGCGAAGGCAAGTAAAATATGTGTGAAACAAACTTATTCTTAAAAAATAGTATTTTAAAATCAAATATACAAACACAAAGGTACCAAGATAATACTTCTTGATAGACACTTTAAAATAGATTGTTGATTAAATATATCATATTTGTTAATCCGATGCACACGGCCATCGTTGGCATTTACAATAGTTATAGTTATAAAAATACATAAATATGTACCAAATGCATTAATTTGGATAAAAGATAGGAATGTTATTAAAATGTTGTCAAAATAATGCGCTCTTTCGGGCTCATGCACAGGATTTGATCTGGTGAGATGAGAGGGGGCTACATTTAATACTCTTAAAATAATTTAAAAAAAAAAAAACTATTTTAAGATTCAAAATTTCACCTGAAAAATAAGTTTGTCTTCAAAAATTTAAATGCCATTTTATAAATCGAAAAACCCATTTTTCAATTTTTTTTTTGAAAATCGTTGGAGCGTTTTTTTTTAATTATTTTTTTATATATACATATATGTAATTTTACAATTTAGTTCTAAAAATATTTTTGGTATGCAGTTGTTTAGTGATTGTAAATATACGCTCTACATTAAAATTTCGTAACAAAATGTTGACCTGTTTTTGAGATATAGAATTTAAAAAAAAAATTAATATTGTTTTTAAAATACGAACAAAAAAAAAATTAAAACCACATACAAAATTCCATTTAAATATTTTATTTTCGAACCAAATCTCCTAACATATGGTTACAAATTAATTAATTTTTCTAAACCCAAAGGCAACGTCCAAATGGCGATCTCGAAACAAGTTAGAACGGTGTCTTATGATAACAACAGGTCTTATGGCAGCAACAATTCTTGTGCTCATAACATTAATTGTAGTACATTCGCATGACAATACAACTCGTATTCTACACGTCCAACCGCACAATACAAAAAGTAAGTGCTCTCTCTCTTTCTTCATCCAATCCCAAACGAGTAAAACCAAAAAGATTACCATTTTTCCATAAAATAGTTCCGCAAACCTCACCACCTAAACTAAGGCAACTTCTTCCAGTGGTTGCTGAAAATACTGCGTCGTCATCTCCATCATCGTCGCCGTCGGCAGGACCCTGCCTCAACAAGTATTGCATTTTTGCGGCAAGCGACATACTTAAGTCTTTGGATATGACAATAGATCCTTGTGAGGATTTTTATGGATTTGCCTGGTAAGTGGATTTTTTGTTTGCCGTCAATAATTGACGAAATTGAATATTGAACTCGAGTTTAAATTGTGAACTCTATTTTACTCTAAATTTTCTTCCATTATTTTCGAAATTCGTCACATTTAGTAATCAATGGGTACGAGAAAATCCACTGCCAGATGGCAAATCAGTTTGGGGAACCTTTGGAAAATTAGAAATGCGAAATCAAATGGTTATAAGGAATATTTTAGGTATAACTGAATTTGGCCAAAATAAAAAATGTTTTCTATTCTTTGTTTTATGTTTATTTAAACAACAGAAAAACCATTAAGTTATTTTAAATCAGAAGCAGAAAAAAAAGCTAAACTTTACTACCAATCTTGCATGGATGAAGATGAATATATGGACAAACTAGGCGGAGAACCAATGTTGGATTTTATACATAAGGTTGGTGGTTGGAATATTTCAACGATTGACTTTCGTATTGATAAATGGTCTATGGAGTTAACATTAAAAATGTTACAAAACAGGTAAAGTTTTCAATTCATTTAATATATAGTTGATGAATACATATATAAAAATAGATGAATTTATATTATTTTTTGGAAAAGTAGACAAACTTGATTTTGAGCTATTATTTCATATTTGAACGATATTCTGTAAATTGAACTTATTAATGAAACCTTAAGGAAAATTTTCTAATCCCAAACCTACAACCCATGACTTGGTTACTGTTTCGCTAACTTCTTTGGTGTATCTACACACCACCCAACTTTTTAACGGTATTTTGTCAAATTAAAGAAATAATAATACATTTTCATTTTCTTTTATCACTATTAACTTAAGTGAAAAGAATTTATCCAGAAAACACTTTTGAAAATCTTCATGACGCTTTCCGATATAAAAAGAAAAATATTTGTTTAGGCCGGATTATTCAGGATCTGAGAATGATTACCAATTTCATCAAAAATTTCCAAATAATATTAATTTTTTTCTTCAAACTCCTTCGCGAAGCCCTTCTATGATTGTTTTGAGATTTCTTCGTTTTCACAATCGATGCCAGAAATTTCGTCATTTTCTTGAAAATAAAAGAAGTCGTCTAATCTCATATTTGAAGTCGAAATTTATTACACATTTTTCAAATTTTTCATTTGTCAAACGCTTAAACACACGGCACTACATTAGAAAACTTACAAACAGATTTTTAAAAGCACTTTTCATTAAGAAAAAACTTTCGAAAACCTATTGGGCTACCTGTTGACTCCATTTATTATGCTGCTAAAATGACAAGACTTCTAAAGAAGAAAATTTTGAATACTTTTTCCATCGCTGAGCAACTTAGACTTATATTCATCTAATATTTGTTTTTCAGGTATAATATGGGTGGATTTTTTTCTTGGGCCATCGGCGAGGATGCCAAAAATTCGTCTAATCATGCAATTCAAATCGACCAGGGTGGCTTAGCTTTGCCAACTCGGGAAAATTATTTAAATACAACTATTCATGAGAAAGTACGTACAGCTTACTTGGAATATATGACGAAAATTGGGGTCCTGTTGGGGGGTGAAGAGTGCAATGTCAGACGGCAGATGAAGGATGTTCTTGAATTTGAAACTCAAATTGCAAGGATAACAGGTTTGTAGGTACAATACAGATAGAGATATCGATATGAAAGGGTGGTGGTTTTTGAAAAGGGATAAAATCATATATTTTCATTTGTTTTTTTTTTTTAATTCTCAGCTCCAGCTGAAGAACGTCGAAACGAAGAAGCAATGAACAATTTTATGTCATTACGTGAAGTCGATGCAATGGCTCCATTCCTTAATTTCACAGCACATTTTGCTGATGCCCTCCAAACAATTGGCAGGAAAATAACTCAAGACGAGCGAGTTACTGTTTATGCACCGGAATTTTTAAAAAATTTATCAATACTCGTTCAGGAATACCAAAAAACGGAAAAAGGAAGAATGTGAGTTATTAATTGAAAAATAAAAATAGACTTTTTTGCTTAAATGAATATAAGATGCAATTATGTGCTTCATTAAGTTAAATGAAAGTTTAGATATTGTTGAAATTTTATTTTGAAACTTTTTTTGAACTTGCATCGTGAACATGAGTAACAAAATTTGTTTCTGAAATTTTTGGAGAAAACAATAAATGTGTTAATATTATTAAAATAAATTTCTAACCATAGCTTATTTAAGGATTCTACTATATTAACAATAATGTATCGTTAATATGATCAAGAGGTTAGGTTGAAGTTTCATTGTTTTTATTTCACTTCAATATGTCTAACAATTTTGTAAAGCAAAATTTATTTTTAACATCAATTAAGTTAAAAAAATTATTTTACGCTCTCAATTTTAACTTGTAAGTATAAAGAAGAATTTTGAAAACAGGCTCAAATTTGTGTCTTAACCTTGAAAATAACTTTATTTAGCTTAAGAATGTTTTCTCTATGCATATAGACTTTTTTTGTTACATCAAAATTAGTTCAAATATCATGGTTTTTGTTAAAAACCCAAACCTAAGGTCTCCCTTTTTTTACATTTCTTGTCTATTAATTCCAGTGCCCTTAATAACTACCTTGTCTGGCAAGGAGTTCGCACCCTTACTACTTGTCTCTCGAAACCATTCCGTGATGCTTACAAGGGTGTTCGCAAGGCATTGCTCGGCTCCGATGGAACCGAAGAAACCTGGCGCTATTGTGTGAGCGATACTAATAACGTGATTGGATTTGCTGTCGGTGCAATTTATGTACGCGAAACTTTTCAAGGTGACGCCAAACCTCAAGCTGAAAAAATGATCGAGGAGGTGCGAGACGCTTTCAAAAAGAATCTTCGCAACATCCAGTGGATGGATGCCAAGACGCGAAAGAAAGCCGAAGAAAAGGCCGATGCAATTACCGACATGATTGGATTCCCCGAATATATTTTAAACACCACCCAATTAGATGAAAAGTACAAGGATTTGCATTTGAATTCCACCGAATACTTTAATAATAATTTACGAATAAAACAGTTCAATTTGAAGAAAAACCTCGAGAAGCTAGATACACCGGTAAATAAAAGTGGTTGGGGAATGACTCCGTCGACAGTGAATGCCTATTATACACCGACGAAAAATCAAATTGTTTTTCCCGCTGGAATTTTGCAGAAACCATTTTACGATGTAAATAATCCGAAAAGCTTCAATTACGGTGCTATGGGGGTGGTGATGGGTCACGAATTGACACATGCATTCGACGACCAGGGCAGAGAGTATGATAAGTATGGGAATTTAAATAAATGGTGGGAGCCGAAGAGTATTGAGAGATTTGAAGAACAGACTGATTGTATAATAAAGCAGTATGGTGATTTTGAAGTTATCGGTATGAACTTGAATGGCAAGAAAACTGTGGGTAAGTTATCCTTTTCGAAAAATATAAGAACAAACAACTCGTATGAAATAATAAGCTTATAATCCCTTAAGTATATAACAAGGTTCTCGTATCTTATCAGCGAAGCCTATACTAATGTATCAATTTTGTGTGTTTATTTTTTTTTAGGGGAAAACATTGCTGACAATGGTGGGCTAAAGGCCGCCTTCAATGCCTACATCAGTTCCAAAAATGAAAAAGAGGCTGATTATTTATCCCTTCCAGGCTTGAATTTAACCCATCGACAGCTGTTTTTTGTTTCATTTGCTCAAGTAAGTTTAACTATTTTAATCGCAGGTTTACCTACGTTGTTAAGTTGTTATATATTTTTTTTGTAAAGAGGCTTGTTTCTTAAATTTTCAAAAGTGCTCTGCAAATATTAAATCTTAATTCGTATACAAAATTAAGTAAGATTAAACACATTTAAGATACAGTGGCAGAAAATGTTAAACGATTTAATAAAATGTTAAAGCCATTTTTAGCAATTTACTAAGCCTAAAAGATAATTTACTTAATTTTAAACGATTTTTACATCTTACTATCTCTAACAATTTACTAAAGTTAAAATCCCGGAATGGCTACATCTGTACAATTAATCTTATAAGAGCAGTGGATGGAATGGTCCAGCCAAAAGTTGGGAATTCCAATTAATAGGTCCGTTTAAGATTATTTGTTTTATTTATTTTCACAAACTGTCACTTTTAAGACATGTTTGAATGCTCGTTTTTTTATAAAAGGCAATTTGCAATTTACTAGTTACCAAAACAAAAAGAAAGGTTTAACATTTTGAAGTCGCTTAGTAAATTGCTAAATATTAAGTAAATTCCTAATTAGTAAATTGTTAAGCCCTTATAACAATAGGTTGTTTAAAATTGTGCGCCACTGTCTCTAATCCATGTTTTTATAAAAAATCCTAGAATCAGATCCCATGATCCAGCCAGAAGAGTAATTAAACTGAAGTTTTTAATAGTCGTTTTATTCTTGCTTAGTTAGAAAGTAAATTAGTTTCTAGCTCTGAGTCTGTGAAAAAAGCTGCCACTTGAAATATTCCTACAATTTTTCATAAAAATTAAGAATTGTTGAATTATATAAACAAATCGATTGTCAAGTAAAAGTTAGATAAGTTATAATTAATACATACGCAAATTCTATTTTAATTTTCATGGCTATCTGGCACAACTTTGGCCCTTCTGGTAGAGGAAACTTGTAGCTATATATAAGTATATATTATTAAAACAAACAATTTTTTTATTTTCATAAAAAAAACACACTGTCGAAAATTAATTTTATTCAATTCAAAATCTTTAAAAAAAATATAATATAATACCACAACAAGCCGAGAGGGAAGCGTCTTAGCATTGTTTCTGATAAACCAATATACCTAACACTTTAAAAATCTTTCACAATAATAAACAATTAGTTTACAATAATTGTTGATTTTTTTTGTATTTCTCTTTTCAATTAATTAAAAAAAAGGTTTGGTGCTCAGCAGTTACAGACGAAGCTGCGACTTTACAAATAGAAGAGGATCCACATGCCCCACCAGAATATCGTGTCATTGGTCCCTTATCGAATTTTAAAGAATTTTCCAAAGAATTTAAGTGTCCACTAGGATCACGAATGAACCCACGGAAAAAATGTGAAGTTTGGTAAACAAACGAAAACAAAAATCAAAAATATCAAAATATACATCAATATATAGGTATAGGTATATTGAAAAAAATTACCATTTATTTAAAATTTCAACTACTAATAGAATATATACAAACAAAGTTGATTATTCACTCAAAAACTATGAGAAAAAGAAAACCTCATTTTTCATTGTGTAGCCATTTGTCGAATTAAAACTTAATAATAATAACATCAACATTAAAGCAAACTAGAAAAAGAGGCGTACTATGAATGTATCACGCACAACTAGATGTTTATGTGTACAGGTATATAAATTATGTGTGTGTTGATGTAACATATAATATAAACATGAACAGTTTTAAAGATTTATAAAACTATACAAAAAGAAAAAATGAACCAAAGAATAAAGAGATCTCAAAGAGATTTTCAAACAAAATTATTTTTATATTTAAAAACATGTATTTATTTTTGTTATTATAATGATTTTAATATTTCAAAAGGATTGTATTAACAAAAACAAAAGTTAGCTAATATAAGGACTATATTATTAAAAATAATTCATAATGTTAAATAATTCATAATTAATATGAATCATACCGATTATGGAATATGCAGCATTTAAGTTGGATGAGTCAGAGACTTTTTACATCTTTTTATGATTAAAGCTAGAGGAACAACATCCATCAATTGAAAAGCGGATTTTCTATTAAAAAAAATGTCATAACTAATTCCTGATTTATTTGACTGCAAATAAATTTGGTTAACTTTCATGACTTTATAAAAATAATCTTAATTTCATTTTTCACGACTGTAATAATCACAAGTTCATTTAGTTTGGGAATCAACGGAAATTAAGTCCCACAGTGAGTACAAAATCTACTTTAGTAAAAAAGCCTTAGTTCCGTGCTTTATGTGAACTTAACTCAGAACCCTGTGAATTTGAAATTAATTAACACTTTTTTGTGGCCAGGCCACAATATATATAACATAAGAAGTTAAGACCCCCGAAAGTCACGGGGGTCGCGGTCGTCGGAAATGAGGCATGTTGCTCTCCTGCAATCTCGCACAGTTAGGTGCGATGTTGTGTGATTGCAAAGTTTCTTCTGCAGGTAGAGAATTTTATGTCACAACTGTGAATGCAAACTTTGCATTCAACAAATTTTGCATCTATACCAAATCCTATAGTGTGCCTAGGCAGGGAGGTTACAGCGGCGCAACATGCCCCCACCATGCATAAATAACTCATTTCTGGCCTTTTTTTTTGGAACCTAACTTGCGGGAGCCCTCGCTTCATATGTATATGTAAAGGTTAACCCATTCATATTTATTTTGGGAATTAATATGAAGTTTACAGGAAGTTAATTTCAAATTCACAGGGTTCGGAATTAGGACCCCACAAAGCATGGGAATTAAGGCCACTTTACTAAAGTAGATTTTGTCCCCACTGAGTATAGAAACTATGTCCCTCAATGAACTAAGTTCGTATGGACTTATTTCCACGCATCGAATTTGATGGGCTTGAGCATATGTTCTTAATTTTATCCCTTTGAAAATTAAAACATTCTTTCTTATAAAACTACTTCGCACAATTAGTATAAAGATAATTTAACGTTTTCGTGGATATATGCTATTTTCCACATCCAACAAATCGTTCCTATTAGGTGTGAAGAAATGTTTGTATCAATTTTATTAAACTTTTTGCTAAGTTACTAGATAATCAAACCATAGCTAATTACTTTAAGAAAAAAATGTAAAAACTTTTCATATTGATTGAGTGTTTTTTTTTTTTCATCATAAGTTTTAATTATTTTTGTCAGCTTGTAAGCATACTAAGTATATCTTGAAGCCATTTTGCATAAGAAACTTTTCCTTTATTTTGAAGGCTGCTTCGCAGTGCATGTCCCATTGTTAGCAAGGCAGCAACAATAACAAAAACAAAACATGGAAAATTTGTACACATATGAGAAAAGTCTGACTCCTGTCACCATTCCGCCGAATTCAATAATCGGGCTGGTTATATTTTTAACGTTTTATATTTTTTTTTATTTCATTAAAAAACAAATAGAGGGGTTATAGGCTATGGATTTAATTTTGTGTGATGAAATTTTTGTTGTATAAGATGTTCAAATTATACAAGCTTATTTTTGTATGAAAATAAAAGTTGACAGAAAAAAATTATACCACTTTAAATTTTTGAAGAACAATTTTACAATGTGTGTAGCTGTATATTTGAATAAAAAAGAAAAAACTATCGATTATTTCCAACTTTCTTTAAGAAAAAAAATTATCAACACTTTTTTGAAACATGCGTATATTATCGTTTTAATTCGATATTTATAAAGGTAAGTTATCTATCCTTCGAACAAAGAATCTTAACAATTAGTTTTTCAGTGGATTTCTAATTTTATAGAACTCTGAATACCTTGACTAAGGCAGTTAATTATTAAATACGTGCCAATGGATTGGATTTTCAACTACACGAAAGCATTACAGGAAAAATTGGATAAATGCATTACTACTACGGGTTTCAAGAATTTAAAAAGTCTTATGTCGTTGTCATAGTCAGCATTAGCAATTGGCATAATTCTGTTAGAAATTTCGGCTGGGTAAATAACTTTTAAATAATAATTGCATGAATAAATATAATGCACGTCTGAGTCGCACGAACTTGCTCATGCATCCAAAGAGCCTGTTTAAAAATATTTCCTGTATTTTGAGTAATGCATTTTAGTTATTTAAGAGCCCATATTTCAAATCGAGTGCCAATGTGGGTTAATCTGGCAATGCTTTTTTCAGAGTTGGTCTTTTTGACAGCTGTCACTTTATTTATGATAAGTTTGGTTTGTCCATTTCATAATGAATATAGACATGCTCTTAAACAACGTTCGCGTGACGCATCAATTTATCGAAGGAAACATTATCTCGAAAACTAGGCCCCATGGCTAGAATTTCCCGAAATCATTTTTAAACCATAATCTTTACACTGAATTCTCGGCCATAACATTGAATTATATGCGTTTTATTTCTATTTGAAAACCACACGTTTGAAAAAAACACCTTTCACTTTGATAAAAATCATTTTTATTTTTGGCTACGAGAGATTATACAATGGAATTAAACAAGCTTCTTCAAATGCAAATAAAACTTTCCATTCACTCAACCTTGAACCTACCCCAAATCCAATAGTGTGCCAAACAGGGTTGCAGAATTTTGTTTGGCTATACGCTCCCAAAAGGCTTTTAACGCGTTTATGAGCTCCTGTTTAGTGTTGACACCGCTGTGGTTCCATTTTAATGTAGCTGGCGGCAGTAACGGTGCCTTCATCCAGGATAATCAGCTCTGTTCTGCTTATACAACTTATTCCAGCCCATACCATAACACTGGGGCCCCAAATCGTTTACTTTCGTGAATGCACGGGTCGCTAAACCGTTCACCTGCCCTTCTCCAGACTGTTGACTGCCGCAGTTAAGTTTGTAAGGCCCGGGCGGTTACAGCACGCTCCCGATGTGCGGTTATTTGAATATACCTGTTTTCTTGCAGAGTTGTGGCTCAAATTCTTCCTGATCGTGGTCTCCTTGCTACGCTCCCGGTTTTCTGTAAGCGTTCTCACACGTTTCGGGTAGCTCACCGCGACACACCGATTTGATTTGCAACAGCCCTTTCAGACACTCCGTGATCCAGCATATTTACCGCTGTAATTGCGTTCGTTTCTCACGAAGAAACAAAGAACAACAATTAAAAAAATAAACACTTAGCATCAACAATGGAATCGGAGTGAGAAAACAATTGCAATAATTTTTGCACTCATTGTTTTTTCGAGTGATAGGCATTTTTTGCTTATTCACTTGGAGGTAATGGTAAAATTGTTGTTCAAAGCATTGATAGGGAATCACACACATATGGAATCATTCAATAAAATTCAGGGCTTGGATAATGTTCACCAATTAAGTATTTTTTAGGCAAACGCTTCTAAGTTCAAATTCATCAAATTTTCCCAAGTATCGGGTTTTTCAATTAGAGCGCTACAAAAGTTTTTTTAAATAAAACAAAAATGGTTTTGGTTATCAATGAAATTCTTTATTCCTGTTAAAGTACGTTGGATGCCATTATGTATGGAATTCGATTTCTTTTGCATGGCCACCACGGGCACGCTTGCAGAAGTCCAGACGCTGAACCCAATTTTGGACGGTTCTCAAGCATAAATCGGCGGATACTGCTGCAACTTCACGTTCGATATTCGTACAAAGTTCATCAATATTCACTGGCTTGTTGGCAGCCCCACAGGAAATAGTCTAACGGCGCGGCGTCAAATCACACAACAGAGGCGGCCAAGCGGGTGGACCATTTTGTGAGATAACACGTACTCAAACTTGGTTTCCAATTATCTCAAAAACAATTTTGTGCAACGAAGAATAACAGGGGAGAGTACGATAAATAGGCGACAAAGTTTAATGACGGATTTGTATAGAACAGTTTAAAACAAGCATTTTTTTTACTATGGGAGGGGGGGTCTATCCCCCCCGTAGGGGCAATTTAAAAAAATATGTATGTTAAATGAAAGAAAATAATGGTAATACTTACAACTATGTTTTATATGACATAGGTCAAAACTATGGATAGTTTTTGAAAAAAATTGTTTTAAACTCAAAATTTGTTAAAAAAAAAAGTTAAAAAAAGGTTTAAAGTGTAATTTTTCAAAACCTTAAGTTTATCTACTATTTTTTTTAAGAATTCATTGCTCTTATTTGTTTTTGATCAAAAATTTAAAACTAGATGATTTTATGTCTTCTACCCCAAATTTTGTGGAAGTTTGGACAATTTTGTTTTGTATTTAAACAAACACTTTGCACTCGTACACTTCACTCTATAATTATTTTGAATTTTGTTTGCATCAAGAAATACAGTTTTTGTTTTTATTAAATCAATTCACTGATTAATTTAAATAGGTTTTTGCATTAAAAAATACAGTTTTTTTTATCAATTTAACATACACAATGGAAATAAGTTTTCACAACCGATCTGAACGCTTTTTAAATTGATAATGAATCCCAACCAAATCCATTACCAAAAAGAAAAAGTTTTAGTCAAATAGAAAAAGGGTACCTAAATGTCGGTCAAAATTCCCATTATTTGGTAAAAAAATTTCTATTTCCGATCCCATCGTTAATATTTTCTTTATTCATAGTTTTCGGTCACAACCAATGTGGTTGTTGTTGCTTTTCTAAAAAATATCATTGACCTGTATCGGAACAAACGTATGTTTGTTGTTGCACATTCAACCCTTTGTTGTGCTCGGTACTTGTTCGCGGTAACGTACGTTATTTGTTGTTGCATTTTATCACCCCCATCGAAATACATTAAACCCTTTGATGCGCTCGTTGATTTCTTCGGGGGCCTGTTATGTGTTTGTTGTTGTGATTTGTTAGTAATGTTAGTAATGTGTTTTAAGGTTTTTATTTTTTATAAAAAAACTGTCAATTCGATTTTTTTCAAAATTTTACTGAATGTTAACAACAATATTTTTTGAAAGATAAAATTAGTTTAAATCCAATATCTCAACGTTTTGAAAATATATTTGAGTCGAAAATCAATTTTTATCAACTTTTATTTTATTTTAGGTTTTTTTTATATTTTGTAAAAAAATTGTCAATTCCATTTTTCTCAAAATTTTTGTGAATATTGAAAACAATATATTTTATAAGATAAAATTAGTTTAAAGCCATAATCTCAAATTTTTGAAAAGATATTTACTTCGAAAAACAATTTTTACCAACTTTTGTTTAATTTTTTTTAGGTTTTTAATTTTTTGTACAAAAACTGTCCATTCGATTTTTTTCAAAATTTTACTAAATGTTGACAACAATATGTTTTAAAAGATAAAAGTAGTTTAATGCCAATATCTCAAAGTTTTGAAAAGATATTTGAGTCGAAATTCAATTTTTACCAATTTAAGTAGAATTTCTTAAAAGTTTTTATTTCTTATATAAACAAATACAAATTGGATGAATTAAATTACCAATTTAAGTAGCATTTCTTAAAAGTCTTTATTTCTTATATAAACAAATACAAATTGGATGTATTAAATTAATTTGAAGTCAATATCTTCTATCGTTCACGAGATATCGAGAACCGACAAGCATTTTTTACCCATGTTGCGTACTTGTAGATTTTTTTTTATGAAAAAACGGACTGTTGGATTCTTATAAAAAAAATTTCGAATATCGAAAACAATATTTTCTGTGAGATAAAATTAGTTTGAAGCCAATATTTTTAATTTTTGTAAACATATTTGAGTCGAAAGTAAATTTTTACTAAGTTTTAGTAGAAAATGTTTTCATATTTTGTAAGGAAACTGTTAACTTGATTTTTCTCAAAATTCTTGAGCTATGGACGACGCTACGTACGTACACAGGCACGCACAGACATCTTTCTAAAAATCTTTTATTTCGACTCTAGGGACCTTGAAACGTCGAGAAATGTCAACATTTTCAATTCGACAAATCGAACCCATTACAATAACTTCCTATGGGAAGTTAAAAATAGAAGACACAGAAACCAAGTCATGTGCACATTCACTTGTCCCTACTTGCCCACACAATTTTCATATATGTGTATTGATATATGCAACTTCTTCTATTCTCCTACCGGACACCTAACAATCTAACATTTACAAAAAAATAAACAAAAATTATAACCCCTTTCTTCTTTTACGCACCAAAACGCACATAGAAAAACAAGATACAGACATAGCCTACATCAACTCCCATATACTTCCTTGTAAAAAATAGGGTTGTTTACATTTGTTTACAATGGACCGAACTTTGTTTTTGTATTCATTGGCAAACGAAATGACAAAAGAGAAGAGAAAAGTTTCTAAAAAGAAAAAAAAACATATGCAAGGCAAAAAGAGATTTCTCAGCTTTATTTTTAAAAGCTCTTGTCTGTTAAGGCTTGTCTGTTAAGGGAAAAAAATGTTTCATTTTTTCCTGCAGGGATGATACATCTGTATAAAATTATTATCTGTGGTTCTAGGTTTGTCCATAGAGGAAATATATTAACTAGAGTCCCGACTGGTACCCGTCTTGCCTGAAACACCCTCAAATTTTATTTGAGGTAACTCTCTTAAAAGCCCGTAACAACTACATAGAATCTGCATTTTCCCATAAGAAATGCACGGGACAACTAACACATGTTTATGCTAATGGGCAAAATTCGCTCAATTTAGTTTGTAGGCCGAAAGAGAGCAAACCCATTAAGTCGGGACTCTAGATAATATATTTCCTCTATGGGTTTGTCAATGAACAGGAAAGTAGAACAGTTCAGCACAGAAAAAACCTCAATGAACATCAAAAAGCTGTATTTTTCTGTCTAGAACAGTCCAGCGCAGCGTCACTGAACACACCTTTTAATTCATCGCACAGCCGAACACCATTCACCACCGAAACCAAAAGTTAAGTACGCGCGATTATTTCATTCGTTGCGAGTGTGGATAATGTGGAACGCGAATAAAGATATTTTTTGTGGAACGTCTAGTCAAGACATTCATGGAGAAATCGATTTGCAGTCGGGAGACTTGGGAGACTTAAAAATGTTATAATTTGAAATAGAGAAAGACTATAGAAAATTAACGAAAGTCTGAGTGAGTGCGGAAAACACATTTTGTTTCTTTGTGTTTGTATTTTGGTGTGGTTATATTTTTTGGTTACATCTTTTGTATATGAAAACTTTTTCATATACAAAGGTAACATACGCAAAACGGTAGTCTTTCTATACAAAGATGATAAGACAAAAGCAGGTGAATTGCGATTTAGTGTATGAACTTTATATTCTTGGTTGAAATTTTATATTTTTGATGATTTGAGGATTGTATTAGGGAATTATAACTTGAACTATTATAGGCAAGTAAATATGTAGGTATTGTATTCTTATCCAATAATAGATAGCTAGCTTAATAAATTTTAAAAATTTGATCACCTAAACCTTTCTTACAATTTGTTTTCATATCGAACATAAAGAAGTTTAAATTTTCAAAGTCTTAGAAAGAGGATTTTTTTTAATAAATAAATTTGTTAATTGATACCTAATACAATTATTTAAAAGCTGGTCACAAAATTGTTGACAACTTAGGTAGGTATAATGAAAAGATGGATATTTAATTGTTGGACGTTTTTTAATGGTAGTGAATTTTTTAAATGGGATGAGGGACTTTTAAATTTTTTTGTTTTAAAAATTAACACATACATACAGTGTATAAAGTAGATAGTTATAACTTCCGGTCAAAAAACTGTTTCAAGGACAAATTTTGAAACATACTTTTGCATGTAAGTTCTTATGATATATGTAGGTATGTAGGTATTTATTAAAAGAAGGACCTTCCTATCAACAATTTTGAATGATCAAGGGTATAAGCAAATGTTTACTTTTAATAAGTTAAAAGACTTTATTTGGATCTTTGTAATTGTACTTATATAAATTTGATGCCTTTGTCTCAGTCTTAAAATATCTAAATTCTAGCAAATCCAATTTTTGTATGCCAGAGCAAAGTTTTTAACTTAGGAGTAATTTTTCTATAAATTTGAAATAAACATAACGTTTTACTACTGTTTTAAAATATACGTGCGTGCACTTTTGACTACCGAATTGGGGGTTTATGTCTCTTCGTGTAGGAGGTAGAGGCAATTTTAGAATGGGCACGAGTACGATAACTTTGGCGCCAAGATATAATAACGGTTTTTGGTAGAGGGGCTTAATACAAGCATTTTTTACTATGGGAGGGGGGGTCTATCACCCCCCGTTTAGGCGGCAGGGGCAATTAAAAAAAAAATATTATTTAAAATGGAAAAAAATAATTAAAAAATAACGGTGATACTTACAATTAAGTTTTATACATTTTTTTAAAGCCAACATTCTGTTTTATTAGTTAGTTTTTAATTCAAGTCAAAACTATGCTTAGTTTTTGAAAAATTCAATTTTAAACTCTTATTTAAAAAATAAGACTACGTTATTACTTAAGCAAAGAAAAAGTAATTAAATTACATTTTTTTTTTGGTAATTTTCAATTTTCTCAAGAACTAGAAGACATAAAGTCATCTAGTTTTCAGTTTTTGATCAAAAACAAATAAGAGCAATGAATTCTAAAAAAAAACAGTAGATAATTTGAAAGTTTTGAAAAACTACACTTTAAACCTTTTTTTTTAATTTTGTTTGCATACATTTTTAGTTTAAAACAATTTTTTCAAAAACTATGCACAGTTTTGACTTGATTTAAAAACAAGCTAATAGACAAAAATGTTGGCTTTAAAAAAAGGTATAATACTTTATTGTTAGTATTACCGTTATTTTTTAATTATTTTTTTTCCATTTAATGTACATATTTTTTTAAAACAAAATTTATTTGAAGTCGATATGGACGACGAAAAAAACTTCCCGAACGTACGTACACACGAACGCACAGACATATCTCTAAAAATCTTTTATTTCGACTCTAGGGACCTTGAAACGTCGAGAAATCGGACCGATTACAATAACTTCCTATGGCAATTTAAGAACGCTTAACGCGAATCGGCTCTTACCCTTAATTTCCAAATTTTAGGTCGATCAACCTAATGCCTTGGGGGTGAAGGTACGGGCCAGGACGGAATCAGGGGACCCACTTCCACTTCTCTACCATCGAAATGTCATTTTTGACTAAAATCTTGATTTCGAAATTTTTTACGAATGCAAAACTTGCCTACCTACATAGGTACATATGTACATATATGACGCAAGTAAAAAAAATAAGTTCAGACCCATGATTTTCTAAATTGTGAAATTAAGTCTTAAATTGACTTTAAATGTCTGAAGAATCCTTCATCTTAACAAGGTTATAAAACCAAGGTTGTGAAATAACATGAGTAATTATAATTGGCATAATTTTGCGTTTAATGTTAAAAAATTATTGGTTGGTGAGTGGCATAAAAAAACTTCGAAATCGTATAAAAGAAAATTTCAAATCAATACAAAAAATACCTACTTCGACACTACATTTACGAAACTATACTTACTATAATAGCACAGATAAGAAACTATAGTTTAGTTTATAGGTATAGTTTCTTATCTGTGCTAATAGTTAATAAGTTAAAAAAAATTTCAATTGGATTTTCCTAAAAGTCACACATCTTAAAATAGACGAGCTGACAAAATTGTATTAAAGGTACCTACAACAACAAACAACATACATATATAGGTACATAGGTACCTACCTACCTAAATATAAACTACATTTGTATGTCCTGTAATGTGCCCGCTAAGGTGTATAGTTAACACTTATTTATTAAAAGTGATACAATAAAAGTAGGATTGGAACATTAAATAAAAGACACAAATTTCAATTATCAAACTATTTAAATTATCTGGACCAACATAAAGAATGCATTTTTCTTTTTATTTAAAACTATGTACCTACATATTTATAAATACTGTACTTACATATATCTATCAACTAATCTCAAACAAAGTGCTAAGTGAACGGATATTATCAGTGTCCTGATACTAGCATGAATTCCCTATGGTATTTCATTAAATACCTGCCTACCTACCAATACCTTTTATATTAAAAATTTGAATTTAAAATCAAACCAACATACATAATGTACATCCTGAAAAAAAAATCACCTACCAATTGATATCTATCTACCAAAACAAATCTTTAAAGCTGAAACAAATCTAATCTTCAACTATTGAAGAAAAACTTAATGCCAAATAAAAGCAAAATACCTACCCACCAGCCAAAATATACATAACTATAACCAAACGTATAACTACCTTCATTCTTCTTCTTCACAAAGATCTGCACTACAAAAATCGCATCGAAGCTTTGTATACATAATACAAACCATTTTTCATATACAAAGATCGTAGGCAAGGAAACAGACTTATGAATGTAAATAAAAACAAAAATCCGTACAAAATACTGAACAGCTGATGTTAGCATACGAAAACTTCATTCATCCCCTTATTAGACACAATATTGAGACATTGACGTTTTTCATATAAAAATGCATTGATATTGTAATGTGTATACACTCTTTATCTCTTTCAATAATAAGGGGCAACATCTAGTGGTAGTAATAGAAGAACTCGCTTCTTTAAGCATCGAGAAACATCTAGTGGCTAATAGGAGAACTCGCTTCTTAAGCATCGAGAAACATCTATACTCTGTCCAACAAAAATAGTCAGTACAGAGAAGATAGGACGTTTACCTCTCACTCTGACTGAAGTGAAATCTCGTTAAGCTGTGAGAGAGAGCAAATATTACAGGGTTTCCGTAGTGCCCATTATAAATTTCGAAAAAGCTCTGATAAATATTAGTAGGGATACCAACTTTTGATTTTAAATTGAAAGTTAAAAATAAATGCCGTTTAAGAAAATTTATAAATTATGTACATAATCCCGAATTCAAAAACCCCTTTGTGAAAACTAAGAGTAACATAAATTCAATTATGAAAAAATAATGAAAATTTTCGATTCTGTATCACACAATATTCACAAATACACAATTTATAAACAACACAGCACAGATTTATAATAAAATAAAAGCAGTTCTTTTTTTGGCACTGATTATAAAACACCGTATAAATAAACACTTTTTCAAAGAATATTTTTTTTATGAACAAAATCACTATTTTTCACCATCTATAATTACACCATGTATTATAAATAATTTTCGCTTAAACTCAACCCTTTGCTTCCTAGTGGTTTCGCAATTAAACCAAATACTCTATATTTTTTCTTTATATTCCTACTGGTTTTTTTTTTTAATTTTTAGTGAATATTATTTTTTTTTATTTAAATGCATTATTCATTATACACATTCTATATAAATTTTAAGTTTTTATACAAATATTTGAAAAAGTTGACATCTCCGGGAACAAAGGGTTAATTTACGAAGAATAATAAATAAACTTCACTTACCGAAAAACAGCAAGCGACAACACCATTCCCATATTTGTTCTCAAAAGCTTTTAAAAAAGCACACATTCTGAAAGCTCCCAAACAAAATCCAAAGAAAAATCCACCATGATTTGCATTAACGTGGAAAAGGTAACTCTAATAACAATCTGCTTATTTTCAATACATACGAAGAGGGTTGTTTGTGAACACATTATTTATCAGTGTCAGTGTGGCTTTGGCTGCGCATGGTAAAGGTTGTGGGGATGTACGCTCGTCGAAGCGTAATTACAACAACAATTTATGTGTAAGTCAGTGGTTGAATTTTCTTTTTCAGTAGGTAAAAAGGGAATAAAACCACTGACTGGCACCATTTGCAAGAAAAAAGCTCTCCCATAAGACGTGTACTGACTATTTTTGTTGGACAGAGTATAGTGGCTTAGAGGGGAACTCATTCAGCGCATACAAGAACCTCGAAAGGGGTAAGCATCTAGTGATAAAGTGGAGAACTTCGTTAAGCATCGAGAAACATCTAGTGGCTTAGAGGGGAACTCATTCAGCGCATACAAGAACCTCGAAAGGGGTAAGCATCTAGTGATAAAGTGGAGAACTTCGTTAAGCATCGAGAACAACCTCGTAGATTCTCGAACCGATTTGAGGTATATAAATAGGCGCTTGGAAGCGAAGCGGTTCATTATGGATTGTGAGTTGCTATAAAGAAAAGACTGTGTTTGAAAAGTAAAGACTGTGTTTTAAAAGTAATAATTGAAAGTGTTGAATAAAGAATTTTTGTGAGTAATTTAAAAGAAAGTGAATTTGTATTTTTATTTACGAAGTTTGAATAAGTTTTAACTGTCGGACCAAGCCGAATATTACATTGGTGTCAGAATAAGGGATTAAAACTTATTGAGAATAAAAACAGTGATTGAACTATTTTGTGTAAAGTAGTGAAGTTAAAAATAAAAAAAAAAATAAAAATGAGTAAAGTTTTAAAAGACTTAACTGTCCCTGAGCTAAAGGCCGAACTAAGCAAACGTGGCTTAAGTGGGACAGGTGTAAAAACCGAACTTGTTAAACGGCTGCAGGAATATCTGGAGCAGAAAAATGAAGACCCAGATACATTTGCTTTCGGATTAGAAGCAAAAGTGGAAGAGGTAAATACAAATGTTGCCTTATCTAACATGATGTCACTTCTGTTAGCCAAATTTGAAGAGAATGAAAAGAATGTCCTGAAAGAACAGCAGAATGTTCTCAAACAACTAGAAGCTCAAAGGAATGATGTCCTAAAACAACTAGAAGCTCAAAGAAGCGATCAAAAGCAAGAACAACAGAATGTTCTCAAACAACTAGAAGCCCAAAGAAGCGACCAAAAGCAAGAACAGCAGAATGTTCTCAAACAACTAGAAGTCCAAAGAAGCGACCAAAAGATTGAACAGCAGAATATTCTAGAGCGGTTCGACGAACAGAGAAACCTTTTAGAAGGCAGGTTTGCGGTCTTCGAAGGAAAAATCAATACTCTCGACGAGCGCGTCGAGCGCGTCGAAAAACAAAATGCACGTATCGAAAAAATGGACGAACGAATCGAAACCATTACAAATGAACTAGAAAAAGTGCGAAAGATGAAAGTTCGAGAACCTTCTGGTGAGTGCTCAAGGAAGAGAGAAGTGAATCCTCCAAGCTTTGATGGGCAGATTCAGTGGTCAATCTACAAGAAACAGTTTGAAGCAGCAGCGTTATCAAACGGCTGGGACAATCACGAAAAATACATTGCTCTTACGCTTGCTTTAAGAGGATCTGCTGCTGAACTGCTACAAACCATCCCAGCGGAGAAGAGTGGTGACTTCACAGTTCTGGTAAACGCAATCGAACAGCGGTTTGGGGATAGCCACATGACAGAAGTCTTCCGAGTTCAGCTTAACAATAGGACACAGAAAAGAGGTGAAACTCTGCAGCAGCTTCAGGCAGATATCGAGCGATTGGTTCACCTGGCATATCCAACAGCTGGTAACGAAATAATAAATCAACTTGCTGTTGAAGCCTTTGTGAGAGCTGTGGGCGATATAAATCTCCAAAGGGCTATCCGCACTGCCGGAAAGCGAACACTACCAGAAGCATTGGCTTTCGCTCTGACGATGGAAGCTGCAGAACAAGCTTCCCAAAACGTGCATCGCGTAAGAGAAATAGAAGTCCAAGAATGTTCTTGTCAGAAGGCTACTGTGGAAAGGAGTCAGCGAGACGGACCAGCACGATGCTGGAACTGCAATAAGACTGGGCATCTACAGCGACAGTGCAGATTACCACGAAGAAGAACCACATGCCAACACTGTGGAAATAGAAGTAATTCAACCGTTCAAAGCAACACCAACAACGTTGCTTCCGAAGTTGTTTCCCACCCGGGAAACGAATAAGAACCAACTTCGAGGGGCAGAAGCTGGTTTCTGGTATCGATGGCCCCAGAAACAACATCCAGGTTTCTCAAACAAAACGTGACAACAAGAGCCTGACCGTGGAAGCAAGTATAAATGGCAACAAATGTGTGGCTACCATTGACACCGGTGCCACGGCATCCATCGTACGGCAAGACCTAGTCAAGAAGGCATGGCTCCACAACACCAACAGCTATCGTCTAAGGACTGCAACTGGAGAGGCCGCAAAAGTTTATGGTGAGGTACGTCTTAAGATCCGGATGGCAGAGTTGGAATTCTCTCATCTGTTCCTGGTAGCAGATATATGCGACGAGTGCATTGTCGGCGTCGATTTTATGAAAGATCACGGAGTGATATTGGACATCGGGAACCAAGTCCTGAAATATCGAAACATCGAGATTCCGATGATCTATGGGACTAACTCGTATGAGACCTCGTCATCTGTGAAAACCGCCATCAAAGAAGATATCACTTTGCCTGCTTCTTCAGAAGTATTCGTGTGGACGAAATTGAAGGGTAAGCCTGGCAGCCATCGATACCTCATGGTCGAACCAGCATCTGTAAAGTCCTCCCAAAACGTCACCATTGGGAAGACTCTTGTGAGACCTTTAAAGAACATGGTTCCGGTACGAATACTGAACATCAAGCCGTATGAAGTTAAGCTAAGAAAAGGTGAGATTGTCGGCCAATGCGAATCTGTATCAGCGATAACAAGGATCAACGAAGAAGAGTCAAGGCAATCCTTGAAGTCCGAAGAGCTGAACTCCATAAAGACGAACATTCTCAAGTCATCTAATCTTGGCCACCAACAACGAAGAACTGCAGAAGGTCTCCTCGAAGAATTTGCAGACATCTTTTCGTCATCGAAAAGGAAATATGGCAGAACGCAACTGGTGCAACATCGAATCAATACCGGGGATGCAAGGCCGATTCGTCAACCTGCAAGACGCCTTCCACTAGCCAAACAAGGTGAGGTTGAAGAACTGATAACCACCATGAAGGAAGAAGGGCTGATCGAAAACTCTAAAAGCCCTTGGGCGTCTCCAGTGGTCCTGGTAAAGAAGAAAGACGGATCAACCCGCTTTTGCGTGGACTATCGAAGGTTGAATGATGTGACTAAGAAGGATAGCTACCCTCTGCCTAGAATCAGTGATACTCTGGACGCAATGGAAGGAGCACAATGGTTCTCAACTTTGGACTTGAAAAGTGGCTACTGGCAAGTCGAGATCCATCCTGAAGACAAAGAAAAGACAGCATTCTCAACAGGAAACGGATTGTGGCAGTTCAAAGTAATGCCTTTTGGACTTTGCAATGCTCCAGCGACTTTTGAGCGCCTAATGGAATGCGTCCTGCAAGGACTCACATGGAAATCTTGCCTGGTATATTTGGATGACGTCATAGTATACGGGAAAACATTTGACGAACACTGTACAAATCTGAGAGCCGTGTTTCAAAGACTTCGAGAAGCCCACCTCAAGCTTAACCCAGAAAAGTGTTCACTCTTTAAAACCGAAGTGAAATATCTGGGACATATCATCTCATCCCAAGGAGTAAAGACGGATCCTGATAAGGTTGACACCGTGAAGAATTGGCCAACACCACAGGACAAACACCAACTCCGAAGCTTTCTGGGTCTAGCCACCTACTATAGGCGCTTTGTGAAGGACTTTGCAGGAATCGCCAAGAGTCTACATCAGCTAACGGAAAAGGGAAAGCAGTTTAGATGGTCAGGTGAATGCGAGCGCAGCTTTCAAGAGCTCAAGCAACGCTTGTGTAATGCACCAGTGCTGACCTACCCAACTCCAGGAAAACCGTTCATAATTGATGCTGATGCGAGCAATGTCGGGATAGGTGCTGTACTATCGCAGGTGCATAATGGCGAAGAAAAGGTAATTGCCTATTACAGCAAGGTACTCTCGAAGTCGGAAAGAAACTATTGTGTGACCAGAAGAGAACTTCTTGCACTGATTTTGGCAACAAAGCACTTCCATAAGTATCTCTATGGACAGAAGTTTCTTCTCCGAACTGACCATGGTGCACTTAACTGGCTATTGAATTTCAAGAATCCAGAAGGTCAAGTGGCAAGGTGGATTGAGAGGCGGCAGACGTACGATTACGAAATTCAACATCGGAAAGGGAAGCTTCACTCAAATGCAGATGCACTGTCTCGGAGACCATGCAAGCAAGATTGTAAGCATTGCAGACGACAAGAAGAAAAAGAAGTGGTTATTGTCCAACGAACCAGAGCCGATCCCATTTATGGCTGGAGCAACGACGAGTTGAGGAAGGCTCAACAAGAAGACTCAGATATCGAACCCATCCTCGCTTGGAAGGAACACCAGGAAAAACCAGAATGGGCTGATATCTCCGATAGAAGTCCGACTCTGAAGGCCTATTGGGCACAGTGGGACTCGTTTCATGTCCAAGAGGGTGTCCTTCGACGTAAATGGGAATCAGCAGATGGAAAGTCTTATGTCATGCAGCTAGTCTTACCGAGATCGAAGGTTATAGACGTTCTGCGAGAGATGCATGGTGGGGTTTCGGGAGGCCATCTAGGAGTGAACAAGACGCTAGAAAAGGTTCGACAACGATTTTACTGGCTACATGTAAGGGAAGATGTCGAGAAGTGGTGCCGAAAATGCGATACCTGTGCTGCCACTAAAGGCCCGAACAAAAAGAACCACAGCCAAATGCAGCAGTATAATGTTGGAGCACCCTTCGAAAGGATTGCAGTAGACGTGGTGGGTCCATTTCCGGAAACAAATAATGGAAATCGTTATATTCTGGTCGTCATGGATTACTTCAGCAAGTGGCCTGAAGCATACGCCATTCCAAACCAAGAAGCCAAAACAGTCGCAGACCAAATTGTCTTCAACTGGGTGAGCAGATTCGGCGTCACGACAATACCAGGTTGAAAATAAAGATGTTCAGTGACCGAATGAAGACACGCTACGATATACGAGTGACAACAACAGAGTTCCAAGCAGGAGATCGGGTGTGGCTTTACAATCCCCATCGACAAAAAGGATTGTCACCGAAACTTCAACGGGACTGGGAAGGTCCATATACAGTCATTACA
This sequence comes from Eupeodes luniger, assembly GCA_951509635.1. NCBI lineage: Eukaryota > Metazoa > Arthropoda > Insecta > Diptera > Syrphidae > Eupeodes > Eupeodes luniger. Next base: position 5,781,793 of record OX608076.1, on the reverse strand, counting down.
AAAATCAACGATGTCGTGTACCGGATACAAAAGGGAGTCAGAGGAAAACCTAAAGTTGTACATCGCGACCGGCTACATCGCTACAGTGGTGATGAGAACGATGGATTTGTTCGGGACGATCAATCCTAAGGAGGGGGCAATGTAATGTGTATACACTCTTTATCTCTTTCAATAATAAGGGGCAACATCTAGTGGTAGTAATAGGAGAACTCGCTTCTTTAAGCATCGAGAAACATCTAGTGGCTAATAGGAGAACTCGCTTCTTAAGCATCGAGAAACATCTAGTGGCTTAGAGGGGAACTCATTCAGCGCATACAAGAACCTCGAAAGGGGTAAGCATCTAGTGATAAAGTGGAGAACTTCGTTAAGCATCGAGAAACATCTAGTGGCTTAGAGGGGAACTCATTCAGCGCATACAAGAACCTCGAAAGGGGTAAGCATCTAGTGATAAAGTGGAGAACTTCGTTAAGCATCGAGAACAACCTCGTAGATTCTCGAACCGATTTGAGGTATATAAATAGGCGCTTGGAAGCGAAGCGGTTCATTATGGATTGTGAGTTGCTATAAAGAAAAGACTGTGTTTGAAAAGTAAAGACTGTGTTTTAAAAGTAATAATTGAAAGTGTTGAATAAAGAATTTTTGTGAGTAATTTAAAAGAAAGTGAATTTGTGTTTTTATTTACGAAGTTTGAATAAGTTTTAACTGTCGGACCAAGCCGAATATTACAATATAAAGAAATTACAAAAACAAATTCATTGACCTTCAGATGGAAGCTTAGTATATGAAAACATATACAAGGATAGACTCAAATATATTGAAGGAAATTGTGTCGACTTTTTGGCTGCTAAATTAACTGAGCTCCTTATTCTGCTGGCTACTAATGGGAATGGAAATAATATTTTTCTCTCGCTCCCCCGAAATGTCTCCAATTTAGATTCTACCGCCAACGACGGCATCCGCTCGCGTAAAAAATGTCTGCCCATGAGAGTACTATGGTTTTCATATACAATGTCGATGCTTAACGAAGCTAGTTCTCCTCTCCACTAGATGTTGCCCCTTTTCGAGGTTCTTGTATGTGCTTGCTGAATGTTCTCCTATTAGCAACTAGATGTTTCTCGATGTTTATAGAAGCAAATTTTCCTCCCCTTATTTTAAATGTTTTATTCTACTATAACACGATATTAAAAGAGATGAAGAGTGTATACACATTACAATATTTAATAGTTTGTAATATAATGTATAATAGATTTTGTATTTCATATTGATATTTTATGTCAGGTCTGTATTTTGAACATACGAGTATTTTTTACACTACATAAAAGTTCCTAAGACGAACCATTTTTATGTTCAATCTTTAAAAAAGGTAAGTATTTTTTATACTACATTTTATTTTTGGAATTTTCTAACTATCCAAAACCTCAATAGAAGCCAACAACCCAACCCATATTTTGGAAGGAGATGTTATTTTAAAAAAAATTTAATTAAACCCTTCTAAAGTTTATCCTCATTGAAATTGAAAACATTATATTTTTATCAATAGGTAGGTACAATTACTCAAAATATCCAAATTTAATAATGATATCAACTTCATATGTAGTTAAGTGTGAATTATAACTTACGATTTGTCGTTTAACCCTTTTAGCTTTGAAAAAATTTTGAATCTTATATCTTTTCCTTTTTTCAAAAGTATGCATCAGAAACTTTTGAATTAAATCTTAGCTTGAATTAAAAACAAATATCTATTAATATCTGATGACATACAAATTCTTCAGAAAAGTATAACTTGATGTCAGTTCCAGGTGAACAAGCGCTTAAGAAGCCTTTCCACTTACGAGTCCTTCCTACAAATCTTACAAATTTAAAATCAACTAAACCCAAAAATATACCAAGCATCACAGATAAGAAACTATACGGATGTCTCATCCCCATAGAAGAAAATGTCCCATACAACCCCCCAACCCCCCGGGCCCGGGATTTTCAAGGGGCCCGTAAAATTAAAAGCAATGAGGAGAGTGTTTTTTTTTCAATATAGGTAGTCTAAATTCATCATCAACATACCTATTCCCACTTATTTTTAGGGGCCCGAAAATTTTAAATCATTCATGCTTTCGCAATCGGGCCCCTGTTTGCATGTTATCTACCAATCTTTCAGTCACAAGCTTGCCGATCTGGGCCCCTGATTATTATTGGCGTACATTTTTGTTTATATTTAATGAAAAATTGGGCAATTTTGAACTATTGAAAGAAAGTTGTATATTAAAGTGTGTATATTAAACCAGCCATACAAAAATAGCACAAAAATAGGACTAGGACTACAAGGCGATAGCAATCTTATTGGAGAGCCAAATAATGGACATTTTTTGTTTAGCAGCAGTGCTCAACGTTGGGAAATTCTTAAGAAAAATGTGCCCGGATCCCTTCACAAACTTTCCAATACAAGATGGTCAGCTAGAATTGAGGCAGTGAAACCATTTGCAAATCATCTGAAAAACCTTAGAACATCATTAGAAGCCTTAAGTGATATTAATTTAACTGCTGAAGCTCGAAGAGATGTAAATGGCATTTTAAAATATATGCACAAATTTGAATGCGTCCTGATGTCTTTGATTTGGTGCAAGGTTCTTAGCGCTATAAAGGAAGTTTCCTTCTTCGAGCCAGAAACAGTACTATTGACGTTGAGATTCGAGATCTCGACAACTTGATCTTCATTTGAACATTATTCAAAACGGATGAGATCAATTTTTATCTGAATGCAAAGCAGTTGCTACTGGATTGGGGGATGTTCCAGAATCGTTTCCATCGAACCGAAAAAGGCAATTAAAGAGACATTTTGAAGAAAACCGAGGAGCTGGAAAGCAAATAGAAACAGACGAAGAAATAAATTTCAAGAGAAACACCTTTTACGTCATAGTTGATTCAATTATATCTGGAATTTCTCGTCGGTTCGATACGATGAAAAATTTGAATGCTACATTTTCATTTTTATGACAGTTTTCAACAATGGACGATCTTGAGATTAAAAACTCTGCTACAAGGTTCATCCAAAAGTATAACTCCCATGTGTCTCAAGGGTTTAAAGAAGAAGTAATTCATCTGAAACACATTTATGAAGCCAATTTTGAAGCAGAACTTCCGCCAATGAGTTTGCTCAGTGCTATTTATTCCCAGAACTTGGAGACGATTTTCCCCAACATTTGTGTTGCTCTCCGTGTGTTTTCCACCATACCTGTAACCGTAGCTAGTGCCGAACGTTCATTTAGCGTCCTTGCCAGAACAAAGAATTTTCATCATTCGTGCTCATCACAAGATCGTGTTTCTGGACTTGCTACACTATGCATCGAAGCACCTTTGGCAAGGGAACTGAATTTCGACGCAATTATAAGTTGTTTTGCTGCTCAGAAAGCTAGGAAAGCTCGTTTACCAAAAGAAAATATTTCATTGAATGCAAACTCACTCTAATAAAACATTGTAATAATATTTTAATATAAAGAAAAACAATAAAGAGTATTTATAATGTAAAACTTTTAAAATACTTAGTTTTTTTTTAAAGACAAATTTCAAATACTTTTACTTCGCTCTATTTTATTTTCATAGTAGGTAATAGATCTTCATACTATTTTTTTTTAATAGTTAATCGACCGTATTATCAGTTACTTACATGTCGTTGGCAATATCGAATTGAATGTATGATTCTGTTCGGATTCTGATCTAATCGCCTGTAGAATTATTTTCTATCAATCCTCCATTTCAACTAAACTGGATGATACCCGTAAGATTGATTTGGTGATTAACACTTTTTTGGTTAATTTTCAAACAAAAAATGATTATTACCGTTAATTCCAACCAATTTCATGCTATTCGTAATTGAAATTAGAACGTACCATATCACATTTTTCCGTCCCGGGCCCGGAATTCCTCTCGACGGCCCTGGATATTTATTATTGAATATGAAAATAAAAACCATATTTATTCATTTTTCCATGTTATATTTTACTATGTCAAATAAAACAATATACATATGTTGAAAATACATTAAAGAAAGGAAGAAAAGATAAGTTAGTTGCGAGACATTTTAAAAATAATTTGTATGGATTCGTATGGTAACTCTGTTGCACATGTACGAGCGCGTATGAGGCTTAGTTTTGGTTGCCTTCCTTATTTGATTTTTTTTGACACATATTGAACACATGTGTGTATGTACAATGTACATGTATCCATCTTAATATATATAATTCTTCTGTGAGTGTGTATGTCACTGAACTTCTCTTAAACGACTGGACCGATTTTGATGAAATTTTTTGTGTGTGTTCAAGGGGTGATCTGAGAATGGTTTAGATTCACAATTTTGTCCGCTAGGTATACCTGTTATGCTTTTAAGAAATTTAAGCCCTCCCAATATGTGTAATGGTACAAGACTATTGATCAAAGAATTAAGAGATAATGTGATTGTAGCAACTATCATTACAGGTCCCGTGGCTGGTCAGCTCGCACATGTTCTGCGGATTCCAATGATACCAACTGATTTGCCCATATCTTTTAAAAGGTTACAGATCACTTTAAAAATATCCTTTGCCCTAACAATAAATAAATCCCAGGGACAAACTTTTTCCATAGTTGGTATCGACTTCAGGAAAGAGTGCTTTTCCTACGGGAAATTGTATGTGGCACTTTCTCGAGTAGGATCTCCTGAAAATTAATACATTTTGTTGCCACCTAGAAATACCACAGCCAATGTAGGGTACAGGGAGGCTTTATGATAAGCATATAATTTTTTCTAATTTAGTGATTCGTGGTCGTTTTAATTAGCATGCTTATAACTTAAATATCTGTACCTAATTTTGTCTGTGCGAAGCCGGCACGGGCCGCTAGTAGATATATATGACAAAAGCCTCAGTTTCAATTTCGGTCTTTTTGTGGTTTGTTAATCGTTTTTTTTTTTGTTGTCCTAGCAAAACGTAGGTATGTTGTGAAAACAGGTGTAGGTACCTACTCATATAAAGTTTAATTTTTCTTATTTAGAAAAATTGTATTAGTAAGTACATAAGTATGCAAAAATGTAAGTTTAAGCTGTTTTCTGTGGAAATAGATGTATCGAGAAGTTCAATTAATATATTTTGAAAGAAGTCTGGTTTCTGTAAAATAAACATTATCTCAAAATGTTACAAAACATTAACAATAATATTTCTATGGGATGAAACAACTTTGAAGTCAATACCTTTCTTTATTCAATTCAATTTATAAATTCAATTTTTAATAATTTTTTAATTTGTTTGCTTAAGGTTTTTATATATTTTCAACATTTTTTGTATTAAATTAAGTAAGTTTGAAGTCAATATCTTTCTCTGTTTTCAAGATGCTTTAGTAGAAACTATTTTTACCAGTTTTCTGTAGGTTTTTTTTCTAAAAAAACAGTAAATTGGGATGTTAAAATAGGTCTGTTCAGTTTTGTTTAGAAGTTTTTTTATGTTTAATATATCACTGCTCTTAGCCTATTTAAGCAAAGGTGGTTTTGTAAAAAGTTCAAGGGACAATTTTTGGTCTTGACAAATAAAAATAAAATATCGTACGTATTTATAATTATTTATTTTATTATTGATCTTTTATAAAATTACGTTTGCTTAAATAGTTTCCAGGGGTCACGAACGGGGACGTGGCAGAATATCGACCCCCACCCACCTACTACCCGCTGAATTGTACATTTATATATATATATACATGTAAATTGGTTATGTATTTATTTTTTTTTTGTTTTTGTTTGAGCTAATTTTCACGAATTTTTTTATTTTAGTTCTAGGATTTTTATACCTTTTATCTTTTGTGTACATTACCCATTTACAATTTTTCCAAAGTTAGACTTTTATTAAAAAATGTATGTACGAGTATGATGTCAATTTTATGTGCATCGGAATCATCGAACCAGCTTGGACATTGGTTGTTTGTTGCGTTTATACATTCTCTTACAATGTTTTCTTTTAATATAGATATAAAAGGTGTTTTTTTGAAGAAAGTTGTAAATATATGTTAAGACAAATTTTGTATTTCGATAGTCTGTAAGAGTTATTATAATCTCTAATTGATGAATGAATAAATAAATAAATAAATAAATAAATAAATAAAAAATATTTTTACGTGAAGACTACTGACTTGGAACAAATTTTCAGAAGGCCATATAAGAACCGTATTTTCTTTTGAGGTTTCGTATTCTCTCAATTTAATTAATATTTCCGTTAAATCAAATTGAAGCTTATCTTTTGACATTTGTTGAATACAGTTTTCACAGATACTATTAATTTTTTTCATCGATTTAAAAAGGCAATAGCCTGCATAGTATTTGGTAGCAAGATCGTCGATTTTGTTCACCTTAATAAATTTTCTAAGGGATCTTTGTTATATTTATTAATATTTAAATAATATAAATTATTATGGTCTATAATAATGCTTTTTGTATTTGCAAAATGCTCAAACCTTTGAAACTAAACGCTTTGCTTCTTGAATTAATTGGCTGAATGTTGAGAATATATGTTTTCATTTCTCTTATGAACTAAGCCTAGCTTCAAGGATATTCTTATCTGTGCTATAAGCAATTGACGCAGCCAAAAACACACTATATGAAGATATAAATCCCTCGTACGTATCACCCTCCAAAACCCATTTGTTTACATTATTGTATTTGTAATGTGGACGAATTCAAAGAGAAAAATTGACACGTTTTCAGTTTTCACGCATACATAGATTTCCGGTTTAGCTTGTAGGCAAACCAAGATGGCTACATTTCGGTTTGCCTGAGGACTAAATGTGAGAAAAGTGCGTGAAATGATGCAAAAAACCAAACCCATTCTCACATTTAGTCCTCAGGCCCATCAAAATGCTTCATTTTAGTCCTCCGCCCCATCTAAATGCTTCATTTTGAATGTTTCATGGCCTCGTTCAAAAACTAAACAATCCTAACCAACAAAATCTGAAGTGCTGACATGGTCTTAAATTGGAAGATTTGTATAGCTTTTTAATTTCAATCCAAATAAAAGTTCTAAATGTATATTAATTAAAATAAAATTGGCCAAATACATATTTAATGATTTATTAGTGCTGTATTTTGTTTACTTAAATTATTTTCGAACGCAATATGCGCTGCAACTGGTTACGTAAAATTGGAAATGGACAAAAGTGTAACTCAATACTTTGTAAAACAACAAAACAGACAATTTTTTCAGCTGTAGTTTGCTTAGAGCATTTTTTTTGGCGGCGTTAGAAGTTCAGGTGGAAACAATAGGCGGGTGTCTCCGTTTTTTTTTTTTTACAGACAATGCTACGAGAAACATACTTGTGAAGTTTCATTGCCCACTTTAGCTAGTTCAGATTCCTCAATTAGATTAGTATTTTCATCATTTAAGCAGTTCGATAATTGCAAGACCAAATTTTAGTTTTGTTTGTTGCAGAAATATTCCTGAAAATTTCTTTTTAAGGGACTATGTTAGAGTTAGAATTTTGTTTGTAGTTAGATATTGGACTACAAATTTGAGGGAACCATGTTTTAAAAATAAGTTGCTTTGTGTAAAGCATCTTTAAGGAATAGAAATAGGCAATATGGTTACACACAATACCAACTAAATGAGTGCAATAAATAGATTTAAGTAACTTTTTTTATTCTAGTATGGGGAAACCGAACACCCATTAGAAAAAAAAATCGGTGAACGCGCCAAAATGCATACTTCTTGACTAAATAATGTTATCTTCTATGCTTACGCATAAAATTATGAATTCTGTAGCATATGAACATTTTTAAACATTGAACAATTAAATATGCTATGAAATAATTGGCTGCTATTAATGCTAATTTTTTTTCTAAAAAGTTGATGAAGGTAAGCCGAAGAGGAAATTTCTTTAATGAACATACCTAAAATATTATTGGCTTTCTCAAAAATATTTTTCTACGCTAACCTCTGCTTTATATCTGAAAACTATTGTTTATGTATATTTTCTTCTATGTTCTGCATTCATAAAATGTAATCTATGGAAGTATTTATTATATTAAGAAAAACGAAAACATGTACGTAAAACTCATTAATTTTTTTCATTATTAGCAGCACTTTTAGTAAACATACCCTTCAAACAATAATAAGTAAACTTGAACTTTGGTAAATAAACTTTTTTAAGGAATTAATGAAAATTATATTTTGCGTTAAACTGTGGAAATTCACTAAAAAAAACTTCTGTACGTCAACAATAAACATTAATGTCGATTACATGATCTATTGAATGAGTTGTGCATGAATTCAGAACGATTTTAAGACGTTTTCATTTTGTGATATAATATGTCAAAATTTTCATTTTATTTGCTCTGCATTTATTCAACAGGTTCGCTAAAATCGTTCTGATTATTTTTTTAAAACATTGGTGTTCCTTTGATGCATAGTTTTTTTTGATAGCAAATACATGTATGCTTCCATCAATCAAGAATGTTATGGATAAGGTATTTTTCGATTATAACTCTTTTTTTAAATTTAATATTTATTAATCAAAATGGAATTGAAAAATAGTTCCAAGCTTAAATCATTAAAAACAAACTATAAATATACTTGGATTAATTAAATTGATACAGATTTTAATTACTTGCAAGAAAATATTTGGTTTGTTCTTTAACGAAAATAAATTTCTCTCGCACCCTTAACTTGATGGTTCTTCGAACGCATCTTTGATACAATAGTTCAAGGTTAATTATGAAATTTAAAGAATTTCGTAGTGATTACTCTAAATTAGTGAATTAATTGTAATAAACTGATGTTGAACATGCTTTTTTCAAGACAAAAATGTACATTGGTTCGCTATCAACAAAATGACTGCAAAATTAAAGCATTGTATATATATTTATTTAAGAAATATATATACAATGAAAGAAATATATGTATATACAATGCTTACTGTTAACATCCATGCTTTGAGAGCTTTTAATTAAGCTCTTCGAAAAGCAATACAATTTAATGAGATTTGCGTTTGATTATTTTGTTTTGAATTTAAAATGTGTAAATTGCATGAATAGCTATTTACAATGAGAAAAATGTAAATAATCGACTGGGTTGCAGAACTTGCTCCTGTATACAGAGAGTCTGTTTGAACGCGTTGAAAAATAAAATAGGTATACCTTCAAAATAAGTTTCAATTCAAAAATTTTAAAAACATATTTATAATTATTGTTTCAAAAACCGTTTTTTTTTTTTGTTAAATGTTGTACTTTTAATTTTTTTTGGAAATATTTTTTGTATACAGTCTACTACTTAACTATAAAGGTAAGGGTATTTCATTATGTTTTAAAAATTATTTCGGGCATGTTGCCGGAAATAATTTGTATACTTAAAATTTCAACAGCATGTGGGCAACATTAAAAAAATAATCTAGTGTAAAAATGGACCTCGAAAAAAATAAAAATTTAAGACCAAGACCATATTATATCAGCAAAGACCTTAAGTTTCTAAAATTTAGATTTTTAAAATCTATAAATTATAAACTAAATTTTATATATAATGGGTGATTTTTTTGAGGTTAGGATTTTCATGCATTAGTATTTGACAGATCACGCGGGATTTCAGACATGGTGTCAAAGAGAAAGATGCTCAGTATGCTTTGACATTTCATCATGAATAGACTTACTAACGAGCAACGCTTGCAAATCATTGAATTTTATTACCAAAATCAGTGTTCGGTTCGAAATGTGTTTCGCGCGTGTGTTTTGTTCAGCGATGAGGCTCATTTCTGGTTGAATGGCTACGTAAATAAGCAAAATTGCCGCATTTGGAGTGAAGAGCAACCAGAAGCCGTTCAAGAACTGCCCATGCATCCCGAAAAATGCACTGTTTGGTGTGGTTTGTACGCTGGTGGAATCATTGGACCGTATTTTTTCAAAGATGCTGTTGGACGCAACGTTACGGTGAATGGCGATCGCTATCGTCAATGCTAACAAACTTTTTGTTGCCAAAAATGGAAGAACTGAACTTGGTTGACATGTGGTTTCAACAAGATGGCGCTACATGCCACACAGCTCGCGATTCTATGGCCATTTTGAGGGAAAACTTCGGAGAACAATTCATCTCAAGGAATGGACCGGTAAGTTGGCCACCAAGATCATGCGATTTGACGCCTTTAGACTATTTTTTGTGGGGCTACGTCAAGTCTAAAGTCTACACAAATAAGCCAGCAACTATTCCAGCTTTGGAAGACAACATTTCCGAAGAAATTCGGGCTATTCCGGCCGAAATGCTCGAAAAAGTTACCCAAAATTGGACTTTCCGAATGGACCACCTAAGACGCAGCCGCGGTCAACATTTAAATGAAATTATCTTCAAAAAGTAAATGTCATGAACCAATCTAACGTTTCAAATAAAGAATCGATGAGATTTTGCAAATTTTATGCGTTTTTTTTTTTAAAAGTTCTCAAGCTCTTAAAAAATCACCCGATACATCTTCCAAAACAAACATAATAAAATTAATTTTGTACTCAAAATCATTCAAGCCAAATTTTTCCAGATTCAATAAAAACAGTTAAAAAGAGGCTGGGATGCGACCTACACCGATAATTTCACATCCCGTCTGTCGATTTGTGGTGCTTAAAACTTTAACAAAATATTCATAATAATACTTTGTATGAGATAAATAATTCGAAGTCAATTTCATTCTTATTCTCCTAATACTTGAGTCGAAAACCAATTCTTATCAGTTTTTTGTTGGGGTTTCGTATTGAATCCCCAAAAAAAAGAACCCCCACGGGATAATATCCCCAAACAAATTTAATCCATTTTGATACTATCCCCAGAGACGTAAGACAAATGGACAAAATCCCCAACTAAATAATTTATTTTGCCAAAATCCCCACGAAATCTCCAAATCCCCAGTATCTGTGCATATCTTCATTTATGCATGCAGTTTTTAGAAAAACTCTCATGAAATTCTCTTATTGTGATATTAATAAATGATAATGATAAACAGTTTCCAAACAAAAAATCACTATGAAGGCATGCACTTCTCAGTCTGACTTTAGTATTCATAGAGAATTATTGTATTCATAGTGCTTGCTTCTTCTACTCTGAACGTCGAACTTGTCGAGTTGTAGAAGCTGAGTAAGGTCAATGATTCTCGAGAATTTTCTCCAGATGAGTCCTGAAACTAAAGGACGTTCTTATCGGTCTACCTTCCCAGAATCATCATCCATTCCCACATAAACAAGGCATACCAGCCTACGTTTTTGTCACCAACTCCCATCCCACCTCCCACGTTGTAAATGGCGATAAAGCTAGACAGCACTCCTATCTCCTATGCTCCTTCTCACTCTAGGTAACCTAGCTGAATTGCTGTTACCGAATCCCAATCTTTCCCTCACATATCAGAATGATGAATTAACATCTACTGATTCCTCACCCTATCTCTTCCTCCCCTACCACCTCTCATCTTTATTTGGCTGGATGTAAGGTGTTAAACGACCCGTGTCGATGATCAGCCTGGCTGGGGGCCCAATTCAAAAATAACCCAGTCTCTAACGGAGTATCCGGATACCTGGCGACCTCCGGATTAACTAGCCTTATCTGTACATGCGAATCTCTGTGCAGACGGACCTCTTTTCTTCGCAACTCGTGGGATTAAGATGAATACAACAAAAAACAAAAATGTAAAGGATGATGAGACCAGTATCTCTTCAGGAGCGGGTGGCAGTTTGGCGTCAAAGCCTGTTGCCGTATCTCTTGCGGCCAGCACAGAGAAGGAAGTAGTGGCTAACCATGGACCTTCCTCTGCAGTTGGTAGCAACGAGAAAATGAAGGTAGCGATACCTAATATCAGTAGTGGCAGGGTTGTGAAAAATGGCCCTACGACTGCTAATGAGAGTACATCCAGAAATGGAAAGGGGAAACTCTCAAAAAGCCTATATAGACAAAGGCGGCAAGCAGCGAAAATCCTAAGGGCCTCTGGTGCATCATCGGGGGCTGAAAGGACACCGCAGCAAAGCGCTAGCGTCAAATGGGCTAAAAGCATACTTGCTACAACAAGGACCAGTAAGGACTCTACGTCTAAACGAGAAAGGTCTCTTGAGAGGGCCGTACCGACACCAAACCGGCCTCGGGTGCACAACACCAGCACTCCCCTCAATCCCATCAAGAAAGCCAGTTTCAGTGACGTCGCGAAGGGCAAAGCTGTGGTTGCGGTCATTGACAGGAGCGATGATGATGGCACATTATCGGCTGATCGTTGGCAGTTGGTCAAGGTTAAGCTCTCGGGTGGCTTTTTAAGCATTTTGAGAGAGCTTCCAGGACCACTTCCTTCCATAAGCGATGGGGGTTGGCATCAAGGCCATGTCAAACTCATGGTTTGTGGCGATCAGAGGTCTTGTGACTTATACAAGCTCGCTGTCAGCCGGTTAGGTGAAGTTTGGCCAGGTGCGAAGCTCGAGGTTGTCGCTATGGAAGACATTCCCAGCAGACCTAGAGCCCGCATTTGGATCCCAATCGAACCTGCTGGTATCGGGGACATTCTCGAGATGATCAGAGTTTGTAACCCGTCCCTTCCGACTCATAACTGGAAGATAGCCAAGCTAGAGGAGGTGAAGAATCTTTATAGGAGTGCCATCTTGGTACTCAATAAGGAATCTTTGGCTCCTCTAGCCTTATACGAGGGCTCGATTAACTATGGCTTCGAAACCATTAACTCGAGTCTATAAAAAAGATGAGGTTAACGCGGAAAGTGGGCCTCCAAAAACAACCGAAGGTGAACTAGCGGTTGGTGGGCCTGGGACATCGTCTTCTCTCTTAACAGAGGGTGACGATGCACCCATGCCCTCTCCAATAGCGACTCCATCCTCTACAAAAGTCGTAGACAGTCCATCCTCAATGGAGACCGAGGACAACCTCAACATGATCCTTTTGAGTGAGGACGAACTCTTGGGTTCATCCTCAGATTCAGAGGATCAGAACAAAACCGTGGTGGAGGTTGATCTGCCTAATTGTAGCCAAAATGCTGCAGTTAGTACAGATTAATCTCCAGCACTCCGTGAAGGCCTTTGCCTCAATTCTTCTCCGGCTGGCAAGAAACGGGAAAGACATTGTCCTGATCCAAGAGCCATGGATTGTGAGATCCGTTGTTCGAGGACTCAGGACTCCTGGGTACTACACGCTATGTGTGACAGATAAAGGTGAACCTAGATCTTGCAAACTAGTGAAACGTAGCATTAATGTATTTTACCTCCGTCATTTCAGTGACAAAGATACCACCGTAGCTAGGCTGGAAACAACCAAAAGAAGTTTCTGGCTAGTGTCGGTGTATCTTGGCCATGACCACCTTGGCCCTCTCCCTGGAAAAACCCTGGAGAAAATCGTCGCTGAAGCGGAAAGGCAAATGATCCGTCTAATTATTGGGAGCTATGTTAACGCTCATCATACGTATTGGGGAAGTACCAATATCAACGACAGAGGTGAGTCTCTTTTTGATTATATTCTTGGTACTAACCTCTTAGTAAGTAATGTTGGAAATGAACCAACCTTCATAACTTAAACTCGACAAGAAGTCTTAGACATAACTCTTGTCTCAGATACTATGCACCATATGACCTTGGAGTGGAAAGTATCCAAAGAACACTCGTTCTCTGATCATAGATATATCCAGTTCAATATCAATGTGGATGATAACCCGAGTCCATTGACTTTTCGAAATTATCGGAAAACTGATTGGGCCTCATACAGGAACTCATTACAGAGTTTACTAAAACCTTGACTATTTAGTCCTTCCTCTAATGCAGGTCATGCTATGAACAGATCGCTAGAAATTGCTTGTCCACTTTTCAACCGAGCCAAAGCCGCAAGACTAGCCTCTCACTGGGATTCTTACAAAGAATCCCTAAGAATTTACAAGAAGGCACTAAGGAAATCTAAACGATCTTCTTGGCGATCCTTCTGTGGCACGATAGAAGAAACTTCTGAAGCCTCAAGGTTACGGAAAATTCTTTCAACTAATCCAGCGATGCCAAGCTGCTTGAAAAATGCAGACGGCTCCTGGACAAATTCAAGTAATGAATCGCTGAACTTACTACTGGATACTCATTTTCCTGGTATCCTACGAAAGACTTCTGACATAATTGCACCAATCCTTGAGGCAATTTTTACCAGCTGTCTTTACCTGGTCCATGTTCTCTTGGCATGGCGAGAAGTTAAAGTTGTTTATATACCCAGGTAGGTAGGTAGAAATGGCGATCTCAAGGCAACCTAGCCTGAGATTCAATTAGCGCTGAAGTGCGCCGTTTGATACCAAAACTCGTTTGACCTGTGATAGAAAGGAAAAGATTTGTAGAGAAGCTTCATAGCGATTATGTTAGAGCCATTTTGATGCATTGAGAAAAAAGATTAGGTCTCTAATCTTTGTCTCAGATAGCTCATCAAGTTCGTGAAAGAATGCTTTCCCAAAGCATTTCGTTCTAGTGTTTGCCAAAGCAGGACATTTGCAGAGGAAATGGATTATCGTTTCACTTTCTCTTTGGTCACTACAACTATACGGCAAAAGGTGTTGTAAGAGATACCCAACTTCTCTGCATGAACTCCTATAGGCCAATGTCCGGTACAAACCGCAACAATCCTAGCTATGTTTTGCCTTGGCCTGCATAGAAGATCGTTTGTACGGGTTTTATTATAGGTGGGCCATATCCTCCTAGATATAATGCAGTTGGGTAAATTTCTCCACCTTCGGTTTGATTCAGTTTGGTAGATAGAAAAGATTTTACCCTTCATAGCACCATGAGGAATGTTAACCATTTCCGCAAGTGAGCTATGAAGGGCCGATCCTTGCCTGGCTAGCTCAGCTCGTCAGCCCGTTCATTTCCCACGATACCACTATCGGCTGGCCCGGAACCCAGATCAGGGTGACACCGAGGTTAATGTTCAGGCTCGCAAGCTCATCGCGACATTGCTGGATCAATTTAAATGAGGATGTAGCCGAGTTAATGGCTTTGATAGCTGCCTGACTGTCTGTGAAGATAGCCGCATTTCGGTTTTGGTTTGGGCTTTGTTTAAGTATTCTACATGCCTCCCTAATTGCCAGCAGTTCAGCCTGAAAAACGGTAGCAAAGTCAGGAAGCCTAAAGGATTTAGCTACATTTAGGGACTCAGAAAAGATCCCAGAACCAACCCCGCACTCCATCTTTGAGCCGTCAGTAAAGATGGTTGTATCGAAACCTATCGACACGATGTCATCCTCCCAATCTTCTCTGGATGGGAAAATGACCTTAAAACCCTTACTAAGGCTCAATGTAGGAGTGCAGTAGTCAGTGTCTACCGAGATAATATCTGAGGGAATCAATTTCGCTGTGTTGCTGTGACCATAAAGTTTTGACAACCAGCTGTTTGATTCCTTCAGCCTAATAGCGCTGCAGGAAACTATGTATTTAATGAAAAGGTCGATTGGTAGAAGATTAAAAATAAAGTTTAAGGCGTCCGCTGGGCAAGTACGCATGGCCCCTGTGATGCTCACGCAAGCTGTTCTCTGAATCTTCTTTAGCTTAACGATATTGTAGGCTTTGCTAAGAGCAGGCCACCATACAATCGAACCATAAGTTAAGATTGGACGTACTACGGCTGTGTAAGTCCATAAAATCATCTTCGACTGAAGTCCCCACTTTTTGCCGAAAGTTTTGCTGCAGGCGTAGAAGGCAACACAGGCCTTCTTAACCCGCACTTCAATATTTCGTTTCCAGTTTAATTTAGGGTCGAGTATAACTCCCAAATATTTTGCACTGGAAGACAATGATAGGATTTGACCGTTGAGTCGAGGTAGCGTGAAGGGCGGTACTTTAGTTTTAGTGGTAAAGAGCATCAGTTCAGTTTTACTTTGGTTAACTCCTAGTCCACAACTCGTGGCCCAGCTGCTAACTTTCTTTAAAGCTGACTCCGTGATTTCACTAATCACAGAGGTGTACTTTCCTGACACCAATTGCACCAAATCATCCGCATAGGCTACCGCCTTCACTCCACATCTCTCTAATTTAACGAGAATTGTATCCATGACCAGAAGCCACAGAAGAGGCGAAAGGACACCACCCTGGGGTGTTCCCCTACTCACGTGTTTTGTTGCGATTGTATTGCCTAGAGTGGCTTGAATCTTCCTACCACTGAGCATGGAAATAATCCATTCTCGAATTAGGTATTCTACACCGAAATTAACGAGCGATTCTTCTATGGATTCCGTAAGGACGTTGTTAAAAGCACCTTCTATGTCTAAGAAGGTGGCAAGAGTAAATTCTTTATAATGGATTATTTTTTCTACAATACGCACTACCTCATGGAGGGCAGTCTCCGTAGATTTGCCCTTAAGATAAGCATGCTGAGAGCTTTCGAGAGGTCGTCCAACTAGGATTACTCTAATATGTTAATCAAGAATGCGCTCAAAGGTTTTAAGCACAAAAGATGTTAAGCTTATTGGTCTGAAATCGTTCTCGGAGTCGTGACCTCGCCTACCCACTTTCGGGATAAAAACTACTTTGACCTGTCTCCACGACATGGGCACATGTTTGAGAAGGAGGCATCCTTTGAAAATTTGTTCCAGCCATGGAGCTGCCACATCATGCAACTTTTGAAGCATAGCTGTCAGTATGCCATTCATGGCTGGGGATTTATATGGAGAGAAAGTATTGATGGCCCACAAAATATTTTCTCTGGTTATAACGGAATTGACTTGCTCCACATGAACTACGTTTACCTCAGTGGTTTCAAGCGGTTCGGAATTATCACTCTCGCAACCCATAAAGTGCGTCTTCATCAGTAGCTCAAGAGATTCGGCTGGAGAGGCTGTCCAGGTTCCATCAGGCTTTTTTAGAAATTAAGGATTACAATGTTCCTTCGATAAAACTTTGCTGAGCCTTGCGGAGTCCTTTATGTCTTCGATTGATTGACAGTATTCTCTCTCTAGCCTTGTCTTTTGGCTGATGACAGGGCTTGCTTGTAAATTTTAAGAGAGTCTTTATACGGTCGGTAAAACTTATGTTTGTGGCAGATATTGAACATTGTCCTCGTCATTTTCTTAAGACTGGACAGTTCTTCATTCCACCAAGAAGGAAGGGTTTTACGGCTGTATTTAACTGGGCAAGAGACTCTAAAAGCTTTACTAATAGAAGTTTCAAAGGTTTTCACCTTTGATTCAAGGTCTACTATCGATTCTGTGAGATTCGGTAAGTTGCTCAGTTTGGAATTAGCAATTTGACTGAATTTCTTCCAGTCAGTTCTTCTGGGATTTCTATAAGGCGGAGGGTTTTTCGACTCGAAAATTATTTGAAAAAGAATCCACATGTGATCCGAAAACGAATTCAAAGGGGAAACTCTCCAATTCTCCACTAATAAATTACGGTTGTTTACTAAAGTAACATCAAGCACATCCTCCCATCCATCATAATTTTCCGAGCTCGGAAAGACGAAAGTGGGAGTATTGCCTCTGTTACAAATGGTCATATTATGTGCAATAATAAAATCAAAAAGTGACTCACCTCGTTCGTTGATCTCAAAACTTTCCCAAAGGGTAAGCCGAGCATTTGCGTCGCCTCCGATCAGAAGGTTTGCCTTTTTGATCTTAGCTTCGGTTATGATTTTGCACACATCCTCCGGAGGTAGCGGACGTTGTCATCAGCTTTGTCGGTGTCTGTTCCCTGACTCTGCAGAATTTTAATTTTGGCATTCCTTATGCCAAAACTAAGTTTATACTCGGCCTTTCCGAGAGCCCCTAGGCTTTCCTCGCTAATCCTCAGAAGGTAAGAGGCGCTGGTCTTCTGTGGTTCTTCTGCTTTAATCACTGCCCAATCGTGCATGGGGACCAGCGGATTTTCCCCCTGAAAACCGCGGATCAAATCCTGTCCGCTTGGCTTTATGCTCATGAGCGGCAACCAAATGCGAGCCTTCGGTTGTCTAGGGATGTCCATAGCCTTGATAAGCTTGAGCTTCAAGCCCTCCCAGGCATTGCTAACCTTAGCAATGCTTTCACTAAGAAAATCCGTAGAAAACCTGTCAGCACACTTGATTACCCTATGCCCCCTGAGCTTCTCGCCAGAGTCAAAACTAGGGTAGGGGCCCTCACTGCTTGTTATAGTGTATGAAAACACCATCTCAGAGATCTGGCCCTCGATAGAGTTCCACACGTTCAGCAGACCTTTCCTGTTTGTGGAGAGCTCATCCACAACTACTACTTGGAGGTCATCCCTGACAACCTCACTAAGAGCACGCAGTTGCGCTGCTCCAGAAGATGGTGCTTTCCCTGGCTTTGTCCGGCCGTCAAGCTTGCTCTTTTTCTGAGACGGGCAGATCTTTTCCTGAGATCTGTTTCGCTTAACGGCCTTTTCTCGGCGGTCCAGAAGGTTGTTGTGTTCATCAACAACCTTCTTGTACTTTATTTTATCTTGGGCGTCCCTCTCATGAATCACTCCGGTCTCTTCATTCTTGGCAATCTTGGCAAGAATGTAAGAGGCCGTTTTGAAGCGGTTCTTAAGAGCGTTTTCCGATGATTTGAAACGAGGATTTTTGCCGAGCGTTTTTATACCCAAGGCAGGTAAATGCTCGCAAGTCAATCCTAAAGATTTACGACCTGTAAGTCTATTCTATCATCATTCCTTTTTAAGACCTTGGAAAGATTGATTGATATCCATTTAAGGGCAAGTATTGATACAAGACTTTTGTCTTCGTCTCAACATGCCTACTGTAAAGGTAAATCGGTGGAAACAGCGTTACACACCTTAGTACGCACCGTCGAATATTCCCTCCATCATAAAGAGTTCACTATGGTTGCTTTCCTTCAAATCGAAGGTGCCTTTAACAACGTGAACACATCTGCAATCACATCTGCACTAACATCCCTAAATGTAGAGAGTCCGTTCGGGAGTTAATTCATTTAATGCTTACTAGCAGAATATTTAACTCAAAATTGGGCAACTCTTCTGGCAGACGATTCGTTAGTATGGGGACACCGCAAGGTGGTGTTCTATCCCCTCTCCTCTGGAACCTAGTGGTGAATGAAATCCTAACTAGTCTGGATGCTGAGGGTTTCAGAGTGATAGCCTATGCGGATGACGTTGCTATATCAGTTTCAGGAAAGCATCTTAACACGTGAAAAGAACTCTTACAAAATGCCTTAGACAGACTAATACTTTGGGCTGATCGGTGTGGACTGGGTGTTAACCCACACAAAACCGATTTGGTCTTATTTTCGAGGAGATGCAAAATTTCATTTGTCAACTCTCCCCATATTAAAGTAATCCAATTAAAATTCCCACACGAGGCTAAATACCTGGGTCTTTTCTTAGATAAAAAACTAAATTGGAAACGCAACGTACAGGAAAGAGTCAAAAAAGCTACTGTAGCTCTCTTTTCTTGCAATTAAAATTCCCAGACGAGGCTAAATACCTGAGTCTTGTCTTAGATAAAAAACTAAATTGGAAACGCAACGTACAGGAAAGAGTCAAAAAAGCTACTGTAGCTCTCTTTTCTTGCAAAAAAGCCATCGGTAATAAATGGGGCTTACAACCCAGAATCACGCATTGGCTATACACATTGGTAATTAGACCGATTTTAATGTACGGTGTGGCAGTATGGTGGACTGCTTTAGAAAAAAGTATAAACCGGGATAAATTAAATAAAGTCCAACGTTTAGGTTGCTTATGTATAGGGCAACCAAAAATATGTTCGAACATATTTTTTGTTAACATCACTATTAACACGAGACTGTGATAGAAATGCGTTTCATTGAAATCTTCGTTTTTTAAACGTCATCTGTTAGGGCATATTTTTGCATATTTCACTGAAAATGCATATTTTTGGATTTTTGCTTTTAAAAGGCATATTATTGCATATTTTTACTTTTTTTTGTTAAGGTAAGCAATTGAAAACAAAGCATTAATAAGAACAAAAAGACGAAACAAAAAATCAGAAAAAAAAAATTAAAGCTCCATCCAGAGTGAAAACTTTTAGAGTAGAACCTGGACTAGAACTTCCTACACAACCAATCATAACGCGATGGGGGACTACTACGCCAAGCAATTTAAAAAGATTGTTTAGATTTTTGATGCTTTAGACAACGAGGAAGCTGCATCAGGAAAAATTTCTAAAGATCTTCTTAAAAAAACAGAATTCAAAGCCGACTTAATTTTTTTAGCATCAAGCTATGGGTTTCAAGTAACATCAATTTCAAAACTTGAAAAACGCTACGATCACTTCTGCTGACGTTGAACGGAGCTTTTCCATTTATAAAAGTGTTTTTCGATCAAACAGACAAAGCTCAATTTTCAAAAATTTGAGTGAAATGTTAGTTATTTACTGCAACAAAAATTTGCAATAAATTTTCTTACTGATCCCTGACATTAAAGAAAATTCTTTTATTCAAAAATGAATCTGCTTTGTTAACTTTGTTTTTTTTTTTCTTTCTTAAATAATATACGTGTGCGAAGTTGAACTATTCGCCAGTAAACAAATTTTTTTGATGTTTTATTAATCTTCAAAAAGTTGGAGTGAAGAAGAGTTTTGATTTTTCTTTTTTTGATTGGTATTGTTCTTATTAATTAATTTCCTTAAGCAAATAACGCTTCTTATAAACATCTTTTACATTTATTGAGCATATTTTGAGGGCATATATTTGATTTTTAAGGGTATATTATAAGCGCTTAAAACTAGTTTTTTAGGACATATTTTTGGTTGCCCTACTTATGTATAAGCGAATCGCTTAGCACGACTCCATCTGCGGCACTGGACACCTTACTCTACCTAACACCTCTTTAGATTTTTAGCAAACAAATAGCTGCAACCTCTACTATTCGCCTCAAAGCTTCGTCGCAGTGGACTAACAACAACATTGGCCACACCGTAATTCTTAGTTATTTAGAATCAATTCCAAAGCACACAGACTACACCATCCCCCAACTGCAATTCGACAGAAATTTCCAAATTTCTATACCTCCCAGATCTTTTTGGGAGGATAGGACATTCCTGGAAGATGAGTCAATCCATTTCTATACAGATGGGTCAAAAACAAAAGAAGGGGTTGGTGGAGGTGGGTACTCTGAACGACTGAAATCAAGTCTCTCATTCCGCCTTCCCAATCATTGTAGCGTGTTCCAGGCGGAACTTTTGGCTATAAAAGAAGGCTTGTCCTGGCTTAAAGAAAACATGATATCAACATCTGATATCCGTATTTTCTCAGATAGTCAGGCCGCTATCAAATCTCTGGACTCTGTCTCTACAAACTCTATAACAGTCCATAACTGTCGATCATCTCTAATGGAGATGGCACAACAGTTTAGTATTCACCTTTGCTGGGTGCCGGGCCATAGAGACATTCCAGGTAACTGTAAGGCAGATGAACTCGCCAGGAACGGTACAGTACAGCCCATCCTACCACGTTTGGCACGTACTGGCATACCAATCGCTACTTGTAAACTGTTGCTAATGCAAGACGCTGTGAGGAGGGCAGGCACCATGTGGAACAACATCACCACGTGTCAAGTCACAAAAAACATCTGGCCAACACTGGATTTAAAACGTTGAAGCAGATCGCATATAAGCTCAATAATAGGTGTCATAACCCAACACTGTCTAATAGGAAAGCACGCCACGAGATTAGGCGTACTTTCAAATGACTTTTGCAGAAGCTGTATAGACGAGGAAGAGGAAGAAACAGTTCTTCATCTTCTCTGCACATGCCCTGCTCTGGCTCGAAATCCAAGAATTACCTAGGGGAATTCTTCTTTAACGATCTAAACGATCTAAATCATATCAGCATAATCAGCCTCTCACGTATCGTAAGGAACTCAAATTGGTTCCATTGAGCTTAGGAAGAAGGCTCAAGATTCATGTGGTATCACAATGGGCCATTAAACTGGCCTAAGTGTGTCCGTTTCCATCTTGGACAGCCACTATAACCTAACCTAACCTTGTGCTTGCTTAGTGCTGTCTAAGTGTTGTTTTGTAGTGCCGAGTATTTATTTTGTTTTGGAATAAAAATTGAAATGGATGATATTATTGTTTCCAAATCTTTGGATTGTATTTCATGCAATATAAATGAAATTTAATATATTTAAATTTAATCTCATGATTCACTACTTGAACATATTTGTTTTTGGGATATTCACTTCGGGATTTTCGCTCTCTTTGGGGAATTTGCTGCTGGGGATTTCGTTTTGGAGATTATGGATTTGGGGATTTTCCTTTGGGGATTATATCTTGTGGGAAATTATCACCAACCCTTTTTGTTGTTTTTGTAGGTTTTCGTATTTTTTTTCAAAAAAGTTGTCAGTTGATTTTTTAAAAATATTTTTGAGAGTCCCTTCTGCATTATTATCTGTATAACACAATTTATTTGAAGGCGATATCTCCACTGGTTCTTGAGATAAGGACGACGAAAAAAGCTTCCCGAACGTACGGACATACATACGTACACACACTCAGACAGACATCTCTTTAAAAATCTTTTCTTTGGACTCTAGGGACTTTGAAACGTGGGGAAAAATCGGACCGATTACAATAACTTCCAATGACAAGTTAATAAAATATATATATTATTTGATGTTTTTGCCAAAAATTCAGTTTAATTATGAATAAAGGTAGGGGTTTGTCATTATATTTTAAAAATGATTTCGGGCAAGTTGCCGTCGCCGCGGCTCTCTAAAATAAATTACAGCTAAGAGGCTCAATGTATGCTCAAAATTTCGAAAACATATGGGCAAAATTTGAATAAAATATGTGAAGAAAAAATTAAGAATGCAAAACTAAAGCCATGTTCTTTTAGCAAAGACCTCACCTTCCTTAAAATTTAGATCCTTAAAAATTAAGAAAACATGCAAAATTTCAAAAAACATCCAAACATTTTTTCAAAAATACACATTACGAAATTAATTTTATGTTCAAAATCATTCAAATCACATTGTTTTGTTTCATTCAAAACAGTTGAAAACAAAGATTTTAATTACAAATAACACTTAACAGTGCAATATCCTGTTAACCGTATTATGAGCCCTCCTTTCCGAAATTCAAAATTCTAAGCCTTGTTGACAATTGTTCTGGGGATCTTCTAAATTGTTCCAGATATCGTTTCTTAAAAATGTTTTGTATGAAAAATTTAAAACATTAAGCTGAAAAATCTTGCTGATTGGCTATTTTTTTTATTTGCTCATGTCATCATCTTTTATCAATATAGTCTTATTTCTGCCATCACAACATATAATTTCTTCCATGAATGATGAAAAGATGCAGAATAAAAAAAATAGTAACAAGGTTAGTATTAGTAATACAATGTTTAATTGCATCTTATCATTTGCGCGCCCGTACGACTTTATAACATTTTAAAGTGAGTATAGGTTTCGGTTACCATCCGGCCTCCTTCTACATATTAATCTCCTTGGTTGGCCCTGGTTAAAGTAAAAACTACGTAATAATCCTGGATTTTTTAAATTGGGCATACAAATTTGTTATTGAATGTATAAATGAAATATTTATAAGAAAAATATTTTGTACTGTGCCGTGAAATAAGTCTGGATTTCAAAAATTGTTTAATTTTCAGTAGTTGGTCTTATTGCACTTTCAATAGCTATCCGGTTATTGATGTTTTGGTAAACTAGTTTGCAATTTTTTCTTCGATCCTTTATTCCCTAACATTTTGTCGGTCCTGTTCGTTTAAAAACATATCCAATACTAAAGTATCCCAGCTAGCATATGATATTCGGAACAGAAAATAAAATGCAAGACTTGGTCGCACGAACTTGCTCATGTAGTAGAAAACAAGCTGTTAAAATAGATGATTGTATTTCAAATCTTATAGACGTGGTTTCGGGTCTTCCACAAGGCAGTCATTTGGGTCCACTTGTTTTTATAATCTTTATAAATGTTATTAAATTTTGTAGCTGCTTGATGTACGCTGATGATGTAAAAGTATTCACAGCAACATCTTCACTTGAAGATTGCTTTTTAATGCAGTTGGATATAAACAATTTTTATAAATGGTGCCACTACAATCATCTTCAGCTGAATTACTCGAAGTGTAAAATTTTTAGTGTATCTAAATCGTAATCCCTTATTGACTTTGAATATAAATGATGTTAGTCTTCTGAGGGTAATTGAAGTAAATGATCTTGGGGTGATTTTTGATTCAAAAATTGACTTAAGATCTCATGTTGATTACATTGTATCTAAAGGTAATTCGATTTTAGGTTTCTTGAAGCGGAACATTAATTCCATTCCATGTTCCATCACGAATTTTTCGCAACATAAATTATTATTTTTTTTTTTCATAGAATTAATTATGGTCTAAATGAACCAATAACGCGTTATCTGTATCTATTTGATATGGTTTATAATGAAATGGACCTTTGTATGAATAGAGATTGTTTTAAGAAAAAAATTCTTGAAATATGTAATTGATTAATTATTATTTACTTAAATTTAAATTAAAATTCCTTGTAAATATGTACAATGTACATATACATATATCTTATTACATACCTTTATTTTTTTGTAGTAATTTTGAAATCAGCAGATCTTCGATCAATTGATGAAATAAATAAATAAATAGACCAAATAAATGTATCCAAAGAGTCTGTTTAAAAATATTTCTTCTATTTTTAGATTAAAATATGTACCTGCAAAAAAAGGTTTTTTTTTCAAAAATTTAAATTCCATTTGATTTCTTAAAAAAACTTTAATTTTTCAAAATTTCCATTTGAAAATCCTTAAAACGTTATTTTTAATGTTTTTTTGTATTTATAAATATTTTTAATTTAAGGTTAAAAAATAATTTTTGGTATGCAGTTATTTAGAATTTTTATATTTGAATTTTTAAAAGTTTTTAATTTTTTTTGAAATCAATCAACAATTACATTATGATCATCAAATGTTTTTGAGAGAATTACAAGATCTTGTGCAGACAAAAAAAAAATACTAATTATTATTCATTAGTTCCCGCAAAATTAAAAAACAAAGAAACAAAAATTAAAAGAAAACTTCAAGTGCGTGAAATAAACTCCCCATTTTTATTTTTCTATTTTCTTAATTTTGGAAGTTGTTCCAGGTTGTTTCCGATTTGTTCCATACACTGTTAAATTGTTTTTTTTTTTTTTTTTGGAAAAAATTACTTTCAGTAATTTATTCGGTATCTTGAAAATGGGTCATCATTTTTTTACGAAATTGAAATTTAAAACGTACATTAAAAATCTCTAAATAACTGCATACTGAAAATATTTTTAAACTCAAATTGAAAATGGATAAAAAAAAACGCTCTAATGATTTTCAAATAAATTTTTTTTGAGAAATCAAATGGCATTTTAATTTTTGGAAACAAACTTTTTTGTAGGTACATTTTTGAATCTTAAAAAACAGAAACTATTTGTATCTAGACTCTTTTGACACATGAACAAGTAAAGAATATTTTCGTACAAAAGTTTAAAAGCAGGAGTTTTAAAATTATTGTTTTTAAATTTCCCTTTAAAACAAATTTTTTGAATTTCTTCAAGTTTTACTGCAAAATTAGTTTGGGAAGGTTTTCGAGATTTTAGTTTTTCGAATTTGATTAAGGTGTCAATCAAATAAAAATAATGTTTAAATTTTAATAATGTTATTGACATGAAAAAAAAAACTTAGAACTTGAAATCCCCTTCGACAATATTTTGGAGGAAAAATGTTCTTGAAAATCACCTTGATTGGTTATTATCGAAAAAGAAGACAAAGCAAAACATTATATGAATTGAAAACTGTATATACCAAATTTACAGTCAATTATGAGTATATGTTATTTCAAACATTAAAGCAAAAGCTCATACGAATGTGATAGATTTAACTGCATCAATACAAATATCTCCTTTGCGCCTTTATGATGTCTATAAAGACAGTTCAATAAAAGTGTAAGGATGACGATTTTTCTCAAAATCAAATTTTCATAAGTTGCCGGTAAATACAAAAATCAAACCGTCCCAAATATATAAAAATAAGCGATAATAATCAAGGTTCCTATAGGTACAGGTGACTTGGTTTTCGAAATATTTCCGTTAGAAATTCAACTGAACATCTAATAAGACTTACAACAAAGTCAAATAAAAATTAGATTAGATTATTACTACGAAATAAACTTTTAAACACGAAATCAAACTAGGAAAGATAATAATGTGAGGAGCGTGTTATATCGCTAATTAATCACCACAAAATAATCGGCTAAAGCGATATATACATTTTTTAAGAAATAACAACAAGTATTTCAAATCTTACTAAAAGTGTAGTGTTCTAGAAACACTCTGTTTATGTATGTAATGCACACTTGCATGTACGAAACGTATAAATAGTTTGATATTGGTCTATCAATTTTTCAATGACCTGGTTTTATCGGTATGTATTTATTTAATCAAATAAATATAGCTGTTCAATATTAAAAGTTATAACAACTGCTAGCCACATAGCAACACACACATTTTTTGAAGTAACCAATTGATAAAACTAAGTTAAATTTACTGGTTTATATGAAATTGAATTTTGAAAGTCATAAGAAAAGACTGCTATTAAACAGAATTTTTAAAAACATCAAATAACAGATGAAGGTACCAAAAATACCGAAAAAATTAAAAGTATATAAATAAATTAACATTATTAATTCAAATTATTAAACTAAATTTAGTTTCATATAATAAACGGATACAAATAATAGCAACCTATTTAGGAAGGTTTTTATTTATTATCGTATTGACTTTTACGATGACAGATTGATATGATCACTTGTATAAATAATCTCTTATTTTTTAATTTTATCAGAAATTATTTTCCTGCTAACCAAGATAAGACACATACATACATATGTATTTTTATAAGACAAGGTATTACCAATATTAGTATTGGTCTTTCTATTATAAAATGCAATTCATAGTAATTTTTCGACGAATTGGGGCTAACAGTTGATTTTTTTATAATGAGCGTGGCTTTGCAGTACCATTTTATTGTCAAAGACACATTTCGAGAATTAGGAAGAGAGGGCTTTCAAATTAGATGTCGGTGGATTGATAAGTCGTGAACGTACTCAAATAAACAATGATTGCAAGTAAGAGAAAGTTCTTGAACAACAGTACCTTTGGTTGGGTTGCTTCGTATTTTGGGGTAAACCTGTCTAAATTTAGATTGCGAAATCAATTAATTTCAAGAGACTTTTTAAGTTTAAAATTAAGTTTTTTTTTTTAAGGGTAAACACACAATTAAAACTTATTGTATGAAGTACCCGAAATATATTCTGCACGTCTTCATAGGCGTTAGGAAATCCTTCCATGCTTTTTGAGAAACTGGTACAACCAAATGTATTTAAGAATATTATACAAATAATGAATACGGCTTCCAAAAAATTATATGAAGGGAAGTGAAGTGAATAAATTAAAACACTTAAACACACGAAAGGGTAACAAAGTCTGACATTAGTAATTAAATTACAGACCAATCTCTAAACTGATCTGTATTCCCAAGTTTTTTGAACAAGTTTTTGTGATAGTTTATATTTTATGCGAAAACGATTGACAATTATGCACTTATTTGCTTGCATTTTTGCATAACTGGAGAGTTCGACTGATATTTCTAAAGATGATTATTCTAAAGCTTTTAACCAAATTTCTCATGATATCAGCAAAGTTAAGCTGCAGGCAATTGGATTTTCCCAATGAATTTATCACATGAATTTCAGCTTATCTTCAAAGGGGTCGCTTTCATAATTTCAAAGATGTTTAAGTCCCTTTTAATTCTACTCCTGATTTCAGGGAAATTTATTTGATCATTAGTAAAAATAAATTTAATTGTCGAAAACAATAAAAAAAATAGTGTAGCTTTTAACCCAATAATCAAACTAATTTTAAGTTTATGAAATAATTTAATTTATTTTCTATTTTTTAGCTCGAATCAAATCGTTTGTTTTCTTTAATATTTGTAGGTCATCATAAATACTCAATATGTAATACAATGACTAAAAGTCAACTCTGTAGGAATTTATTAAGTTGTTTTTTCATTCGTAAGCTATAAGTCTACCAGGATTTAATTAAATCTGGCCGTTTGAAGTAAATTTCTGTATATATAGGCTATAATTTTTTAATGAAAAATACTTCGAAAAAGTTTTCCACTACTAAAACTTGTATAGTTTTTCTACGAGCAATCGTTCAGAAATTAAATATTCTCTTCATAGAAATTTTATCTGAGAAGTTCTCTTAGACCATTTATATTTTTCCAAATCTTTACATTTGTGATTAAAGGTACACTATTATTTTTATATTTGTTTTATAAATGTACTATAATAAAAAAATAAATTTCTAGAGCCACAAATATTAAAAATTAATAAAATAAATTCAAAAAAGTTAAATAAATGTATGTGCTTGTAATGTTTGGGAACGTTTTATAATTTATAGTTTGTAACATCTGCACCAACTTTCATCAATATTGGAATTTTTCCTGAACTAAATTTCTATTTTAATCGGGCTGTCCTTACAAGATTGTGTTGCTTTGATATTTTAAAACTGTTTGACAAAATGAGTCAAATTTTTTAATGATAAATTAAGTTTAAATTTCTGAAATAAACTTATTTGTACTGAAATCAATTCTAAGTCTAAAATTTTGATGTTAAATTACCAAAACAAACTTTAACAAAATATTCATATAAATATTTTGTGTGAGATAAATAATTTGAAGTCAATATCTTTCCTTGTCCTATGAATACTTAAGTTGAAAAGCATTTCTTATCACTTTTTTGTTGTTTTTGTGGTTTGTTAAGAAAGTTGTCATTTGAATTTTTCTAAAAAATTAACTAAAAATTACCAACACATGATGAGATCCAAAAAACTAAACTAAAAAAAATAATTGTCACCTCGAATATTTTACGCACAAAAAATGATTTAATTTCGAAAATAACTTTATGCAACGAATAGTAACGTTTTTAAAAAATAAAAGCGTTAAAAAAAACGTTACTAAAACTTGGTAAAAACTGATTTTTGACTCAAATATCTTTTCGAAAATTAAAAACATTGTCTTCAAACTAATTTCATCTTATATAGAAAAAAAATTAGAAAACACATTCAGTAAATTTTTATAAAAATCCAACGGTCAGTTCTTTTATAAACATTAAAACCTACAAAAAATAGTATTGATGTTTGATTCTCGATATCTCGTGAATAAATGAACCCAGTCTGTATTTTTATAAATTAGGTGGCGCAACAGTCCGTAGAGAACCAGGGCCTAGTGAATTACAACTCTCAACCATTCCTGTGTGCGAGTAATTGCAGGGATGGAGGGGACCTACAGTTTATATGCCGAATCCGAACGGCTTATTTGAGAAATCACCTTTTCATGACAAGAATTACTCTTGGAGAATTTGTCAATTCCTCGCAAGAGGCAGTACCCGTGAAAAAAACTTTAGGTGGCACAGGCAGCGATCGAACCCAAGACCTCTCGCATGACAGTCCAACGAACTAACCATCATGTCACGGGTACTACAGTCTGTGTTTTTGTATTTAAGAAATGAAAACGTTCAAGAAATGCTACTAAATTGGTAAAAATTGGTTTTCGAGTAAAAATTACCAAAACACGAAAATCTCCCTTCCCTTTTTTCGTTTGAAGGCTTAATTATTCAGACAATGTTAACTGTCTCAGGCGACTACATTACAATAAACCTGGGGGCAAATGTAACAAACATAGTAAATATTAAGGCCTAAATTTTGAAATAATTTGTCCGACATTTTCAAAAAAAGTGACATATTCGAACCAACAAATTTATATTGAAAAAATTATAACTTACGCATACTATTATCAAACAAAACTTAGAAGTCACAATGTACTAAGGTCTTTGACTTATGAGACCATATAATGGCTGTTCGTGACAGTACACAAGGCGAAAACTGACTATATAGAGCTCAAAATTTCAACAGGGGATGTACGTTCAAAATATTCAACCGATCGGAAAGATGAAAGATGTACATAATTCGTGGAACCTTGAAGAAACCTAAGTTCTTTTCGTTTCAAGTCAAATAGTTTAAAATATTCAGTTTGTATTTATTTCGTCAGGTGAGTGGAATATGACCTTTTAACGTATAAGAAATAAAGTGAACTGTTACGCAGTCGCACCTTCTGCGGAATATTTGATAACCTCAATGAAAATGTCCACTTTCAGTAGCGTTTTTTGGTAGCAAAGTCATCATAGTTGATTCTAATCTGGCATTATGTCAAAGCTTAGAACGCTTTGATTAAGGAGTTGTTAATACCGAACGAAAAAAATATCCAATGACACAAATGGGTCTGAACACAAATACATATTTAATAATTTAATACATTGAACATAAGAAAATATTTGATTTAATTTATATAAGTATTTAAAACCCTAATTTATAACAATCAAAGCAAACAAGACTACAAGCTCAAGTTGTAAGAAAGGATCCAGTTTTTGTTGAATGTATTTTTTTGGAACCATTTTTCAATTTTTAACTACTTACGAAAAATGTATTTAATGAATAAAAAATATACACGAAATTTGTTGGCTTGCCAAATTTGGATTTTTAGAAATAAATATTTAGAACAAATTTTGTATGAGGAAAGTTACATTTTTTTTTAAACAATGTAAATTTGAACTTAAAAATATTAGTATTTCTTTTTTTACGCAATAAAACACAATGGTCAGGAACAATAACAAAAACATGCACGACTTGGTCGCACGAACTTGCGCTACTGTACCTAACAGTCTGCTTAAAATATATATGATTTAAGTTTTAAAAATATACCTGGAAAATAAGTTTTTCTTGAAAAATTAAAATGCCGTTTGATTTCGTGTGAGATAAATAATTTAAATTCAATATATTTCTTTGTTTTCTCAATACTTGAGTCGAAAACCATTTTATATCAGTTGTTTGTTGTTTGTTGTTTTAGTAGGTTTTCATGTTTTTTTTTTTAAAGTTGTCAGTTGAATTTTTCTAAAAGATTAACTTAAAATTACCAATAATAATTTGCATATGATGAAAAACTTTTATCTCGAAATCTATTTTTGTTAACGAGATTTTTAGTCAAAATTTTTAATTTTTGAAAAGATCTGCGTTTTTTTGTAAGAAAACTGTCAATTCAAGCTTTCCCAAAATTTTACTGAATGTTAAAAACTTTATTTTTTTAAATGAAATGAGATTGAAGCAAATATGTTTGATTTTCTAAAAGAAATTTAAGTCGAAAATCAATTTTTACCAAGTCTTGCAATGTTTTTTTTCGGTTTTTATTTCTTGTAAATAACTATAATTTAGAATTTGCTTAAAATGTTACCAGATGTCTAAATTATTCTTCGTTGCATAATGCAACTTGCATTACATTATTTTGGGGGTTTGATAATTTTTTGTTCGGAAGGTATTCGAAGTGACAAACATTTTTTTTAAATAATAGTAATTTGGTATCAGGACCAGTGGCGTAATGGTAAGTGCGTTGAATTGTCATGCCAGAGGTCTTGGGTTCAATCCCTGCATGTGCCATCTAAGGTTCGAAGATCGAAGTTTTCAAATTCTTTCTCAATCTTTATAGGAATTGCTTATAGGGAAGTTTATTTGGGCCTCATTTATCCAATGTATATTTCATGATGTGCCATTTTGCAAATTTAAATTCCGAACCGAGTACGCAGACGATACAAAACTTTTAACTGCTGCTATCGAGCCAAGCAATACATTAGCAAAAATACAAATCGCCTTACTAAGTTTACTCACGTATTTGAAGTCTTGGGGTTTGAAAATAAAACACGAAATATGTAAACTAACCTTACCTATAGAAAAGGACATCGAAAGGCTGTTAAAGAAAGTTTAAGGAGTTATCTTTGCGTATGTATTGAAGACATGATAGTTTTATTAAAAACAAAAAAAATATTTAGGAATTTATTATCAAAACAAGTTCAAACTTAACAAGCATGCACGGAACGAGTAAATAAAACAAAAATAGCGACTGCTATTTAAACAAACAAAAATTACTTTCGTCAAAACATTTATCCCAAAATAAAAAAATGTATTAGACCGAAACCATTCGAGACATAGTTTTAGTAGTAGTTCACAATTTCCCCCACGGCAGCAAAAGCATCAAAAAAGTTCGAAAGCATAATTTTAAGGTTTTGCAGTGGAAAGTGTTGTAGACCCGACACTTCTCCAACTATACATCAAATAACTTAACAAAGGTAAAACCTTTAATGATTTATATGAAAAACTTATTATGAACCAAACTTAAATCTACTGCTAACCATCCAAATCCCCTCATCAAAGAGTTATGGGATTCAAATTTTATAAATGATAACTTGGACCCTGATTATTATTTATCACAGTTGCAGGTTGCACAATAGATCGCAAAACTTGATAGAACCACAGTTGAATGATACACTGACTTTACTTTTTTATGAAAAAGCCTTATTGAATGTCCTTAGAGGATAAAATACATATCATGAAAATACCAGTGAAGATAATATTGAAATATTACTTATTTAATGTTATTCATTTCAGTTTTTTCAGCGAATTGGAAGTGGAGTTTGTGAAGTTGAGAGTGGCAAGAGTTTAACCGCATGTACTCGTAAACTAATGAATTGATGAATGACATTTCAATTAAGACAGTTGATAGATTGTCAAACGCTTATCATCTCCCTAAATAACCCAACCTAAATTATAGCCATCCGAGACGTTTTTCAAATCTTATATATCATATTGAAGTTTTTATTTACGAATTCAAAACATTCTACGTAGGTTTATTCAATCTTTAAATCACAAGTGAAATGAAAACACGTGAGTTTCAAAATTTTGAATTTTCTATTCGCATTTTGCTTGACAAATTTGTTTTTAACTTCAGTTCGATCTTTGATATTAAAATAAGTACCTATACAATATATATGTATAAGTGCATATATGTACGAGTATGTATACAAACAAATGAATTGGAAAAAACCTGCGATAGCAATTTTTGTATCGCTAGGTGTCGATGAGTATTATTTAAAAAAAGAACTACTTCGAACTATCACACGCCAAGCGTCGTTGTCGCCGTGGTTGTCGTAGTTAGTCGTAATTTTTGTTTGTACCTATCTAAGAGATAAGACTTTCTTATCACATTATAAGAAAATTTCAAACTAATACTCAAAATCACACTTCATTTCAGACCCTCTATAAGTTCCCAATTTACTGCTTGATACATATATTTGTCACACAGGCGTATGAAAAACCTGATATCAACTGATATCATCGATATTGATATCAATATATATTTTGTAGCATAGCTAAAAGTACCTTTATCTACAAACTAACTTTATAAATATCAACAAAAAAAAATTATAAGCGATGAACAAATAAAACCAAATAAAATAAAAAAATATTTATCATTAGGTGCGACATAATATTGTCCAACTCCAGATAACCAACCTATAAAAACTCATATCTATAAAAGAATTTGTCATAATAAGTTATTGAACACCATCGAGGCTATACCTGGAAATACTTGTATAATTTTTTGTTTAATCATTTTGTTTTTTTTTTTTGGGAAAAACAAGTGCTCAGGAGGATAATCATATACAAAATAATTAATTAGTTAATAAAAATTATGCAAAACTGTATAAGGCATGAAGTGAGTTTAATTTTAACGTTTTGTCCTTGTCATTGTGCGAAGTGCCCATGGAGTTTTAAAAATTGAAATTAAGTGTTCTTTGAAAAACTTCAAGCACTCTGTCAGAAATTTTAATTTTAAATGAATTTTGTGAAAAGTGCAAAACCGACAGTCTACTTAAAAAATATTATCTTTTGTAAGAATTTTAGACTTTATTTCCTAAAGGATCTTTGAAGGAAAGCAACATTCCAATATAAGTGTAGTCCGAAAGAATAAAGACATTTAAGTCATAAGATCTGAAAAAATTAGAATTTTCGCCTCAATACTCAAAGCTCATAAGAATTTCATTGGTTCGAAATTAAATGGCCTTATGTTTTACTTCAAGCACAAAAATTCGAAAACATTAAACGGTTTTAAGGTCCGTGAAATTGGCTATAATAATGAAAATGTAAATAGATTGAAATAAAAGTAATTAATTAAATAAATTGTGTATCCAAACTATTGTTGGTGTATCAAGGTAAGTAGAGTAGCGGGCTCATCACTTGAATTATAAATATTAGTGAGATTCTTCTATTCTACTTGTTAAAACATCAAAACTCAACATGGGCACAATTTAAAATTTGAATTTATATTTTTATTAAATAAGTGTTTTTTTTTTAATTTTCTTTCCTCCAATCGCAACCCAAATATCTTGATTCTATATACCTACACAATTTAATAAACTGCATTTGTTTAAGTGACGATGACACGACGACCGACGACGACACACGTAGGTACAAAAACAGCAATCTTAAAAACAAAATTTAAAAAGAGGCTGGGATGCGACCCACACTGATAACTTCCCATCCCAACTATCGATTTGTCTTGCTTAAAAGTTTGTCTAAATGTATCAATTTTTACCAAATTTGCGTTCTATTTTTTGGATATTTTATTTTTTTATGAAAAAACGGACTGTTGTATTTTTATAAAAAAATTACTGAATATTAAAAACAATATTTTCTGTGAAATAAAATAAGTTTGAAGCCAATATTTTTAATTTTTGAAAAGCTATTTGGGTCGAAAGTAAATTTTTAACAAGTTTTAGTATTGTTTTTTTTTTAATTTTTATTTTTTGTAAAAAAACTGTCAATTCGATTTTTCTCAAAATTTTTCCTAATGTTGAAAACAATATTTCTTATAAGTTAAAATAAGTAAGAAGCCATAATCTCAAATTTTTAAAAAGATATTGGAGTCGAAAATCAATTTTTACCAACTTTTGTTAAATTTTTTTTTCGGTTTTTATTTTTTTGTAAGAAAACTGTCAATTCGATTTTTTTCAAAATTTTACTGAATGTTGAAAACAATATTTTTTGAAAGATAAAAGTAGTTTAAAGCCAATATCTCAAAGTTTTGAAAAGATATTTGAGTCAAAAATCAATTTTTACCAACTTTTATTAAGTTTTTTTTTAGGTTTTTATTTTTTGTAAAAAAAACTGTCAATTCGATTTTTCTCAAAATTTTATCAGATGTCAAAAACATTACTCTTCGTTGCAGAAAATTGTTTTGGAGATGAAATCATATTTTGGTCGTAAAATTTTCGAAGTGAAAAATTTTTTTTTCAGTTTTTTTGATTTATAAAAAAAACCGTTAATTGGATTTTTTTCCAAAAATATAATTGTTTTGTATCACGTTACAATATATAATATAAAATTCAATTCAAATTTCAAGCGTTATTGGTTCGTGAGATATTTAGGGTTAACCAAAATTTTCACCTTTTTTTTAAACTGCTATGGTAAAAAAACCACCCACGCAATTTTCTTGAGAGCCCTTTCTGCATCTTTCTGCCTTATTATCTGTATAACAAAATATATTTGAAGTCGATATCTCTTCTGGTTCTTGAGCTATGGACGACGAAAAAAACGTCGCGAACGTACGGACGTACGGACGTACGTACACACGCACGCACAGACATCTTTCTAAAAATCTTTTATTTCGACTCTAGGGACCTTGAAACGTCGAGAAATGTCAAAATTTTCAATTTGACAAATCGGACCCATTACAATAACTTCCTATGGGAAGTTAAAAATAGTAGGTAATATTTACAAATTTGCTAGTGATTTTTTTTTCAATTTTCATTTTAAAAGATAAACTATCTTTAATTATTAAGTCAATTTAAAATCGTTTGTAAGCTGTGGCACAATTCAATTACTGAATTATAGCTAGCCCCATATCATACTTAAATAATAAAGAAATTTAGCAAGAGTCCCGGGATCCATATCAGCTTTGTTGACATTGAAATTTGATTTTACTTTACAATTAAAACACATAAACTATGGTTTTTAAATATAAATTTTTAAATATAAAACTAACAAGCATTAGAGTCATATAGGGTATGACATATTTAAGGAATAACTCCAAGGTAATGAAATGAAAAACAATTTTTTTTAGTTTGCTACGGCCGGCTGCTCCGAATGTATTTTTTTTATAAAATTTAAAATTTTAAACTTGAACAACTTCCTTATTATATTCTTTACTTAATTCTAATTTAAGATTTAAAACTGTTGTAACAAAATTTTAAACAACATATTGTTAAGTGCTTAACATTTTACTAAGTAGTAATTTTCTAAAAATTAAGCAAAATTTTAAACCTTTCTTTTAGTTTTGCCAATTGGTTTTAATTTGGCAAATTGTTAAAAAATAGGAGGATATTAAAATCCCATAAAATTAGGTAAATCATATTTTAAGATTTGTAAATTGCTAAAATTGGCTTTAACATTTTACTTAAACGTTTAAAATTTTGCTCCATTATTATTATTACCTGAAATTTCAAATACCTAGACAATATTTAGTTTTTAAAAATTAAAAATAAAAACCACGTATTGGACCAGAGATATAACCCGAAAGTTTTAATAAGGTAACACTTAACGTGGTCACGGGTTCATTGATGGAATGTGGCTGTAAATTGTTTTTTCCTTTTCTTTGACCCGCCAAACGCGTAACGCGTGCAACGTTGACCCTAAGTCTGTGAGACCGGGTTTCTTCTAAAAAGCGAATAACTTTTTCCTCCAGTCAGTTTTTATTGAAATTTTGAGTAGCTATCGCATTTTAAATCCCATTTCTAAATTTCATAACTCAATCCCTACTTGAGGACACTTTTCAAAATTTTGGTACAAACCTGGGCTGTGAGACCAGGGCCAACGATTATGCAAGTGAAGTAGTCGCCATTACATTTTGTACGAGAAAAATTTGTTGTTTTAATTCTTCGATCTTTTTAGATAGATAGATAGATATTCTTTATTTTCGTATTAACAGTTACATTTGGTAAGCTGCCGCACAGTTTACATACAGAGATTTGATATTTGATATATCTTTCTGCTGAACAAGTATATTAATTTGTATAAAGAATTTAGATAATAATAATATAAGTAATATTTTTGAAGGAAAATACAAACAAAACCTTCAACGCAAATTGAAAAGGGCAGGTACATTTTGACTCAAGTAAAACTAAGATTTCTAAACTTTTGTTTAGAAGTATGTTAGTAAAAAGAGGTTAGTATAAATGATAATTGATAAATATATTTTAATATATTAGTAATTTGTTAGTATGAATTAAAAAATTGTTAAATAAATAAATATAAATAATTGAATAAATTATTGTATAAATAAATTAATTAATAAATAAATAAAATAAATAAATAACTAAGCAGAAAAATAAATAAATAAATAAATAAATAAATAGATGAATAAATAAGTAAATTAATAAATAGATAAGTATTGACAAATAAAGCATAAATAATGAACATAGAAAAAGTGAATGAATAAATTAACAGTTTAACGAGTAAAATTTAAATAAATAAATAAATAAGCAGATAAATAAATAAATAAATAAATAAATAAATAATTAATTAATAAATAGATAAGTATTGACAAATAATGCATAAATAATTAACATAGAGAAAATGAATGAATAAATTAACAATTTAACAAGTAATATTTAAACATAGGTACGAATAAATTCAATCTAACTAAAACATATCGGAAAAATGGTTAATAAATCAATTGATTAATAAGCGGATTTTCAGAGGCTTCACAATTTAGCAAGAAAGTGTTAGTCAGTTTATTGATTCTTTGAGAAATCAATTCAACATTTGCCTTCTCATGTAAGTCTGTGGTGGAATGATATCGTGGAAGGTTAAGCATCATTTTTAGAAGCTTGTTTTGTGATACTTGCAGTTTTTTAAGATGACAATTTGCACATTTCCCCCAAACCTGGCATCCATACAGAAGTATTGCTTGGAATACTACTTTTTGAATTATCATTTTATTGTCGTTGCTAAGACAGGACTTTCGATTTATAAAAGGATACAAAATTTGTATAGCAATGCTAACTTTTTGCAGAGTTCTGGCAATATGTTCTCTGAAAGTCAGTTTTTGATCTAAATAAATACCAAGATATTTCACACTTTGCTCCCATTTAACATTTACACCATTAACGGTAAGTTGATTGCTTGGTAGGTAACAAGATTTTCTTTTTCTACTGAAAAAGATGGCTTGTAGTTTGTCAGCATTCAGCTTTATTTTCCATTTAGTGTAATAATTAGTCATCAATTCTATCGCATTTTTTAAATTTGTCTCAATGGTAAGACTAAATTCATGCGATGAAAAGATGCCTGTATCATCCGCAAATATGGCTATCTGACAACCTGGTAATCTAGGAATATCAGAAGTATAAATATTGTACAGTAAAGGACCTAGTACTGATCCTTGCGGGACACCATAGTTGACTTGGTAACAGTTAGACGAACAGTTGTTGACGAAAACACTAAAGTAACGATTGGACAAAAAACTTTGGATAATTTTTACAAGATACGAAGGAAACCTGAAATATACCATCTTGTGCACAATTTCATCGTGCCAAACTGAGTCAAATGCCTTTTCGATATCAAGTAGAATAAGCCCAGTCGATTTGCCAAGAAATCGATTTTTCTTAATCTGTTCACAGACTCTAAATACCTGTTGAGTAGTACTGTGATGCGTTCTGAATCCAAATTGTTCATTTGGAAATATCTGAAGCTCATCAACGATGCGTAATATTTTACATTTCAAAATTTTTTCGAACACTTTGCTTATACTACTGAGCAAACTTATTGGTCGATAGCTTGTTGGGAGTTTTGACGGTTTTCCAGGTTTAGGAATCGGTATTACCTTCGCATATTTCCAATTCAATGGAAAATACTGCGTTTTGAGACATGCGTTTATCAAAAACGTAAGAAATTCGAGCCCTGCTTTTGGTAGTTTTTTAAGATAAATGTTTTTTATGTTATCTAGTCCATCTGTTTTTTTGACTTTTAAATTTGAAATTATGTATTTAACATCCTCCCTGGATATATACTGATCCCTAGGAGTTTCAGTGATTTGTGAGTGAACTGTGTTTGCTGTTTCACTTACTAGTATTTTAGTAGGATCATCACTAAGGTGTTGAGATACACAATGATTTTTCAAAAATGTTGTTGCAAAAACATTGGCTTTATCTGAATTTTGATAAACAACTTCATCATTATTTTGAAGGTTAGGAATTTGTCTGTTTTTATTTTTAATAATTTTTGCTATGTTCCAGAAAGGTTTAGCATTCTTTTCCAACTTACTAAGCTTCTCATTCCAATTTTTATTTCTAAATTTGCTTATTTCCTA
The DNA here is from genome assembly GCA_951509635.1 of Eupeodes luniger. Taxonomy (NCBI): domain Eukaryota; kingdom Metazoa; phylum Arthropoda; class Insecta; order Diptera; family Syrphidae; genus Eupeodes; species Eupeodes luniger. The sequence continues at coordinate 5,742,551 of OX608076.1, read as the reverse complement.
CGCAATCTTTTTGTTATAAAATTTAACTTCATTGCGGTACTCTTCTAAGCGATAACGTTGCCATTGTCTTTTAAAAGAATTCCTTATACGAATGTAAGCTAAAATATAATCCGGCATTTTAATGACAAATGGTTTCTTGATTTTTTTTGGTACACATGTCTGCGCTGCTTCCAAAACTTGGTTTGAGAAAAAATCGACATGAAAATCAACATCTTCTTTGGAGGATACTCCATTCAAATCAGTTGGAATTGGCCTAAACTTGGACCTAATTTCTGATCTGAAACGACTCCAATTAGCGTTTTTAAAGTCCAGAAAGTATTGCTCTCTGGTTTTTACTGTTTTGTTCATTTTACAAAAAACAGGAATATGATCAGAACTTAAATCATTTATAGTTTGGGGCTGAGTAAAAAAGGAAGGTACATTTGTTATAAACAGATCAAGGACGGAAGGTGAACCTCTCGACCCAGACGGAAAATAAATTGGACTAAACGGAAACAATATGGATACGGATACAAACAAGACATATATTAGCAAGAACATTACCCCAAGAGTTCGCACGAATACATCCCCAATCTCTATGCCTACAATTAAGGTCACCTCCGATTATGTAGTTTTCGTTTCTAATAATTAATTTCCTCAAATCTCTTTTAAGTAGCATTCTCTTTTCTACAGAGGAATTTTTTCCTGGGAAATACACACAAAACATTCTTATTGCTGTATGATTACTTAACCTTATTTCCACACCAACATTCTCAACTAATCGAGTCCTAGTAACGGGCAAAAGAGAATGTTGAATTGACTTTCTTACTAAAATTGCTACACCTCCACCTATTTGATCAATACGATCTACGCGATGGCATGTATAATTAGGTGTAGAAAAAGGTAAATCTGTAGTTAACCATGTTTCTGTTACAAAAGCTATATCAATTGCATTTTGATTCAAAAAATTCAAAAATTCAAAATTTTTATTACGAATGCCTTTGGCATTCCATGTTATAATATTTAAATTATAATCTAGCATTGTATTTGTAATTATTTTACTTGACATTAGAATATAAAAACTTAGTAGCTAACTGTGCGATAGCTTGAAATTGTTCTACTTTAGTTTTGCATAAACCTAATTTGTTGATCATCTCCATTACCAGAGAATTTAGTTCTTAAATTGTGAATAACTCACCAGATGATGTTGGCATGGGATGCGAATTCACCACTGGTGTTGTCTCTACCCATGTATTGGTAATGTTGTTGTTCTGCATCTGCACTCCTCTTACATTACCATGATGCTGTGGTAAGTTAGGAAAATCTTCCATTGACAGGTATGATGGGTTGGCTCTCTGAGCATGCGCATTTGAGATGATCTTTACTTGGGTTTGAGACCGATTACCATTACGATGGTTATTTGTTTTGTTCGAAAGTTTCTCCCGCATTTCCAGATATCTCTTTTTAATTGTGCATCCATTGTCGGTTGATTTGTGCTTTTCATTACAGTTCGCACATTTAAGAGCATCAGTGTTGATGCATTCGTCGGTTTTATGAGAACCCGCGCAAATTGAACAATAGGTTTTGACGTGACAACCTCTCTCACCATGACCAAACATTTGACAGTTTCTGCACTGTGTTAATTGTTTTTTTTTGTTTTCGTTGAAATGCCCACTTAACTTGTGTGTGGAACAGTGAACGATAATTTTTGTTTAATTGAAATAATTTAATAGAACCACTTTCAAGGGATACTATGTAAAATGTATCTGTGTATTGTTCATATTTTTTGGTTATTAATTTAACTTCTTTGCACAGTAAACCGAGTTGGTTAAGTTGGGCTTTCAGTTCATTTACATTCATTTCAAAAAGACCATACAGAACAACTTTGAATGCTCTTTCAGATTTAAGGGAATGGGTGAAATATTGACAATTGTCTTCATTTAATTTATTAATGACTGCATTATAAGAATCAATTTTGGAGGAAAACAAAAGTAAACAAAAAAATTATAACGATCAGAGACAAAGGTTACTAAGACATCTTGCTCTATCGAACACACCACTTGTGATTCGATCTTTTTAAATCTCAAGAAACTAACAGAAATTATTTTATTCTATGATTTTTTGTTTTGTTTTAATTGTTTTTAATTTATAATTAAATTTGTTAAACCGTTGTAATTTTCAATGAATTACGTCAAAATTATTTTGACTCAAATTGAGGTCACCGTTAGCGGGATAAAGCTTTTGAATTTTACGGTATACCTAAAAGGGCGGTATTTAACTCTTATCGTCTTGTTTTGCTAAAAATTTCACTAAAATCGGATAAAAAAGGATTATTCCAATTTCTTGAGATGAAACTTCAAAAGTGATAGGCATTCATAGGCTAGATTTTTCATCATATAGAAAACACACTACTAAGAAAAAAATTTTTCTTTAAAATCAATTTATGAAATGTCATTCTCCTCTGAAATTATTTTTTTATTGATAATTCTCAACTGAAGTAGCTCCAATTGATTTTAATGAGATAATTCCTTGAGTTAATTGTTCATACTCATCCTCCGACCTTCAGTTCACTTATTATACACATCACCAACCTGGTCTTCTTTTACTAAACTAGGTATACAAATAAAAATTTCTTAATTTGCAACAAGGTAGGTATTAGATATTGCCATAAGGACCATAATAATATGTTCTTTTATAGATTAAATGATTATTTTTATGATTGAAGCATGTCAAAAAAGAAACAAATTTTTCAACCGACCCCAGCTTACTATCTTTTTGAAATAACCCTCAACAACAACTCTTGTGTTGTGGAGGGTTAAATAATAAGTGGTTCGTGGCATGTACAAATAACGTATACACTCCGCTACAACTGAATACGCACACAAATTTAAAAAAATACTTTTTACATTTTTTTCCAAATATTGATGATATTAATTATCCAAAAACAACCACCATCTTTTTTATTTGCATTTTTGACAAGCTTTCTACTGTGAAAAATGTTTTAAATTTTTAAGTCAAGTGAATAGGTAAAAAAATAAAATTGTTATTGGATTGCACTAAAACCATTTTTTGTTAAATTTGGTAGTTGGTACTTCCACATTTAGTTTTGATCTTTTCTTAAATAAGTTCCGGAATGCATCCTACAACCATTTGATGATTCAATGAAATTTCGCTACACACTAGCTTAATTACAGACTTTAAGAATTCCTTACTTAAGGTGGCGCTACAGTCCTGTGTGAACTAGGGCCTCACCCAACAAACTTCTCCATCTAGCTCGGTCCCTAGCTAGATGTCTCCAGTTTCGCGCTCCAAGTTGGGTGAGGTCACTTTCCACTTGTGCGCGCCACCTGATCCGCGGTCTTCCTCTACTGCGCTGCCCTGTGGGTGTGGATTCGAAGACTTTCCGGGCCGGAGCATTGGTTTCCATGCGCTCTACGTGACCCAGTCATCTTAGTCGTTGGACTTTTACCCTTCTGGTTAAGTCTACGTCGCTGTACAGCCCGTACAGCTCGTCGTTCCATCTTCTCCTCCACTCCCCTTCGATGCATACGGGACCGTAGATCACACGAAGAACCTTTCTCTCGAAACGACCCAAGGTGCTTTCATCCGCTTTTGTCATAGTCCATGCTTCTGCGCCGTATAGCAGGACGGGGATGATAAGGGTCTTATAGAGCGACACTTTGGTCCTTCGAGAGAGGATTTTTGCACTCAATTGCTTTCTTAGCCCAAAGAAACAGCGGTTAGCAAGAGTTTTTCTTCGTTTGATCTCAACGCTGGTGTTGTTTTCTGCGTTTACAGTGGAGCCTAGGTAGACGAAGTCCTTGACTACCTCAAAGTTACGTCTGTTGATGGTGACGTTTTGACCAAAACGTCGGTGTTGTAGGTCCTTTCTTGACGATAGCATGTACTTAGCTTTGCCCTCATTAACCGTTAAACCCATTTTTGCCGCCTCCGCCTCAATACTCACAAAAGCCCCATTGACATCACGCTGAGTTCTTCCGATTAAGTAAGTAAGTAAGTAACATCATTTATTATCATTTATTTATATCCTTATATATACAGATTTACAAGCTTATGAATTGATAAGCTATGGCTTAGCCGTCAGCCTGGTTTGCAAATTTTATAAATAAATTCCATGTTTTGTTAATTCACATTTTTCAATCTTAAATTGGTATAAAAATCAAACATATTCCATCATTAGTAAGAATCTATACTTAAATATGGCTTTTAAAAAGTTGCTTAAGGTCTTCCAATCACATTAGTTCAAAATTTGGAGTGTTTCTTGCATGGTTAACGTATTTTTACCGAAAAACACTAGCCTCTGTTGGTAAAATATTGGACATACATTTATGAAGTGATAACAATCCTCCTTTGATTTTAAATTGCATAACGTACAAAATTAATTGAAGTCTAAGTCCGTTATAGGGTCTTGCATTTAAACTTATAAGTTCACATCTTGCTTTAAAAATGAAAGAAATGTCCTTGTAGCTAAGTCCATCATGGAAGTAGTTTCGTTGGTTCAGGTTATAGTTGAGTTGAGAGTATAGTACTCTACTATCTGATTCGCGAGCTTTATTAATAAAGGATTCTCGAACTATGTCTTCATTCTTCTGTATAATCCTGTAAAGTTGCTCCTTTAAGTTGTTTAAATTGTTGAAATCTATATGCAGTATCTCTCCACATTTTTTCATCCGCCAATCTTTATTCCTCATTTCGTACAAAAGCATTTTTTTCGATAGTCTATTCTCTTGGTATGTACAAGTTTTAATAATATAATCAGCCTGTGCCTTGAGTGTGCTCGTGAGAAGTTTTGGTATTCCGGTTTCTAAATACATTGCATAAATCGGTGTATTTTGCGGTAAGTTGAAGAGTTTTCTCAAAAAATTCCTTTGAAATTTGTCTATCACTTCGTACTCATCTGCACCCCAGACCTGAGAAGCGTAGCAGAGAGTTGATTTCACAACGGCATCAAATATTTTATATTTGGCTGAAAGGATTATTCTGTCGTTTGAAAAAACATTTTTCCATGATAAATTCAACAAGCTTTGAGAGGTGCTGGCTTTTTCCATAAGGTGTTTGTCGAAATTTAGGGTTGAATTTAGCTTTACACCTAAATATTTAATTTCTTTGGATATTTCTAAAAGATTTCCATTAAAGTACCATCTATTTCCGCTAAGGTTTCGTGAGAATCGTGAGAAGATCATTATTTTTGACTTGTCTGTATTAATAGATAATCCCCACCTATCACAGTAATCTGCTAAGCGATTTATCATCAACTGTAGGTTTTCTGGTGATTCCGACAACAGGACAAGGTCATCAGCATACAGTAGCACATTTATAACAGAATCAGATATTCGTATTCCTCCAGGTAAGGCTTCCTCTATGTCATTTATGAACAGCGAAAACAACAAGGCACTGAGTGGACAACCTTGTTTTACTCCGGTACATGTTTCAAACCATTCTGAAAATATCTTCCCATCGTAGACTGCTGCATTAGTTCCAGTATACATCGCTTTAATTACTTTCAAAAACCTCAAAGATAGACCCAATTGTGAAAGTTTATAGAAGAGTGCGCTTCTAGGTCAAAAGCCGCTTTGAAGTCCACAAAGAAACAACATACTTTTTTGTTCCTTGCTTGAAAAGCTTTTATGATTGATGAAAGAGTTTTTTTTTTTTTTTTTTTTTCGCAGGAAGGTGAGAAATCTTCAGAGACACTATAAGCCCGATGCTTATAGTAGTGTCAGATTTTTACTGACTAAAACTCACCTCCCTTATCTTCTATATTATTACTACAACTAAGTCCAGCTTAACAAGTAGTTTTAGCGTCATTTTGTTCGCGTTTTGTCAGGAAGCTCCCCAACGAGAGGACCTGAAGATTCCACAAAATTCGAGTGGAGAGATTAATTTGTTTGCGCTAGATCAGAAGGTCTTGTTCGGTGCAGACGCCGAAAAACGAACGCCTCGCTAACAGATTGTTGGATTAAGTTATTACTATGATTTCTAAGTCGTGATCTTATCTCTGTAGCAAATTTTTTAATTTCGTTTTCTACATATTTTATATTTAAATGTCTATGTAAGTCGCTATTTCTTACATACCATGGAGCATTTACTATTATTTTAAGTACTTTGTTTTGGTATGTTTGCAAAATTTGTATATTTCTTTCGTTGGTACAACCCCAAAGTTGTATACCGTACGTCCAAACTGGTTTCAGTACTTGCTTATAAATAAGAAGCTTGTTATAAACGCTTAGATTGGAATATCTTCCAATAAGCCATGTCAATTCGCGGAGTTTATTTTCGAGTTCATCGCGTTTCTTTTTTACATGAACTTTCCATTTAAGTTTCGCGTCTAGAGTCATGCCTAGATACTTCGCTTCATTAGCGTATGGAATTTGCACAGAATTTATATAAATAGGTAAGTTATATACTTTTTTATACGTAAAATTTGTGTGCGTCGATTTCGTTTCATTAAGAGCAATTCGCCATTTCTTTGTCCAATCTGAAATGCTATTATTTAATGCCTTTTGAAGCTTAGAGGTTGCCGTTTCTATTGAATCCGATATTGCGAGTACAGCTGTATCATCGGCAAAAGTGCCTAAAGTTGTGCCTTCTGTTTGGGGTATATCTCGGGTATAAAGAACAAACAAAATCGGTCCAAGGACGCTACCCTGAGGAACCCCAGCGTTTATTTCTTTAAACTCCGAATACTCCGTTCCTTGCTTAACTCGAAAGAATCTATTTTCTAGGTACGATTCAAGAATGTTATATATTTGCTCTGGAAAGACTTTTAATTTATATTTTAGCCCGTCATGCCAAACTTTGTCAAAAGCTTGAGAAACGTCAAGAAATGCAGTTGAGCAAATCTTTTTTTCTTCAAATGCTTTTTCAATTTCGTTAGTTATTCGGTAAACCTGATCAATTGTCGAGTGATTATTCCGGAAACCGAATTGGTGGTCGGGAATTAAACGTTTTTCTTCAATAATTTGTAGCATTCGTTTAAGAAGCAATTTTTCAAATATTTTAGATATAATTGGTAAGAGAGAAATTGGTCTATACGATTTTTTCTCATTCGGTGGCTTACCCGGTTTGGGGATCATTATTACTTCGGCGACTTTCCATTGCGTGGGTACGTAAGCAAGTCTTAAAGCAGCGTTAGTGAGCTGTAAGAGCTTAACCATTGCTTTTTTAGGCAACTCTTTGAGGACACGACCGTTAATCAGGTCGTAGCCAGGAGCTTTATTATTTTTCTGCCGTTTTATTTCCTGGACAAGTTCAGTCAAAGTAATATTCCTGATAGAAAAATTTTCCGGCACTGGTTGGAACTCTCCGTCATTAGTCAGAAACTCTTGACCATCGAAAGGTTTGAACGTTTCCTCAAGGTGCTTAGCAAATAAATCCGCCGTTTCCTTATCAGTTTTTGCCCATTCAGAATTATTTTTTCGAATAGGAGCCGACATTATTTGAGGCTTTTTAATACCTTTTATCGTCTTCCAAAGAGAATAATTCGTTTTTTTGTCTGCTGTTAGGCTTTCAAGATAGGCAGAATTCTCGCTGTTTTTAAAATCTCGTAACAAATTTTTAATCTTGTTTGATAAAAAGTTGACGACACTTTTATGCTGAGGAGCACGTGATTGCTGCCATACTTTTCGAGCTGCTTCTTGAACAATATTTATAAATTTTTCTGTTTCATCTTCTAACTCAAACGGAGTTTGCAAAGAGACGTTCAGTATAATTCTATTTTCGCAATCTTCTTTGAATTTATCCCAATTTGTGTTATTATCAGTGGCGATTCCTGGTCATAATTTTAGGGTTAGCTACTGGTCTTCTAGAAAATCAAAATACTTTTTCAAGAATAATAATTCATTTTATTCAAAACGATAGTTCATTAAATATTGATTTTCGCTAAAGGTTCGAGTATACTCTCTGTGTCTTTCCTTATGTGTTTTTTTAAATCTGTAAGCTTTTTACATGGACGCCCATTATTGACTACTATTAGCTTCTCCGAAAACGATCTTGTTCTAAATGGTTTTTCTAGTAATTGTTCAATTATGGTCTTTGCTTGATAAGTATTGGATTCCATTTCAATTCCTATCAAAATAAAAGTTCCTATTTTTAAACCAATATCATTAAAATAAAGTATCTATTTTTAAACATACAAAGAAGAATCTGTTTAAAACTACTTAGTATAGCCTAAAACTGGATATAATGTGTCCATACACAAGTTATAAAAATTGAAAATTATGATGGTATAGTTATGTATATTGATTGATACATTATTTTATAAATGCCCAAAATTGTTTAAATAATTGTTTTTTAATATATATAATTATTTAAATCGAAAATATCCAAAATCCAAAAAAAAATAACAAAAAATAATCTGAATCACCGTCCTTAAGTCGTACAGTGTACCGATTCATACATGCTAAAAGTAAAACAGTCGATTGGAATTCACTGCTCTTTATACTTACGGTGGTTAATAATTCCAACCAGCTAGATGGCCAAAGAATTACAATTCCATGGCTTCAAAGTGAAATAGAAATTTGTATAGAATATAATTATTTGCAAATTAAACTTCATACAATTTTTATTATACTTTTTAATTGAAAAAGAATTGAATTTGATCCTATGCAGGTACATATGTAAGTCGTTATGTTCTCTTAATTTGTTATTTTTTCGTTCTGGTAATGCTAAATTTATCATATAGTTTTCAGTGTTTCTTAAAGAATAAATAAGCAACGAATTAAATTTTCATAAAAATCCAAAAAAATGTTGACATTATTGATCATCAAATATTATAAAGACATTATAAGAGCTTGTGACGAAAAAAATTATTGATATTGGTTCATTAGTTCTTGAGTACCCTTCTGAAACAATACCAAGCAATTATTTTTCTATAGAAAGAAATTAAGTTAAGAAAAAAATTAAGGTAAAATTTAGTAAAAATCTTTCGGTCGGTTATTCGATTTTTGGCATTTGTATGGAACTACTGTTATTTTTACTCTTAGAAAAAAAAATAAAAAAACGCCTAAAGCGAATCTGCTTAAAACCTTAATTTTCTTTTTTGAACTCAATCGACCCAATAGTTTGGAATGTAGAGATGAGGGCAGACAGACAGATGGACGCAAGTAGGGGACCCACCCTCTACCATTCTAATGCCTTGTTTGATTAAAATTTCTACCATTCTAATGCCTTGTTTGATTAAAATTTCGAGTTCGAATTTTTTGATTTTTATTCATTTGTTTCCAAATTTTGACTTAATAGTTTCACTTGAGCCCGCTTATAATTCTTAGTTGTAAGTAGGTACTACTGTTATTTAAAAAATGTCTTCCATTAAAAATTAAATGCTTGTTTTGATTTGAGCTGTTCTAAAAAAATCAAGTAGCCTACCCTCTAGCATGTATGAATTGGTATGGAATTATGTTAATAATAATTGCAATAAGAAATATAAACATAAAAATCATACCGATCATAACACATCCAATATTCAACTATTTATAATAAAATGCACTTGCTTCCTTTCAAGATAAAAAACGCTTTCACACAAAAACTATTTCTTATTAAACTTTTGAAAAATCCGCCTATTAAACTCAAACACCACCTGTGTTCCATTTCCTCCTTCCCCACACATCGACACCAAAAATCAGTATTATCTCTAAAAAGAGCGCTAAACAACGAACATAATTCCTGTCGTAGTACTGGGTCAAGTTCGCTAGCAAACCCCATTTTCACACAAATTAAAATAGATAACACAATTTTCTTCTTTTAAAAACGAATATGATATGATATGAATTTCGACGATCATGTTCGATTCGTCGTCGGTCTTGTTTTTCCTCACATAGTCCATACGATGTATAAAGAAAGGAGACATCAAACTCATGGTTGCGACTCGTGCAACTTGTCTTTTGTGTCAGTTGTGTGCCTTTAATGTGTCGTATACTTCGCCGGGTTATCGCTTTTATTTGCGCTCACCCTTCTGTTTATTTTTATAGGGTTTTTTTCGAATGTGTGCATAAATCTGTGTGTGTGGAATGTATGAAATTTGGTAGCGCAAATTTTTGCGCTACCCAAAGCCCAATGCTTTAAGATAAATTATTGTATGCGAGTTTTATTTCATGAAATGAATGTATGAAATTTGGTAGCGCAAATTTTTGCGATGCCCAAAGCCCAATGCTTTAAGATAAATTATTGTATGCGAGTTTTATTTCATAAAATGAAGATTTGTAGAAAAGTTGCATATAATGTAACTACAACTGAATTTTTTAACATTATAGTCAGCTGTTGAGTAATTCAATTACCAAATAATATACATATTAGAAAATTATATTTATTCTAAAATTCTTGGTTTAGCGCCGCTAAACCAGCTAACTATGAGGAATCGCCCCTGGTTATTATTTGTTAAAATTAGGGGCTTTTCTTTTTCGATTACGTTACTGTTTATTGTTAAGATAACGGCCGAGTGATCCGTAGAAAAATCGAAGTTATCATCTACTGTCATATATTTTCTGTTCATTCCTCTTGCGATGAAAAAGTCAACAAGATCGGGTGTTTTCGCTGTATCGGTTGGCCAATACGTTGGTTTTCCTGATGAGAAAAATTCAACGTTACATTCAATACCCGCTTTGTAGAGTTGTCTACCCTTCGTCGAAATGCAACGTGATCCCCAAAATGAATGTTTCGAATTGAAGTCGCCGCCAATAATAAATTTTGGACCTAAAGCGTTGAAAAGATCTTTAAAATCGTTTTTGTCTATCTTGGACCGAGGAGGACAGTAAATAGACGCAATATTAAAAAATACGTGTCTAACTTTTATGCTAACGGAAGTAACTTGCATTGTATCGAGCTCGATATTTATCTCAAACGAATGATTGATATTTTCTCTGATAAATACGGAAGAACCACCCCTTGCTCTTTCGGATGAATGGCATGCGTGGTAAGCCGAATAACCTTTAATACTTAAATTTGAGTCTTTTTTCAAATGAGTTTCAGAGATCAAACAAATATCTATTTTTTCGTTAAGTAGAACCGTTTCTAGTTCTTCGATTTTTGCGGTAAGTCCGTTCGCGTTCCATGTTATTATTTTGAGTTGTTGGGACAACTGATCCATGTTTACGGTAAATTTGGTGTTTTAAGAGCCGCCGACTCAAATTTGTCCAATTTCTCAAGAATAATTGTGTTAATTTTCCCTTGTTCTTCTAATCGTTCAAGTATAAGGGAAAATACATTTTGAACGGAGTCAGGTTTAATAGTTTTAGGTTTTTCGGGCGCCGTGACTTGAGCGTACGTGTTCGTCTTTTTTGTTTTTATGTTTTCTGAGAGTAAAACGTTTTCATTATTTTTCCCGTCCGTTTTACTCGACGCTTGAGTATTAGTCTTGGTTTTTAATTTTAATTCTTTGTTTTGCTTTGAGGTATTTTTTTTAGTTTTCTTACTAAATTCTTGGCGCCTCTTTAACATTTCCTTTGCGACCTCACAGCCACGGTAATTTGCTGGATGATTACCTTTGCAATTCGCGCATGTAGCCGGAGTTTCTTTTTTAAGACGGCATTCTTCAGTCATGTGCTTTCCCGCGCATTTAACGCAAACGGGGTCCTTTTGACAATAAGCTGCTGTATGGTTAAAACCTTGACATCGCTTGCACTGAGGAATAAGGCGTTTGTTCTTTCTTAGTGGTTCGATTTTTACAACAATATTCATTATAGTTTTAATATTATAAACATTGTCTACATTTTCATTTTTATCGAAACTTAGAATAAAAAGCGGAAGAGCGCGTTTTATATAAGCGGTTTCGATTCCTTTTTCTCGCTTCAAAAGATTTGTTGCGTCAAGAATCTTAAATCCTTTGGTTTTTAAGTCCGAAAGGATGTCTTCTTTTGAACAAGAGGGATGAAGTCCTCTAGCAACTACACGTAGAGGTCTTTCTTCTTTAATTGAATAACTATACCATTCAATTTTTTCATCGCTGAGTTTTTTCGACAGTTTTCTATAAGAATCTGAATCATTTACGTTAATTTTCCACGTATTATTGTGAGTGGATGTAGCTTTGAAATTCTTTTGCGCCGTTTCTTTCAGAATAGGAAGAATTTTGTTATAATCCGCTTGACCAACGATGTTTATCGGTGGAGGAAGTTTCTTATTCGCAGAAAACTGATCTTTCCGTGTAATTTTATTTGGTTTTAGCTGATTTTGAAACTTAGGCGAATGTTCAGCCTTCCGTTTTTTAAAAGGTCTACTTTTTTCAGTTTCCCGAGCAAGTTCATCTTCATCAGTTTCATATTCGTGCCGATCTCGATGTTGTGGACTTAGAGTATTTACTTTCATGTTTTCAGAAGTTTTTAACATCTTGTTCTCTTCACGAAGACTTTCGACTTCTTTTTTAAGCTCTTCGTAGAGTCTTATCATTTCGTTCAGCTTCTTTTGCAGTTCACAATTGTCCTGCTCAAAACTGTTTGTTTTCGGTGAGTCGCTTTTAGTGCCTTTTGGCACAACCGGTGGACTCTTTCTGCCGGTAACTCTCGGTACAGATGGAGGTGATCGAGGGACCTTATGCGCTTTCGCGAAAGGATTTATCAAATGCAATAAATGGCTCTCCCCAGAATCCGTAGAGCCTGCCTCCGAAGAGGATGGATTTGCCAGAGAAACTGGCTTTCCACCTGGGGTAATTAATCTATTTGTTTTTTCCATTGCATATTTTGTATACTTATGTAGTTCTCAGTATACGGAGATTGGATTTTAGTCGCCTTTTACGACAAGCATACCTTACTTCGGGTAAATTCTTAACCCCTACCCGAAGGGGAATGAAAGAGAGAAGATCTGGTCTATTGTTGAAAAGTTTTTTCTAAATCCGACTTGGAGATCCGACAGAAGGTTTTTCCTTTCGACCCATTTTTCAAGTCTCTCTACTAGTATACCGCAGAATATTTTTGTTAACACATTCAAAAACGATATACCTCGGTAATTTTCAGCGATGTCTAAGGGACCCTTTTTGTGTATTGGATAAATTACCGTCTTCTTGAAAGAGGAGGGGATATCAGCATTTGAAAAGATTTTGTTGAAGAGTTCCCTTATTTTATCAATGCATGTGTGTGGAGAATTTATATAGAACTCATACGGAATCCCATCTTCACCTCGTGCCTTTCCATTTTTCGCTTTTTTCAGTACAGCTTTTATTTCTTCTATTGTTATCTCACCATCTAACGTTTCATCAAGAACATAAGGTTCCGTATAGCAGTAATATTGGCTTGGGATATTGCCTAAAAGTCCTTTAAAGTGTGCAGCCAGACTTTCTGTAGATAACCCTGTGCCAATTTTATGAGTAATTCCGTTAATTACTCTAGCTATCTTCCAGAATTCTTTCGAGTTTTTGGTTTGACCTAGTGAAAGTGCTTGCTTATTTTCATATTCGATTTTCATTTTGTGGCATATATCTTTGTAAAGAGCATTTGCTTCATGGTACCATTTTGTCAAACCACAATTTCGCGAATTTCGTGCAATTTTTAAAAGAGAAAAGGATTTTTGGCACGCTTTCCAACATTCCTTATCGAACCATTTTTGTTTAAACTTTGGACAAGTGCTGTTTAAAATTTTATTCGATGTCGAGCATCTAATATAACCTATTAGTTGGTTTGATAGTTCTTCTGTAGATTCTATTAGCATACCGTTGTTTGTAATTAAACTATCTAGATTGTGTTGTACCTTAAGTAAGTAAGTAAGATTGTGTTGAAATAGAACAGCTTCTTCATTTTTCCATTTAAGTCGTAATGGCAGATTTATATTTGTGAACTGGCAATTAGGTACATTTCTAAATTCAACTACAATAGGCATATGATCTGAAAATATTTTGTATTGTACTTCAAACTTTTTTATTCGATCAATCCATTCATTGTTTAAGGCACAGTAGTCGATGACAGATTTCCCCTGTCCTTCTATGAAAGTGTAGTCTCCTTCAGTGTCACCATCAGTACAACCATTTAAAATAATAGAATCATACATCTGCAGCATCTCAAGCATATCAGATCTTCCGATTATGTCAATGTCATCAGCATATGCTAGTAATTGGACAGATTTTTGAAAGATAGTGCCTCTAGTGTTGACGTGTGAGCTCTGCACTATTCTTTCAAGTACGATGTTAAAAAAATCACATGACAGCGCATCACGTTGTCTAAAACCTTTTTTGACATCGAAATGTTCTGTTAAGTTGTTTCCAACCTTTATGGAGCAGCGTGAATTCTCCATGGTCATCCTGCACAAACGGATGAGTTTGGCAGGGATGCCAAAACTAGTAATGGCTCTATACAGCTCGTCCCTGTAGATAATTGTCATATGCGGCCTTGAAATCGATGAAAAGATGGTGGGTGTCGATTTGGTGTTCTTGGGTTTTTTTCCAGGATCTGCCGTAATGTGAATATTCGATCGACTGTGGACTTTCCTGGTCTAAAAACACACTGATAAGGACCTATCACGTTGTTGACGATAGGCTTTAGACGTTCAAATATTACGGCAGAGAAGATTTTGTAGGCGATGTTAAGTAGACTGTTTTCTCTATAATTGGTGCAGTTTGAGGGTCTCATTTTTTCAGGATCGGGCAAACAATACTGAGGTTCCATTCATCGGGCATGCTTTCTTCCGACCATATCTTACAGATAAGTTGGTGCATGCTCCTAACCAACTTATCTCCAGCTGCTTTAAAGAGCTTGGCATTCGAGCCATCCGCTCCAGCGGCTTTATTAGACTTCAGCTTAGATATGGCAATCTTTACTTCGTCTAAGTCGGTAGGACGGGATTGTTGGCTTTCGTCGTCTATGTTGAATGGATCATCCTACCTGACAGCGGAATTCGGTTCGTCGTCGCCGTTATACAGTCTGCAGAAGTGGTCCTTCCATATCCTCAGCATTGACTGCGGTTCCACTATGACGTTTCCACTTTCATCTTTGCAGCCTTCGGTTCTAGGTGTATGCACTTGTGAATTTCGTTTCACCTGTTCATAAAACTTTCGATCTTCTTTCCTGCTTTTAAACCTCTCAACATCTTCGACCGCACGCTTCTCATGCCCTCTTTTTTTCCTTCTGAGAAGTCGGTGTTCCTATCGCCTCTTCTGCTCATAGAGCTCATGAGCAGCTCTCGTCCTTGTATGCAACGCCGCTTTGGGTGCCTGTTGTTTGGCTGCATTTGCCTGCCGACATTCCTCATCAAACCAGGGGTTCCTTGTTGGTGGCTTCTTGAAACTCAGCACGTCAGAGGCGGCTTCTCTGATTGCATCTTGGCAGTGTTGCCACTGGTTTTCGATGCATTGTGTTGGCGGCAGAGAAATTCGAGAGAGGTTACTTGTAACTCGGTCGGAAAAGGATTTGGCGATCTCCTGCGATTGTATCCGTTCGACGTTGTACCTTCTCCCAGCATCTCCCAAGGTGCTACCTTGGCTACAACGAGGTAGTGGTCCGAGTCGATGTTAGCTCCTCGGAAAGTTCGGACATCCGTGATGATGGAAGCGTGTCTGGCGTCGATCGCAATATGGTCAATCTGGTTGACAGTAGATTGATTTCGAGAACTCCAAGTTCCTTTGTGAATGTTGAGGTGTGGAAAACGCGTACTGGCTACCATGACGTTTCGCCCCGCAGCAAATTCTATGAACCTGAATCCGTTGTCGGAAGTGTTGTCGTGCAGGCTGTTTTTCCCGATTATTCCACCAAAGATGTCGCCCACGACAATTTTAATATCGTAGCTAGGACACTGCTCAAATGTTTTGTCTAAGAGCTCGAAGAACATATCTTTGGTGTTGTCATCTTTCTCTTCTGTGGGGGTGTGCGCGCATATCAGGCTAATGTTGCCGAGTTTAGCCTTGATGCGGATGGTCATGAGGCGTTCGTTGATGCACCTATAGCTCAAGACTTCTTGCCTTAGTCTGGTTACAATGACAAAGCCGCATCCAAATAAGCGCTGTTGGTTTTCTCGGTAGCAGTCCCCATAGTAAATGTCGCAGTTTTTCATCCTCTTTTTGCCCGGCCCATCCCATCGTATTTCCTGGATGGCGGTGATGTCTGCTTTATAGCAGTCTAGGACCTCCGCTAATTCTTCGGCCGCACGTGGTCTGTTAAGGGACCTAACATTCCACGTGCAGATCCGAAGTTCGTTGTCCTTAATTCGTTTGCTTAAGTTGTCAACAGTAAATCCGTCCGTATCCGAGACTTGTTGGTGCTTCGCAACTATTAGATTTTTAAGTGGTCAGGAAGTCACCCTGACGGCACAACCCCCAACCTGGAGGGCCAGATCCGTAGTATAACTCCAAGGACGGAGAGCCGGATAAACCGCTCCTTATAGGCCTGGGCTCCGAATAAGTCGTAGAAGCCCTATAAGGTGTTCACTAAGTAGTTCAGCCTTACTGGAACTGTAGACGCCACCTTTGATTCCATCTCGGGAATTCCTCCGCTGCCGTCTGGATAAGGAGAGGTGCCTTAGTGGACGCACCTCTCCCCCCCTCTCTCGATTTCTGCCCCCAACAAATTTCCACTGGGGTTGGAACCCAATCTCCAGTTGAGGTACCCGATGTTCCCCACGGGGAGGTGAGAGTGTAGGAGTTGAAAGACAGAGGTGGGTTTTGAGAAAAACCTGTGGACGCTTGTGTCCTCTTGAATGCACATGTCTACCATTTGAACATCATTTAAGGATTCCTTGCCGTAGCTTTTATTATATGCATCCAGTGAATAGGCGCGTTATCATGTTGGTAGGCCAAGGCAACAGGCAACAACACCTTCACAGTTGTAATGAAGCTTTAAATTTAATCGTGAAAATAAAAGGTTGACCCAAAAGGGCCACCGAAATTAATAACTTCTCGTTTGAAAATGTCACGTGATAACATTTTTATTCCAGATTATTTGAGTTTTGAAAAATTCTTACAGCCGTTAGATTTAATTCGTTTATGATGACTCGAATTTTAATAACTCTTAAAACTTTTGAGAGACTTTCGTTTACGAAAATTTTTCGTTTTAATTTTGCCCCAGAATCACATGAATCAAGATGCTATTTTTGCAGTTCTTTTTACCTCCCTTAATGTTTTTTCTTTACGAATCTTTATTTCTTAAGTCAGAATAAAAGCCATTATCACTTCGGCCAATTCTATTAGCTGCTGCACGTCCGGATCGGAGTTGGTGTCTAATCAAGTCGGTTTTAGCTTT
This sequence comes from Eupeodes luniger, assembly GCA_951509635.1. Classification (NCBI taxonomy): domain Eukaryota; kingdom Metazoa; phylum Arthropoda; class Insecta; order Diptera; family Syrphidae; genus Eupeodes; species Eupeodes luniger. The sequence continues at coordinate 5,725,404 of OX608076.1, read as the reverse complement.
TGAAACACTGCTAAGGCATGGTCTTACAATTTAGGATCAGAAAATTAATTTTACTTAAAACAACAAAATTGTTGATTTAAACTATCGAGTACTTGAAAACGCTCATAAACAACCATTAAATTGTCGTAGTACCCATTTAGTTGATTCACAAAAAAAATCTTTTTTAAGTACGAAATACTTTAGAAGTGAGCGAAAATAAGACTCTCAGTTTTATTTGGATATTTTTTTGTATTTCTTTCTTAACATCGGGAGTAGTTAGCAAGTCACAGAAAACACTCAATATTTGTAGAAAATAAAAAAAGGCATTGTCGAAAATGTTTGTGCGTATTCAGTTGAAGCGGAGTGTGTTTTTGATTTGTTTTCTTTTCTCACATTGGGCAGCGGAGCATTGGGTATAATATAATTTCTTTTTTTGAGTTGATAGTCATACTTCAGTACCGTTTATGGTTTAAATGTTTATTTAAATAACAATAACAGTGGCAACACTGGTGCGAATTCGTAAGGTTTAGCTATAGATTAACTCTTAAATTAAATTTAAATTTTTAAATTAAAAAAGTAAAAATAAATTTAAAAAGTGATCGAAAAGCATAAATAAACGTGAAACGAACATTAAAATAATTAAGAAAAAATATTCACAATCATATATAGAAAGGCAAGTGATTTTACTTATTAAATTATTGTAGAACAAAACTATTCGTAGACAAAGGCTTTATGGTAGGTAGGTAGAAATGGCGATCCCAGGCAACCTAACCTGAGATCTAATTAGCGCTGTAGTGCGCCGTTTTGATACCAAAACTCGTTTGACCTGTGAAAGAAAGGAAAAGATTTATAGAGAAGCTTCATAGCATAGCGATTAAATTAGAGCCATTTTGTCGCATTGAGAAAAGAGATTAGGTCTCTAATCTTTGTCTTAGATAGCTCATCCAGTTCGTAAAAGAATGCTTTCCCAAAGCATTTCATTCTCGTGCTTGCCAAGGCAGGACATTTGCAGAGGAAATGAATTATCGTTTCACTTTCTCTTTGGTCGCAGCAACAACGGCAAAAGGTGTTGTAAGAGATACCCAATTTCTCTGCATGAACTTCTATAGGCCAATGTCCGGTACAAACCGCAACAATCCTGGCTATGTCTTGCCTTGGCCTGCATAGAAGATCGTTTGTACGGGTTTTATTATAGGTGGGCCATATCTTCCTAGATATAATGCAGTTGGGTAAATTGCTCCACCTTCGATTTAATTCAGTTTGGTAGAAAGAAAAGATTTTACCCTTCATAGCACCAAGAGGAATATTAACCATTTCCTCAAGTGAGCTATGAAGGGCCGATCCTTGCCTGGCTAGCTCGTCAGCCCGTTCATTTCCCACGATACCACTATGGCCCGGAACCCAGATCAGGGTGACACCGAGGTTAATGTTCAGGCTCGCAAGCTCATCGCGACATTGCTGGATCAATTTAGATGAGGATGTAGCCGAGTTAATGGCTTTCATAGCTGCTTGACTGTCTGTGAAGATAGCCGCATTTCGGTTTTGGTTTGGGCTTTGTTTAAGTATTCTACATGCCTCCCTAATTGCCAGCAGTTCATCCTGAAAAACGGTAGCAAAGTCAGGAAGCCTAAAGGATTTAGCTACATTTAGGGACTCAGAAAAGATCCCAGAACCAACCCCGCACTCCATCTTTGAGCCGTCAGTAAAGATGGTTGTATCGAAACCTATCGACACGATGTCATCCTCCCAATCTTCTCTGGATGGGAAAATTACCTTAAAACCCCTACTAGGGCTCAAAGTAGGAGTGCAGTAGTCAGTGTCTACCGAGATAATATCTGAGGGAATCAATTTCGCTGTATTGCTGTGACCATAAGGTTTTCACAACCAGCTGTTTGATTCCTTGAGCCTAATAGCGCTGCAGGAAACTATGTATTTAATGAAAAGGTCGATTGGTAGAAGATTAAAAATAAAGTTTAAGGCGTCCGCTGGGCAAGTACGCATGGCGCCTGTGGTGCCTACGCAAGCTGTTTTCTGAACCTTCTTTAGCTTAACGATATTGTAGGCTTTGCTAAGAGCAGGCCACCACACAATCGAACCATAAGTTAAGATTGGACGTACTACGGCTATGTGCGTCCATAAAATCATCTTCGACTGAAGTCCCCACTTTTTGCCGAAAGTTTTGCTGCAGGCGTAGAAGGCAACACAGGCCTTCTTAACCCGCACTTCAATATTTCGTTTCCAGTTTAATTTAGGATCGAGTATAACTCCCAAATATTTTGCACTGGAAGACAATGATAGGATTTGACCGTTGAGTCGAGGTAGCGTGAAGGGCGGTACTTTAGTTTTGGTGGTAAAGAGCATCAGTTCAGTTTTACTTTGGTTAACTCCTAGTCCACAACTCGTGGCCCAGCTGCTAACTTTCTTCAAAGCTGACTCCGTGATTTCACTAATCACAGAGGTGTACTTTCCTGACACCAATAGCACCAAATCATCCGCATAGGCTACCGCCTTCACTCCACATCTCTCTAATTTAACGAGAATTGTATCCATGACCAGAAGCCACAGAAGAGGCGAAAGGACACCACCCTGGGGTGTTCCCCTACTCACGTGTTTTGTTGCGATTGTATTGCCTAGAGTGGCTTGAATCTTCCTACCACTGAGCATGGAAATAATCCATTCTCGAATTAGGTATTCTACACCGAACTTAACGAGCGATTCTTCTATGTCTAAGAAGGTGGCAAGAGTAAATTCTTTATAATGGATTGTTTTTTCTATAGTACGCACTACCTCATGGAGGGCAGTCTCCGTAGATTTGCCCTTAAGATAAGCATGCTGAGAGCTTTCGAGAGGTCGTCCAACTAGGATTTCTCTAATATGTTAATCAAGAATGCGCTCCAAGGTTTTAAGCACAAAAGATGTTAAGCTTATTGGTCTGAAATCGTTCGCGGAGTCGTGACCTCGCCTACCCACTTTCGGGATAAAAACTACTTTGACCTGTCTCCACGACATGGGCACATGTTTGAGAAGGAGGCATCCTTTGAAAATTTGTTCCAGCCATGGAGCTGCCACATCATGCAACTTTTGAAGCATAGCTGTCAGTATGCCATCCATGGCTGGGGATTTATATGGAGAGAAAGTATTGATGGCCCACAAAATATTTTCTCTGGTTATAACGGAATTGACTTGCTCCACATGAACTACGTTTACCTCAGTGGTTTCAAGCGGTTCGGAATTATCACTATCGCAACCCATAAAGTGCGTCTTCATCAGTAGCTCAAGAGATTCGGCTGGAGAGGCTGTCCAGGTTCCATCAGGCTTTTTTAGAAATGAAGGATTACAATGTTCCTTCGATAAAACTTTGCTGAGCCTTGCGGAGTCCTTTATGTCTTCGATTGATTGACAGTATTCTCTCTCTAGCCTTGTCTTTTGGCTGATGACAGGGCTTGCTTGTAAATTTTAAGAGAGTCTTTATACGGTCGGTAAAACTTATGTTTGTGGCAAATATTGAACATTGTCCTCGTCATTTTCCTAAGACTGGACAGTTCTTCATTCCACCAAGAAGGAAGGGTTTTACGGCTGTATTTAACTGGGCAAGAGACTCTAAAAGCTTTACTAATAGAAGTTTCAAAGGTTTTCACCTTTGATTCAAGGTCTACTATCGATTCTGTGAGATTCGGTAAGTTGCTCAGTTTGGAATTAGCAATTTGACTGAATTTCTTCCAGTCAGTTCTTCTGGGATTTCTATAAGGCGGAGGGTTTTTCGACTCGAAATTAATTTGAAAAAGAATCTACTTGTGATCCGAAAACGAATTCAAAGGGGAAACTCTCCAATTCTCCACTAATAAATTACGGTTGTTTACTAAAGTAACATCAAGCACATCCTCCCATCCATCATAATTTTCCGAGCTCGGAAAGACGAAAGTGGGAGTATTGCCTCTGTTACAAATGATCATATTATGTGCAATAATAAAATCAAAAAGTGACTCACCTCGTTCGTTGATTTCAGAACTTCCTCAAAGGGTATGCCGAGCATTTGCGTCGCCTCCGATCAGAAGGTTTGCCTTTTTGATCTTACCTTCGGTTATGATTTTGCACACCTCCTTCGGAGGTGATGGTGCATTGTGGGCAGAGTAGAAAGAGGCCAGCAGCAAACCCTGTGTATTTCTGTCTTCGAATCTGACTACTGTCAGATCAGGAGTGCTAAAATTTGGACATAAAAACCTTTTAAATGTTTCTTAGCTAAAATACAAGTTCTGGGATTACCTTGGTCTTGCTCTTCGGTTTTATAAAAGAGGTCGTATTAGTTAGGTATTAGTATTAGTTGAGGCCGTTTATCCACGGTTCTTGGATAACGCCAATGTCGAAGTTTTCCTCCCTGAGGAAAACTCTCAGATTATCTGAAGCACACTTAGAGTGCTTCAGATTAATCTGGACGACCTTCAGCGCGTTTTAAATTTTTATTTTTAGCTGCAGAGCTGGGGCCCGGCAACTCGTTGGGGACCTCGACTCCGCTAACAACATCGTCAACCTCGACGTTGTCATCAGCTTTTTCGGTGTCTGTTCCTTGACTCTGCAGAATTTTAATTTTGGCATTCCTTATGCCAAAACTAAGCTTATACTCGAGAGCCCCTAGGCTTTCCTCGCTAATCCTCAGAAGGTAAGAGGCGCTGGTCTTATGTGGTTCTTCTGTTTTAATCACAGCCCAGTCGTGCATGCGGACCAGCGGATTTTGCCTCTGAAGACCGCGGATCAAATCCTGTCCGCTTGGCTTTATGCTCATGAGCGGCAACCAAATGCGAGCCTTCGGTTGTCTAAGGATGTCCTTAGCCGGGATAAGCTTAAGCTTCAAGCCCTCCCAGGCATTGCTAACCTTAGCAATGCTTTCACTAAGGAAATCCGTAGAAAACCTGTCAGCACACTTGATTACCCTATACCCCCTGAGCTTCTCGCCAGAGTCAAAACTAGGGTAGGGGCCCTCACTGTTAGTTATTGTGTATCTCAGAGAGCTTGCCCTCGATAGAGTTCCACACGTTCAGCAGACCTTTGCTGTTTTTGGAGAGCTCATCCACAACTACTACTTGGAGGTCATCCCTGACAACCTCACTAAGAGTACGCAGTTGCGCTGCTCCAGAAGATGCTGCTTTTCCTGGCTTTATCCGGCCGTCAAGCTTGCTCTTTTTCTGAGACGTGCAGATCTCTTGCTGAGATCTGTTTCGCTTGACGGCCTTTTCTCGGCTGGCCAGAAGGTTGTTGTATTCATCAATAATAATAACATTGAACAAAAAGGACAAGTTGTCGAGATTTGTACAAATCTGTCAAATGGCAGTATAGTAAACATAAACACCAATGATATTAAGGAAGTCAAGTCATGGAATCCAAGATTTAAAAACTTTATTGTAAGCTTTCAAAATAAAAATCAGGTTTATTCAATCTTAAAAAATACACACAATTTAAAAAACACAAATATCTCGATCCAAAAAGATTGTCCAGCGAGCGTGAGAAGACGAAGAGCGAAGACGATAGGTTGTACATATGTTGAAGATATCCAGTTTTCATGGATATATCAGGATTACGACATGGAAATATGTGTGGATTTAATAAACTTTCACAAATATTCGGCTTTTCAGAGAATTATTTTATAAATTGTTTACCATCTTCTACTGTCAGTGATAGAAAGTTGACAGGAAACGTCAACCAGCAAGAAAATGACTCCGGTCAAACCCAAAGTTCTAGTCATTAGCTCAGGGGTGGCACTGAGGCTAAATCGGATAAAAACAAAAATATATGTAAAATTGATATTGTGGCGTATAATGTAGCTGGACTTATTAATAAATTGATTTTTCCAGACTTCACGAATTTTCTCTACACGTTTAACCTTATATGTCTATTTGAAACACATGTTGTTGAAGATAAAAATGTAAACCTTGAAAAGTTTTTTCTTCTTATAACTGTTTTTGGCTTCCAGCAAAGAAGATTGCTACCAAAGGAAGAGCAAGTGGTGGTACGCTTTTGGCAATTAAAAAAGATCTTGCAATAGATTACGAAGTTAACCAAATAAACGAATTTTTTATATCGAAATTAAAAATAATCAAAAGAAAATGTTTGTAATTCCAATATATTTAAACTGCACTAAATGGCAACAGGACTATAACTTATTTTATGACATGCTTTGCTCAATAAAAACGCATGATTTCATAGTAGAGGGTGATCTAAATGCCAGAACAGCAAACAATGAACCAACTAATAATCAGGGAAAGAAAGACCAAAAAATTAACTCTGAGGGACATACAATTTTGGAGCTCTGTAATGATTTTGGATTGAGTATGTTAAATGGATGTTCTTTTGGAGACCTGGAAGGGGAGTTAACATTTATAGGAAAACAGGGAAGTTCAACAATAGATTATTGTCTTGCGGGTGGAGATTATTACACTCTTATTAAAGATTTTCGGGTCGGAAATCTAAATTTATCAGATCATCTTCCAATTATAATAAAAATTGAAATAAATGGAGTTAAAGAATTATCCAAGAATAACAATAACAGCTACAAGGCCTTAACTTGGAATGATAACTGGGTAACAAAGTATCAAGCAAAAGTGAATAGAAACGTACAATTAAAAGAAGAAAATATGATGTTGAAATATTTTCCCTTACATGAGCTGGAAGGTATTATTAGTGATGCTGCAACAGTCATGCAACCAACCAATTCCTTAAAGAGAAAAAATAAATGGTATGATATGAGCTGTGAAAAACTAAGAAAAAAATCAATGGGTCTGCTGAAGTTGCTCAGGAAATTTAAAATTCAAAGTTTAAAAATATCTTATGTCGAAACAAATAAAAAATGTAAACTATGCTGCTTGGACAAGAAAAGACAATACGAGGAAAGCTTAGCAATGTCCTTGGGTCGGTGTACAGATTCTAAAGAATTTTGGGCATTGACAAGAAAGGTCAACGGAAATGAATTGTCAAAAACTGGTACTAAAATTAACATAAATGTTCTTTACGAGCACTTCTCAAGTCTGTTAGATTATACTGTAGACCCAATATATTCAAGTTACGCGATGCCTTGTGAATTTTATAAGTACAATTCAAGTCTCTTCAAAGAAAAGCTATCAGAAGCTCTGAACATTATATATATGTACGTTTGGGATCAATCCGGAACACTTTTACGAAGCGCTCATTTGGCCAATTTTTAAGAAAGGTGAACGTCTGGATCCAAAAAAATATAGGGGTATTTCCTTCCTGAACTCGGCTCTAAAAATTTACACGTCACTACTTTGTAATAGACTCACAAGATGGGTTGAAATGAACCAGAGGCTGCGTGAGTTTCAATCGGGTTTTCGAAGAGGATATTCCACGTCGGACAATATTTTTGTTTTGTTTTGTGTACGCCTGCTTTGTAGACTTTAAGGCAGCATTTGACACTATCGACCGAAGGGCCCTTTTTTACAAACTGTATAACTTGGGAGTTTCTTATAAATTTGTAAAAGCTTTGGAAAAGCTCTATCAGCAGACTGAAGCGTACGTATTGATGGAGAAAATATATCAAAGAAACTGGAAGTCAATCGAGAAGTAAGACAAGGGTGCAATTTAAGTCCTTTGCTCTTCGCGCTGTTTCTCGATGACCTGACTGAATATCTGCCATGTGGAGTAAGGTTTGGTGACAATCTGGTAAAAGTCATAATGTATGCCGACGATATTGTCATGTTTGCTGAGTCACCCACGTCCTTACAAATGATGATAAACAGACTAGCAGAATATTGCAAGGAATGGAGCTTAGAGGTAAACACGGTAAAGACTAAAGTGATGATCTTTCAAAACGGTAGTGGAAAAGTTTCGAGGTGTGAAAACTGGAACTACAACGGAATACACTTAGAAGTAGTAAAATCATACATTTACCTGGGCTTAGACTTAACGTTTAACTTGAATATGGAAAAACATCTTAAAGGTAAAGCTGCGTTGGCTAAGTCCGCTGTATGCATTAATTGGAAAAAAAATATTTAACAATAAACATGTGTCAATTAATGCAAAGTTCCGAGTTTTTAATGCTACCGCGAGATCGGTTCTTTTGTACGGAGCACAAGTGTGGGGACTAAAAAAATATGATATAGTAGATAATCTGTTGACTTTTTTTTCTGAGGAAATCATTCTTTCTACCAATAAACACTCCCAAGTATATGTACTATCTCGAAACCGGTTTGCCAACACTTTTTATTTCATCGTTGAAAATGAATGCAGACTACATCATAAAGATTATGGGTATGGAAGATGCAAGGTTACCGAAACAGCTCTGGATGTATGCAGTTATGTATAAAAAGATGTGGTTCGAAGATTGGCGCAAGCTTGCAGCGGATTGTGGATATACTTTCAATGTAGTTAGGAAAAGACGTGATCCAGATAAAGAAAATGCTTTATGAAACTATTCGAACCATTGATGAAAACGAAAGGTACTCATTTATTGAACGCGCTAGAGCCTCAACAGAACGGCAATTCTACTAAAAATTGAACTACAATCTAAACGAATGAAATTATTTCCATTCAAACTTGTCGTGCAGTGCAATAGGTGTCATATTTAAGATGTGAGGGGAGCTTTTGCGTCTCAACTATATGCTACACAGACCCGATTTAAATCACATCTGCAGTATATGTAATTCACGCGAGCGAGAAGATATTGGCCACTTTCTAGGAACATGTCCAATCTTAAAGGAATTAAGAAGGACATTTTTTGGTAGAAACACTTTAAGGGAAGAAGATGTATGGAACTTGCTAAACGGTCAAAACTGGAATCAGCTCACAGAATATTATACTGAAGCGACATCATACAGAAATAAAATTATTAATGAGTGTTTCTAGTTTTTTTATATTCATGCCAAAATATGCAATGTAAATCATTTTTAATTAACTTAAAATTTATATTTTGTTTTGACTAAACTAAAAGTCGCAAAAATTGTTTATATTCTTTTTTGAAAATGTGTAAATATATAAAAGAAATCGAATTCAAACTATTTTTAAATTATTAAAAAAAAAATAATAACAATAAATAAATAAAAAAAAAAAAAAATTAAAAAAAAAAAATAATAAAAACTTCACTTTGATAGAGATACTTGAAAATAAAAATTTTAAAATTTAAGCATTGTAAAGTAACCACTCGGGCTGACGGCATATCTGCCATGCCCTATATATTATTCAATACTTATAAGCAAAACCATTGTTAGAAATTTAAGAATTTGATGAATAAAAATCTAATCTAATCTATCTAATCTTTAAATAACAATCACCTTTCTACTGCATTCCAAAATTATACCTTTGTTTAAGGGTCCTACATCTTTCTGATTTAACAACGGAAATTAAGGTCAGATGCTCTGGTCATTTTCCGGTACATTTTTTGTCACTTCCGTTCTTTTCCTTCTTATCACAAAAGTCATAAATACATTTTAAAATACATATCAATTTTGTACTTAACATCATATACATCAATTTTGTACTTAACATCACATAAAGAATAAAGAAGAACATTCGTTTGTATTTGAACGCATTGCAAGAAATGAAATAAAAATCTACCAATAAATTACATAGGTACTAGGTACGTATTTCTGTTAGCTCTATAATATATAACTGAAGCCAGAGGAGAAGTTCTTGGGGGATTGTTAACCCTCATCCCCTTCATGACAAAAGTTTAACCGATTTTGTTCTTAGGAAAAAAAACGTGTCTCGCATTGGAGGATAGTATAAAGAAGAAGACGAACACATAAGGAAACAAGGCCAAGACAATTTCCATATTAATTTCGATATGTTGAAAGCAGAGGTTACCAATGAGACTCAACTGGTGTGATGTTCTTAGGTGTTGTTGCATTTGATTGATTGTCAAGAGCTAGCATTTGCTTAGCCGTTATGGTTTCAGGATTTTTTCTGGATAGGAGCCGGAAATTCATCTAATAGTTTCGTCTTTGTCGGTGTTGAATATGTCTGTTGTTGGAAATCATTCCGCCTTGCGTTCCATTGAAGCCTTAGCTTTGATGTATTGCTTAGTTTAATTCTTCACGATTTTCGGGTCTGTCCTGTCACAATTCCCTTATCCAAGATAACAATTAACTTATTAAGGTCTTCCGTTTAAAAACGTAAGTCTTCTGTGCCACGGTTAAACTTTATTTTGTGTTTTGGCTAAACCATGGGCCCAGAGAATTTGGAACCAATGAGTTTTTGTGAAACCATTTTTCAATTTTGTGATTGTACTTTCAAAGAAGTAAATTAAAATAGCTGTCCGCATCCTCATTGGGCAAAGGGGTTTAGGCGTCAATCTTCTTCATAGCCTATCATTGTTACTATAATGTCGTTATCTTTGTTGTTGTTTCTTTCGTTTTCTGTCACAGGCGACTTAGCTTTTTGTATAGTCAAGCCCCCGTTCGTCAGCTGAGCCGTGACTTCAGCCGACACTTTAGCGTAGGGATATCCCCACTAGCGTTTTATTTCTGTCATGGTTTGTCATGGTTTGTCATGGGTTTTGTGTTTCTACAGCTGACCAACTGAGGATTTAGGGATTTAAATGTATAGTCTAACTACCAGAAAGGTTAACCCAGCAAGGAGGTTCAGAAATCGTTTTACTTATTTATACCAGAATATTTACAAACGCCTTAAAACACCATTTTATAAATGTCCCTTTTGTTAATTCAAAGTCAACTCGGTAAGCTTGTAAAATTAACCTAAGCTGATTAAACACAAATTTAGTTTTTCTGTATTTTGTTTGTAGTTTTTTTGGAATATATTTCCGTAATTTCTCAAATATTATCTTCATATGAAAAGTAAAAACACCGTTATATTGAAATTACAAGTTTTAATTCAACAACTTCTTTATTCAAAATAAACAATTTTTATTAAAAGAAACAAAAAATTAAATTTATATTAAAAAATTATTGTGAATTGAGCTTTATTGAATGCATTTCGGCTAGTCTACTAGCCTTCATCAGCAACACAAAAATTAAATTGCACAATCGTATACATGAATGTCAAAAATAAATAAATAAAAACAATACATTTACATAATTTAAAAAAAAAAGCTTTTAAGAATGACTTCATCATGGTGTCTTTCGACGTAGAATCTTTGTTTCATGATCCCATTGAAACACGCTTTATCAGCGCTTGAGGCCCATCTGGTCAAACACAACGTCTCAACAGAAAAAATAAAAGTCTACATGCAAACAGCTGAAATGTGTATGAACATGAACTACTTCGAATATAAAAAGCGCTTTTTTAAGATCGAGTCGGGAACCAGTATGGGAAACCCCCTTTCCCCCTTAATTGCCGAAGCTTTCATGTCACAATTCGAAACAGACCTTAAAAACAAAAAATCTGCTACCTACATTCTGGAAACGATATGTTGATGACGTATTAACCATCATAAAACTTTCAGAAATAGACAATCTGCTCTCAATTTTGAACAAACAACAAGATGAGATAAATTTCACATGCGAGATCGAAGAAAACAACAAAATAACATTTCTCGACTTGGAACTTCATCGATTTAACACCAAGATTGACATCAGCATACATCATAAAGACACTAACACCTTACGTTTCATCCCAAGTGACTCATATACCCCCATACAACATAAACTAGCAGCCTTCAACTCTTTAGTCCACCGCCTAGTCAGCCTACCACTATCAGCATCGAACTACTCAAAAGAATACAATTACATAAAAAACGCAGCTAGAGTCAATGGCTACGGTCAAATAATCATCGACAAGATAATCCACCGACATTCGATGAAAAGTCAAACACAAAACTTGACAACGTTTTATACACAAAACAAAAGACTTGAAAAAGAAAAACAAAGAGTAGTTATGACATTCTCTCCAGAGATAACTAATACCTTAAAAGCGTCATATAATAAAAATGGTATGCAACTTGTCTATTCTAACCCCTTTAAACTTAAAAATATCCTACTTTCTACGAAAGACAACAAGGAACAACTTGACAAAGCTGGGGTCTATGTTATCAATTGTAATGAATGCGACAAAAAATATTACGGTCAAACTAAACGCAGTGTTAAAACGAGGTTTAAAGAGCACAACAACAACATCAAAAACAATGAACCAAGAAAATCTGCCTTTGCACTACACGCATTACAAGAACATTATCTAACAACAACAATCAATAATGTAAAGCTTTTGAAATGCGTGAACGAGAGTCGCAGACTTGATGCATACGAAAGCCTTTACATACTGTAATGTATGGCCGCTACTGTTGTTATGATCTCAATCACGTTCACGATCACGCTCTTCTCTTTCTATGTACCTATGTATTTACGTACATACCTAGTGGCATGATCAACAAGCGGTACAGTCCAGTTGGATCACAACCACCGTTCTCTGCACAAGATAACATTATAACTTCTCCTATACTTAAGTTCTTGTTAAAATAATAAATGAATTAATAATATACCTAAGATATTAAGATTACCGACTATTTATTATATTGGCGCAGTCGCATTTGTAAAAGTAATAATAGTTTTAAATCTACGTGCATATCAAATGACTAAAACTGAGGACGATATCACAATCGAGAAATCACCACCTGAAACCTCTGGTAATAAAATTCAGCACATCATGTCAAACGTAGGCAACTTGGAGCCATTTGATCTCACACATCCTGAGAACTGGAATACATACTACTCCCGATTTGAGCTGTACTTATTAGCCAATGACGTGCAGGGGGATATTCGTCAGAAAGCCACGTTTTTGACATTAGCGGGTGCCCACCTCTATGACCTCCTGTCGTCATTGGTTTCTCCGAAGAAGGTAAGTGATATTTCTCTTGATGAAATTAAGTCCACTTTGACTAATCACTTTTGTCCTCGGCCATCGGAAATTGCTGCGTATTTCAAATTCCACAAGAGGGATCAGCACCCCGACGAGGGATTCTCGGAATACTTGGCTGCATTAAGGAAGTTGGCAGTTGATTGCAAATTTGGTAATGTTTTGGACCGCATGCTCCGCGATCGGTTGGTCTGTGGACTGCGTGACGCAACCCTACAGCGGAATCTACTTGCCGAAACCGATCTGAAGCTACAAATTGTAATCGACCACGCCTCCACCGCTGAAGCTGCTTCCAAAAATGCTTTGGAAATTCGACAATCCGACCAGGTGCACAACATCACAAAAGGTGAAAATAATTCAAACCAGTATCGTAATAAAACTTCGTATAAAAGTAAAGTGAACCCATGTAATGGTTGCGGAGCCCAACACCCACGAATTCAGTGTCCTTATCAGAACACAATTTGTTTATCATGCGGGACAAAGGGGCACCTTCAACGTGTCTGCCGAAGTGACGCATCATCTGTACCCAATCCAACTCAAAAGAAGACTTCGAAGAATAGACGGAAAAGATCGAAACCGCACTCGATCAATCAAATTTTGCCGTTAGTCGACCTAAAGAAGTCAACAACAGTCATCATCAATGATCGCCCTTGTCAATTCGAGATTGATTCAGGCTCCAATTATACTATTATGTCATCTCGAGCTTTTGATAATGTATGGACAGCTTCAAAGCCAACCATGCACAAATGTGATTTGCAACTCATGGATTTTCAACGCAACCAAATTGCAATCAGGGGCATAGTGGATGTCAACATCTCCTATAATGATAAGAAGATTACAGATCTTCCAATTATAGTGGTAGAAGGTGATCGATCCAATGTGATGGGCTGTAATTGGTTTGCTCCTCTTGGAATTAGTATTCAGGGAGTTAACTGCATCGAAAAAGTTTCATCTGTCCAGAGTGTTCTCTCAAAGTTTCAACACTTATTTTCCAAGGAGCTTGGACGATTTGCCGGTAATCCTGTGACACTTCAAATCGATCCTTCAATTTCACCCATACGCCATCCTCCACGACGGGTTCCAATAGCTACAAGGGGACTTGTGGAAGCGGAACTGGATCGACTGTGTACTCAAGGGATTCTCGAACAAGTCGAATACTCTGACTGGGCTACACCCATCGTGCCCGTTCCAAAGAGTGACGGTTCAATCCGGATCTGTGGTGACTATAAGTCGACCCTCAACAAGTCACTCAATCCTCATTGTTTTCAAATACCAGCTATAAGCACCCTATTGTCGTCCATAGAGGGTGGTAGCATTTTTGCAAAACTGGATTTCGCTCAAGCATACCAACAACTAGAAGTGGATGAGGCATCATCACTTTTACAAACGATTGTAACACATAAGGGTGCTTTCCGTGTGAAGAGATTGCAGTTTGGGATTTCGTCCGCTCCAGGTATTTTTCAAAATTTTATTGAAACTCTTCTTCGAAATATTCCAGGTGTCTTACCGTATTTCGACGACATCGTTTTGATGGGCAAGACAGAGGCCGAACTCGCTAGTCGCCTACATCAAGTTCTCCAGCCGTTTAGATAGCTCAGGTCTTAGGCTTAAGAAAGAAAAGTGCTGTTTTGGGACTCCAGCGATCGAGTTTCTTGGCTTCAAATTGGACTCACTTGGAATTCGGCCATCAACAAGCAAGATCCAAGCCATTCAAAGCGCACCAGCTCCTTCTGATAAAAAACAGTTGCAGGCGTTTCTTGGCCTGCTGAATTTTTATCATTCCTTCTTGCCACATTAGGCAACAATAGCTGAACCACTACATCGTCTTCTCGAAAAAAATTCCAGATGGACATGGACCTCGGAATACCAGCAAGCATTCGAGAGCTTAAAGAAGCTCGTTATATCAGATCGGGTTTTAATGCATTTCGACGAAAAACTACCTCTCGTTGTCGTTTCCGATGCATTCCCCTATGGAATAGGTACAGTCATCAGCCATCGTTTAGACGACGGCACAGAAAAACCGATTGCGTTTTATTCGCGGACTTTGTCAAAATCCGAAAGGAACTACGCACAGATCGACAGAGAGGCTGTAGCTATGGTAGCCGGAGTTAAAAAATTTCATGATTATTTACATGGAAGGAAGTTCGAGCTGGTGACTGATCACCGTCCACTTCTAGGAATATTTGGATCTACAAAGCCGATTTCTACAGTGATATCGAATGAGATGCTTCGTAGACGTATATTTCTCAACGCTTATGATTATGATATCACATATCGCTCAGGGAATAAGATGGGAAATGCAGATTGTCTAAGCCGCCTTCCAGTCGTTTCTGAAGATTCAACAGCACCTGTTAAGGAAGAGCTTCTGATGATAGAGATGGTCGATCAGCCAGTTGTTGATGCCAAGCAAATTGCTTTACAAACTGCAAAAGATCCTGAACTCGCTAAGGTACTCAGCTGGGCATTAAGGGGTTGGCCGAAAACACTCAGCCGCTCCGACAATTTGTTTCCATTTTATTCCAGACGAACCGAAATTACAACATTAAAAGGATGTCTCTTGTGGGGAAATCGTGCCGTGGTTCCACCTAAAAGCAGAGAATTAATTCTCACAGCTTTACATACCGGACACCCAGGCAATGTGAAAATGAAGGCGTTGGCTCGGAGCTACGTTTGGTGGCCCAACATGGAATCCGAGATTGAAGGTGTTGTCAAACGATGTGTGCCGTGTGAGGAAACTCGACATGAACAAGCGCAAGCACCTCTTCATTTCTGGGAATCGACAAAGCTGTCATGGTCTCGTCTGCACGTCGATTGTCGTCGACTCGTTCTCTAAGTGGCTCGAAGTGTTTGTGGTTAAATCAACGTCATCACAATCAGCTATTAAACCATTGCGATCCCTGTTCGCTACACATGGGCTACCTGATTGCATCGTGTCTGACAATGGAACGGGCGGCGTTCACGTCAGAGGAATTCAAATCATTTCGCCAGGGCAACTTGATTCGTCATATACGTTGTGCTCCCTTCCATCCATCATCCAATGGACAGGCCGAGCGAATGATACAAACTACAAAAAACTACTAAAAGAAGACTACAGATAATGTTGATTGGGATTTGAAATTATCTCGATTCTTATTTAATCAACATATTATTCCACACACCTCCACAGGACAGTCACCAGCGGAGTTAATGTTCAATCGTCAGCTAAAAACATATTTTGATAAAATTCATCCACATGAACTTTCTTCAACATTGAATGAACCAAAAGCAACACGAAAATTCCGCAAAGATGACCTTGTTTGGATTCGGAACTATTCTACGGGACCCAAATGGATCGGAGCAGTCATTGAGTCGCAGTCAGGCCCAGTCTCCTACACAGTGCGATTGCATGACAACCGGATCATCAAAAGGCACATTGATCAAATTCGTAGCCGTTATGTTGGGGTCGGTATAGATTTTAATCCGTCGACAAAGAGAGACGAAGAGGTATCTCCGGCCGAAGGTAATTGCAATGAAGATGCCGCACATCAGTCAATACAAGCACCATCATCTCAATCGTCACCTCAGTCATCACCTAACAACATTCCGTCATCAGCATTGCCTCCAGAATCTAGTACAGAGTCATCGACATCAACACCACGACACGCTCAGGACGTACAAGAAAACCACCAGATTTTTATAAACCATCTGAGTGTTAAGGGGTGTAATGTATGGCCGCTACTGTTGTTATGATCTCAATCACGTTCACGATCACGCTCTTCTCTTTCAATGTACCTATGTATTTACGTACATACCTAGTGGCATGATCAACAAGCGGTACAGTCCAGTTGGATCACAACCACCGTTCTCTGCACAAGATAACATTATAACTTCTCCTATACTTAAGTTCTTGTTAAAATAATAAATGAATTAATAATATAAGATATTAAGATTACCGACTATTTATTATACATACATACATAGAGATGACTCAGCGTTGAATGCAGATTTGGGGAATATAGAGTCTTATTTGTTTACTTTGTAATGTTACTATTGTTATTGTAAAAAAAATGTTCTTTCTTTTTTTTATTAGCTTTTTCATAATTTCTCTTTCTTAAAAGCTTTTTTGTTAAAAATTATGTAAATGTATTGTTTTTATTTATTTAATTTTGACATTCATGTATACGATTATGCAATTTAATTTATGTAGCAACTTCCCCCTCAGGCGTGTTGCTGATGATGGCTAGTAGACTAGCCGAAATGCATTCAATAAAGCTCAATTCACAATAATTTTTTAAAATAAATTTAATTTTTTGTTTCTTTTAATAAAAATTGTTTATTTTGAATAAAGAAGTTGTTGAATTAAAACTTGTAATTTCAATATAACGGTGTTTTTACTTTTCATATGAAGATAACAAATCTAGTTAATGCGGGCCTGCTGCGCCCTTTTGAATTTAATATGAATGAATTAATTATTCCAACTTGTATGGTTAAATGAACGTTGTAAGTGTGTAAGAGTACCATGAATCTGAATGTAAAAAAAGTATGACAGTGAATATCATGCAAAGTTTGCGAAGGACGTGCTTGCAATCCAACCACCATCATGCACCGTACCTTCACTCCTCATGCTATCCACCGTGAATTTTTTCATGTTTACAACACAAGTGCACTCAAGGGATTAAATCTGCCTGGACCTTCAATTATAATGCTATTCGTATAATGAAAACAATGTGAAATGTATTTAATAACAGATCTACACACGCGTTCTACTTCAAGGATTGGAAGAAAAAAAATAAATCCACGATTACAGGGCAAATTATTTTTAACTGGTTCAAGCTGATTACTTTGCCTTAACGCCACAGTCAAAATGAGTACATAAGGGAGGGATAAATAACTTAAAAATAAAAATAAAACGAAACAAAATAAAAATGTAAACGAATCCCTTAAAAATACAAATATGTGTTTCATAATACCATTGATTCATATTGCCATTGATTCATATTGCCAATAGCAACGCGAGAATCATAGTAGGCTGATTGCGTAGGTTACGCGAACCATAATAAACCCTGTTCTGGTATTTGGCCCACTTTAACTTTAGCAAGATGATGAATGTGCTAGAGCTGCAGACCTTCCAATACACTAAACAGACTTCTTAACTCAGAAGTTACTGGTCAAGCCTAATTGTTTTTTTAATAGTCTTTCTATTCATTATTTGCCGTTTTAAACAAGTTACTCTGGGTTTACGAACCCTTTTTGAGTTTTTAAGAAAAGGGGTTTTTAATTTCAAATACCCAAATTTGTTGATTATAAATGAAGGCACCCTTCTTTCCATCATCACCACATTATTTGATGAAGGATGACGTGATGCAAGGAAGAAAGAGTAGAAGGAGACAAAATTGATGTACGATTACTATTGTCCTTAAAATAAGATCATTTTCGCTTCGGCAGTTGGTACCTACCATTTATGAGCCACATAATTGCCAATAGACAAAGGGGAGATTTTTAAGTTCTGACAGTCATCATTTTAGAAAAAACAGACATTTTAGAAAGAAAAATTCACTCTGCCGTTATTTAAAATAATTTAAAAAATTAAAGGGTGTAAATGCTAAGATTGAATCGGTAACTAGGGATAGAGTTTATAGGTAAAGAACACACAAACATATGTATTTTGCTCGGAGAAAGGTGGTCTGGGCTTGAATTGGAATTGAAAGCTCCTGTGTGGGTAATTTATTAAAATATAAATAATACAGTTTATACCCACATCTGACTGGGGAAATAGGATAGACGAGTGTTCTTGAAATAAATATGACATCGAACACAAGATTTTAATTAAACATGACATTACAATGAAAGAGAAGTCAAAAAAAAGTGGGTCCTTCAAGTCCATCCATCTGTCTATCTGTCCTGCCCCTTACAGTCCAAAGCATTAGGTCGCTTGACTTTAACTTTGAAAATTAAGGTTTTAAGCCAATTCGTTACGTTTTTTTTTTAATTTTTAGACTTTAATAACGCAGTTCCCATACAAATTGTTTGGTCAAACATAGAAAATTCGAATTTTGTCAAAAACAAACCGATAGATTATATTAGATTTTTGTTAATTTTTTTTTTTCAAAATTTGGCTTCTTTCAATATAAAAAAAAATTTTTGTATCGCTCCAGAAGGGTACCTCCTATAGAACCATCATGTTGCTTTGAAGTTTTCTCAAGAACTACTCAACTGGTTCCAATCTTTTTTTTTCTGTTCATTGTCATTGTTTTTATTTTTGATTTTTAAAATTCTATTTCTTGAAAATGGGTCATCATTTTTTTACAAAATTCAAATGCAAAACGTGCTCCAAATAACGGCATACCAACAATATTTTTAAACTAAAACTAAAACATTATTATACAAACTAAATAAAAACCGCTCTAAAGATTTTCAAATAAAAAATTAAAAAAACAAGGTTTCTTCAGAAATCATATGGCGTTTTTTTTTTTTTTTAAACAAAATTAAGAGACGAGATTGGACCGCAAATTAATTATTCACGAGAAAAAAAAACATTAGACCTAGACAAGACTAAGTTATACGACAGCGATACCGAGACGAGACTGTGATTTACATTTTTCGAATTCAACGAGACAGAGACAAGACGAGTCTAGCGTCTAGTCTGTCCCTAAGAAAGGCAAATCAAGCTCCTCCACTAAATATCATCAAGATATCTTCTGGACACCCGACCACCAACCAAATGTTACGTACACATTTGGCATCCATTCTGGGCCTGGTCGTGTGTGTGAAAAGCACTCTATTGGCTAATTATCAGCCTAAACATCCTACTATGGCTCTGTCATTTACTCCTTAATAGAGAAAGAAGAACCTGGTCGAAATAAGTTCAGGCGAATCTACCTCCATCACCAAAATCAATCAAAACAGCTACACCTCGCGGGATAAGTTCCAACCAAAAACACACCAAAACAAAAATGAAAACAATTAGATATAGAATAATAGATAGAATCATTGAGGGTGATGTAGTTATGTGTTAACCGGAGAGGTAGCTTAGATTCTACCCAACTACCGAAACATTGACAGCCATATTTTAAAACGTCAATTGTTAGCAACCACACATTTAATCTGACATTTTTTAATTGGCATTTATAACATCAACCTTCTAATTAAGCAAAACTCAAAGCGAACATATCATCGTCATCGTACATATATCCTTCAACTGCTTCATCTCCCTAGACCTGGACTACATTGTCTTCCTATACCTAACCTTCATAAGTTATGTGGATTTGGGTGCGTGGAAGCATTCCTCTAAAAAATGATGGTGATGTCTTTTTTAGTTTTACTTTGTTTCGCTGATTCAAAAAAAAGAAAAAATGTTTGAAAAGCTAGCGTGAGGTGAGGAAGATGTACCCAATCACACAATAATCTTTTATGCAATAAAGTTACTCTTCCGATGAACTGGTGCGAAACGAAAGCTGAGGTTTCAAAGCATTTTTAGCAGTTAATCAGCAAATTGAAGAATAGCCCGTTCGGTCGATAAAAAATTTCACGGAGGACATATGATTTTTTATTTACTCGTTTTCTGTGGTGGTATAATGATGAATAGGAGGCTGAGGTATTTTGTATGGTAAGGAGGTTAAGAGCCCACTCCCTTGGCCATGATTGCATTGCAATACAAGGACAAGGAAACGAAATGAAAATGGGGTTGCCAGTTGGCAGTCTATGGGTAGAAAAGTGTTCTGAAGAGTGTTTGGTAGGTTAAAAGGAGTGATGTATCAATCAGCTATGGCCGAAATATTTCACTCGAATCTCCATGGATGCAATGTGTTTTCCCCAGGATTATGTTAGGGTATGAGTTGGTAATGGAGAGGGTAGGTGGAAACTGAAACAATATTTTTACTAGCGATTTTTATATTATATTATATATGTATGTACTATGGCAAGTTTTGCATTCGTTAACAATTTTGAACTCGAGATCTTAATCAAACATGACATAACGATGGTAGAGAAGTCGAAAAAATGGGTCCCCCCATTCCGACCGTCTGCCTATCTAAAATTGTTCTCAAAACCGAATAGATAGGTTTTTTTTTATTTTCTCTAAAATATTTGTTCTTAATTTAGCTTCTTTCAATAAAAAAAATGTATGTATTGCCCAAGAAGCGTAATTCATAAAACCGTTATTTTGTTTTTAAGTTTTCTCAAGAACTAATCAACCGATGTCAATCATTTTTCATCTCAATAAGCTCTTATACTCTCTCAATTATATTTGATGATCAAAAATTTCATTGTTTTTAAAAAAATATTAAATACTTTTTTTCGAAAGTCAATATCTCGAAAATGGGTCAATACTTTTTTTATAAGCTCTAAATAACTGCATAGTAAAAATAGTTTTAAACTTACATTGGAAAATTATATAGTACATACGAAATTAATTTAAAAAAAAACCCTCTAACGATTTTCAAAAAAATTTTTTTTGAAAAATTAATGTTTTTTGAGAAATCAAATGGCGTTTTTGCAGGTTTATTTTTAAATCTTAAAATACAGGAAATATTTTAAAACAGACTCTTTGGATACATGAGCAAGTTCGTGCGATTTAGTCGTGCATTTAATTCTATTGAGGCATGTATTCAATTTAATTTCTGTCTTAACTCAACCCATTCAAATTTAATGCGTGGGTCTTTCGGTTTTAAGTGGTACCAAAAAAAGCAGAAAAATTTATTTTGTGAACGAAACACAAAAAAAGGTCTATTAGTAAATTACTCGTACATATTTACATTTTCAAAATTATGAATTTGTATATCAAAATTGTTCATAACTTAAGTGCCAGGAGTGCATGACATTAACCAAAAATGATTTAACAATCTAGATTGCATACAAATATTCACCACAAGTAGATGATTTGTATTAATCTTTGTTTGACAAAGACATTTAATAATATAGAAGGATTAATTACTTCTTTAATTTATAATTAACCTTTGTTAATTTTTGTATTACATTTTGACTTTGCTTTCAACTTGATAATTCTCACTAAAGTTTTCTAAATTATGTAATCCCCGTACGATGGCCCCTTGATTACTGGTCAGGGATTGACGTAGGGCCTCATATTATTTTAAAATAATTAATAATATCTCTATTAACTTTTTATTAGATTTCAATGTTTCTCCTTTGCTTGAACTTTGATATTTTTACTTTTTATTTATTATTTCTATTTAATTTACTTATCATAAAATAATTTTCTTTTTAAAATTCAAAGGTGTTTGTTTGTTATTGTTTTATAAATCTCGTGTCTTCTTTTTATTTCGCGTTCCATTAAAGATTTTCAGGAAACATTTTTCAAGATTCGAATTGGATTTAAGGTCAACATTTAAATGTGCCTTTCAAATATACCTACGGACTCAATAAGCATTGAGTTTACTATTATGTTAATTTTATTTAAAAAAAAATAATTATATTTTTATTAATTACACAATAGATATTACATTAAGTATTAAACATTAAAAATCTAACTTAACGGAGACCGAGAGGCACGCGAAGGTTTGTTCAAAACTGCTCGAGGGCACAAGTTGTTCTGCCTGCTTGTGGATGTTCTTCTGTTTTACGAATTCTCGGTTGATCTTTGGATGCTGCTTTACTCATTTGGGAAGTCACGCACGCTTTTTTGGTCAAGTGGCTTCTTATCTTCTATGCGGGGGTAATTTATGGTTTTTATCGATTCCAGATGTCATGCACGCATTCATCTATTGTATCTTGGGTGATGGATATTCTGGTGTTTTTATGTTTTCCAGATGTGTGGAATTAACTCATTGCAAATTTTGTATATGTACCTACTTTCTTTAAAGTTCACTTTTGACCAGCCCAACATTACATTTAAATAAGTTTTTAAAAATGAGAAAGAAAAATAATACATTTTATAAAACGATAAATATTCCAAGCAACAATTTGTTACCTCAGTAGCAAAATTACCGCGGTTATTAATTTTACCTGGAATAACCTTGGTTTTAAATAGTTTGAAATAGGATATCTTTTAACTGAGGGAAATTTTCGGTAAAAACAAACCCTGAAATAAACCCAAAGTTATAGTTTCAGGTAATTTTGCATCCTTTTTTTTAAGTATTTTAACAACCCAGGTTTAAAACTGGCTTTGGAAAATCCTATTTGAAACCTGGATCATAAATCAGGTTTATATTTACCAATTATTTACTTTTTCTCAATTTTCTGGTTAATTTGTTACCAGTTCTAGCTATCAAGTTCAAAACCAGCTTTAAAATAACTACTTTGCAGGTTAAAAAAACACTTTTGAATTTGGTAATTATTTTATTGGGCATAATCTTACCAGTTTTACTAAAAATGTAAAACTGGTTATAAAAAAACTTATTATATTGGTAGTTATGTATGTAACCGATTAAATTTTGGAAGTCAAATTGGCTTTTTAATAATTTGTTTTATTTTTTCCTATTTTACTAATTTTATTTGAATTGTAAATTTGGTATTAAAAAAGCTAAGTTTTGAGTTGAAATATAATCTATTTCTAGTAAAAGTTGAAAAATTACTATTTTTTACTCCAAATTATCTATATTTAGTCTAAATATTACCTATCTAGAGCCCCAGTAATAGTCTAACTCATTTGTATTCTCTCCGCAACCAAACTCACTCAACCACACAAACTATTTTCCAATCAGACCAAAAATACTCCATTTACCAAGATCGGAATCTCCTACTGACATTTCGGTTTGCCTACAAGCTACTGAGGACTAAATTTGAGAAAGTGTGCGTGAAATGATGCAAAAAACCAAACACATTCTCACATTTAGTCCTCAACCCCTTAAAAATGCTTCATCCGCCCCATCTAACTGCTTCATTTTGAATGTTTCATGGCCTCGTTCAAAAACTAAACAATCCTAACCAACAGAATCTGAAGTGCTGATATGGTCTTAAATTGAAAGATTTGTATAGCTTTTTAATTTCAATCCAAATAAATGTTGTTAATGTATATTAAATAAAATAAAATTGACCAAATACATATTTAATGATTTATTAGTGCTGTATTTTGTTCACTTAAATTATTTGCGAACGCAATATGCGCTACAACTGGTTAAGTAAATTGGAAATGGACAAAAGTGTAACTCAATACCTTGTAAAACAACAAAACAGACAATTTTTTCAGCTATAGTTTGCTTAGAGCATTTTTTTTTTTGGCGACGAGATGGAAACAATAGGCGGGTGTCTCCGTATTTTGTTTGTACAGACAATGCTACGTTAAACATACTTGTGAAGTTCCATTGCCAACTTTAGCTCGTTTAGATTCCTCAATTAGATTAATATTTTCATCATTTAAGCAGTTCGATAATTGCAAGACCAAATTTTAGTTTTGTTTGTTGCAGAAATATTCCTGAAAATTTCTTTTTAAGGGACTATGTTAGAGTTAGAATTTTGTTTGTAGTTAGATTTTGGAATACAAATTTTAGGGAACCATGTTTTAAAAATAAGTTGTTTTGTGTAAAGCATCTTTAAGGAATGGAAATAGGCAAGATGGTTACACACAATACCAACTAAATGAGTGCAATAAATAGATTTAAGTAACTTTTTTTTTTCCAGTATGGGGAAACCGAACACCCAATAGAAAATAAATCGGTGAACGCGCCAAAATGCATACTTCTTGATTAAATGATATTATCTTTTATGCTTACGCATAAAATTACGAATTTTGTAGCATATAGTTACAATATCAAAAATGAGTAGCACTTCCTTTCCCAATAAGTTCCGAAAATCTCATCAAGAGAAATAAATTAATAAAATAAATTAAGCAAAATATCAGGTTGCAATGTGGGAAACTAAAAGAATTTCAGTTCCCACATCGCGACACCTTTTTGCTTAATAATTACTTTTAATTTTTGTAATTTTTGAAACCAGCAAATAAAGTTCAGTTTAAACATTACTCTCAAATAAAACGGTTGTTTTATTATTGGCGCTGTCGGTAATCGAAAAAACCAAAGAAGACGATTTCTTTT
Source organism: Eupeodes luniger (assembly GCA_951509635.1). Classification (NCBI taxonomy): domain Eukaryota; kingdom Metazoa; phylum Arthropoda; class Insecta; order Diptera; family Syrphidae; genus Eupeodes; species Eupeodes luniger. The sequence goes on along the minus strand of OX608076.1, from coordinate 5,700,649 downwards.
GTGTTTTACTAAAACAAAAAAAAAACCAAAGAAGACAATTTCTTTAGTGTTTAATAAAAAAAAATAATAAATAAAATAGAAGCAAAACCAAAGAAGACGATTTCTTTAGTGTTTAATAAAAAAAAATAGAAGCAAAACCAAAGAAGACAATTTCTTTAGTGTTTACAAAAAGAAAAAAAAAGCAATTGAAACGATTCAATTGATTCATGTGACTAACAGCAATTTAGTGAATAATAACAATTTTGTAACAACTGGCAAGTGGTTCTGTGAGAAATATACAAATAATTTGACTTTATTTAACCATTTTCACTTGCACACCCGATTGCAAACCCTTCCGGTTGTTCCTTCTAGTTGTTGTATAAAGTAAAGATAAAAGTATCAATATCACCGCAACCTATTGCCACTGGATTACCAAACTTTGACCTGCAGTATAAGAGCATCAAAATCACCGTTAAAGTATACTGACGATTGACGAAACATCCGAACTATTTTCAACATCTATTACCAGAATCAAGCGGATTGATCTTATATTTGAAAAGGATTACTAAAGTATAGACCAATGTATGTATTCATTTGTTAAATATTGAATTAACTGTTAATTTATAATAAGTACTATAAATAGTAAAAGATTAATTTTCAATTAAAATCATTTTGTATCACGGTATCAAAATACTTGAAATACCATTTTTTGTAACTATTTTTGACCTAAATGACAAGCTTTATTCATTGAAATATAAGAGCTAATATTAATTAAAAAAAAAAATAAAACTAGTTTAGTAAAAACGGAATAAAAATGGATAATTTAGACGAAATTCAGAAATTTAATTTTATATTTAAAAATATATCAAATATTTCTCCTTTTAGTGGAAACAAATCCGATTTATTTAACTTTATAAATCGAATTGAAACGCTTATACCAATTATTAATACATTAAGTGTAGTACTAAACAAAATTTTACTAGACCACATACAAGATAAAATCATAGGAAAAGCTAGGGAAACATTCATAGCACAAGGACATGTAGAAACGTGGCCAGAACTAAAAGAAGTCTTCATCAGAACTCACGGCGAATCAGAGCCGATTGAAAAAAATCTGGATGAGATTTCATTTTCTCGTTGTGACTTGACCGTAGAAGACTTTTATAACAAACTGAATGGTTTATTAGTAAAACTAAATAATGCGTATTTGTTAAAAAACACAATGTCAGCAGACCAAGCTAAAACAAATACAAGAATCGTTGTAGATGCTTTTAAAAATAATCTACCTTAACCTGTAAGAGGTATAATTATTAATAGAAATCCTGAAACAATGCAAGATGCACACATCATATTAGCTTCCAATCATTACCTTAAATTTAAAAGTATTTCCTATCATACGCGTTACAATAACAGTAACAATAATTATAATAGTAGTAAATCAAGGATGCAATCACGACAAAATACCCCACGTTACTCTCAAAATAGTAACAATTACAATAACGATCTAAGCACACAATCGCGACGAAGAAATTCAGGTTTCTCTCAAAATAATAACAATTACAATAACAACTATAATAATAATTCTAACGATTCAAGCATGCAATCGCGTCGAAGTAACCCAAGTTCCTCTCAAAATAGTAACAGTTACAATTATAATAATAATAACGATTCCAGCATGCAATCGCGACGAAGTAACCCACGTAATTATCAAAATAATTACGGTTACAACAATCATAATCTTAATAATACAAACAACAATAACAATAGGCAAAATAATACTCCACGTAATAATGAACCAATGGATATTAGTACAATCTCAACCTCTGAACAAAACGAAAATCCTGAATCTTTCCAAAATTTTCGGATCACCCCCGAAAGCAATTACCCTATATAGTAATTCGAAATAAAATATGTAATTTAAAATTTATAATTGATAGTGGCGCGGAAAGAAGTATAATAAATCCATTTTTATGCAATCCGAAATGGAAAATAAATAATTCAAATAAATGCTTAAGAGTTTAAGGACGCCAAATAAAGGTTACTATCGAATATAGCTTTCCTTTATTCGAAGAATTTAAAGAAAAAGATTACTATGTTAACTTTCTGGAATATAAATTCCACGAACAATTTGATGGTATAATAGGGAATAATATTTTGATTGGACTGGAGGCGATAATCGATTACAAAAATCGATTACTACTCACACGTTCTGCCAACATACCATACTATCTGAACGAAGAAGAAGAAACTTACGAACATATTGCATTTTCAAATACGGAAAATGTTATTGAAGTTTTTAGCAATGAATTTCATTCAAACATACCAAAATTAAGCTTTGCGAAACACCTAGATAAAAGGGACGTTGACAAGTTAAAATCAGTCATTCTTTCGTTTAAAGATGTTTTTTTTAAAGAAGGTGATAACCTCTCATTAACGAATGAAATACAACACGTAATAGAAACGAAAAACAATATTCCCATTTATAGTAAATTATATCGCTACCCCGAAATACATAGATCAGAAGTCGATAGACAAATCCAAGACATGCTTAAGCAAAATATAATAAAACATAGTAATAGCCCTTACAACTCCCCAATATGGGTCGTACCCAAAAAAATAGATAACTCCCAACAGCAGAAATGGCGAATAGTAGTAGATTATCGTAAGTTAAACGAGCAAACTGTCGATGATCGTTTTCCCATGCCAAACATTGATGAATTATTCGATAAAATAGAAAAGTGCACTTATTTTTCAATTATAGACCTAGCTAAGGGTTTTCACCAAATAGAAGTGTTACCAAGAGATCGTCCTAAGACAGCATTCTCCACCTCAAATGGCCACTACGAGTTTATTCGTATGCCATTTGGCCTGAAAAACGCTCCGGCGACTTTTCAGCGCCTGATGAACAATGTTCTTAAAGATTTTATCAATGAAATCTGTGTGGTCTACCTAGACGTAATACTTATTTTTTCCACTAGCTTTGATGAACATTTACTCTCAATAAGGAAAATTATGGAACGATTACGAGAGGTAAACTTAAAAGTCCAAATTGATAAGTGTCATTTCGCTGAAGAATACACTAATTTTCTTGGACATACAATAACTAATGGTGGCATAAAGCCCAATAATGATAAAATTAAAGCTATTCAGAAAATGAAACTTCCTACAACAGTCAAAGAAATTAAACAATTCCTTGGCATTAGTGGCTACTATCGTAAGTTCATTAAGGATTATGCGAAAGTAGCGTATCCTATTATAAAGTACTTGAAAAAAGGCACGAACATAAACAAATCTGATCCAGAATACATAAATGCATTTAATAAATTGAAATTACTACTAACTAGTGACCCAATATTAAATAGCCCAAATTTTGAGAAACCATTTACGATAACTAGTGACGCATCTAATTATGCAATTAGTGCAATACTTAGCCAAAACAATCATCCCATTAGTTATGCTTCACGAACATTAAATAAACACGAAACAAAATATTCAACAATAGAGAAGGAACTTCTTGCAATTGTCTATGCAGTTAAGTACTTTAGAACGTACATTTATGGTCGAAAATTTATCATTCGTACAGACCATAAACCTCTTGTCTGGCTCAATAACCTCAAAGAACCAAACATGAAGCTTCAACGATGGAAAATTCAATTGAACGAATATAATTTTACAATAGAATACATAAAAGGAAAAGAAAATCATGTCGCTGATGGTTTAAGTAGGTATCCAAATAATGAATTAGAGGAAAAACCCTTACTGCCTAACATTTTTAATAATGAAACGCCAGATATTATGCCAACAAATAATGACGAAGACGTTAAATCTACTGACGCTACTATTCACAGTAGAATAGAAGATATAACCCAGTTCATATACGTCACAGAAAAAGCTATCAACCTCTACAAAAATTAAATTTATTTAGATATAGGAGATAAAGAAAGAGTATATACAAGAAAATAATAAATAAAAAAATTCAAAATTATGTGCTAATTGACAATTATAGTAACTTGCTTGAAATTATGAAGGGGTTATTGATAGACAAAGGAATAATGTGCGTCTATTGCGAAAACAACAAGTTATATATTCAATTTCAAGATATTTATGTTAAATTTTTTGCAAATAATAAAAATTTAAAAGTTCTTAAATCCAGTATTAAATTAATAGACGTAACAGACAAGGAAGAAATTCTCAGCATTATTAAGAATGAACATTTAAAAAACAATCATCGGGGCATCCAAGAAATCTTAAATGAACTAAAAAAAAAGTACTATCATCCGAAACTATTAAAATATATTACACAATACATAAATAACTGTGAGACATGTATATTAGCTAAACACGACCGACACCCGATTAAAATACCTTTCAGGTTAACAGAAACAGCCAATAATTTTAATGCCATAACTCATATAGATATATGGTTTCCATACAGAAACGTCATGTTCTTAACGACCATTGATAAATTCAGTAAATATGCTGATCGAACTTGGATTTCAATTCTTAAAGCTCTAAAAGAACGAATTCAATTCTTAGGCAAAATGAATAAATTAGTATACGACAATGAAAGATGCATACTTCATAATGCAGTAGAATTATTCTTAAGAGAAAATGAAATAGAATCACATGTAACCACACCAGGAAACAAAACTGGCAACGCTGACATAGAGCGTTTGCATGGTACTTTAAACGAACATTTACGCATAATGAGTTTAGATAACAATAATAATGATGATGACATTGACACAAACATTTTTAAAGCTATTACATCCTATAACAACACTATTCCCACTACAACAAAATTACACACTACACTAAAAATTATGACAGAAATCAAATTAAAAGGGGAGAGTACGATAACTTTGGCGACAAAGTTTAATGACGGATTTGTATAGAACAGTTAAAAACAAGCATTTTTTATTATGGGAGGGGGGGTTTATCTCCCCCCGTTTAGGCGGTAGGGGCAGTTTAAAAAAATATGTACATTAAATGGAAAAAAATAATTAAAAAATAACGGTAACACCCTCAATTAAGTATTATACCTAATCAAGTCAAAACTATGCATAGTTTTTGAAAAAAATTGTTTTAAAGTCAAAATGTGTGCAAAAAAAAGTTAAAAAAAATGTTTAAAGTGTAATTTTTCAAAACTTTCAGATTATCTACCATTTTTTTTTTAGAATTCATTGCTCTTATTTGTTTTTGATCAAAAACTGAAAACTAGATGACTTTATGTCTTCTAGTTCTTAAGAAAATTGAAAATTACCAACAAAAATATTTTAATTAAATTACTTTTTCATTGCTTAAGTATTAACGTAGTCTTATTTTGATAGTAATAATCGAATATGGATTAAGATATACCAAGGATAAATTAATTTTTCTTAAATCCAGCAAAAGAAACTTTGTATGCACCCCATCTTTCACCCTCCCCACCTTGCACACACTCCAACTTGCACCCACCCCAAATCCTATAGTGTGTCCAAGCAGGGGGGATCATGCCCCCCCTTACAGATGCCACTGTTGCATACACCCAAACTCGCGCACACCTTACTATTGCATACACTCAAACACGCATTACGCATACGCAAATACCATTATTACTATCAAAATAAGACCACTCAAGCAAAAAAAAAGAATTAAATTAAAATAGTAGTTGTGGTTATTTTCAATTTTCTCAAAAACTAAAAGACATAAAATCATCTAGTTTTCAGTTTTTGGTCAAAAACAAATTAGAGCAATAAATTCTGAAATAAAAACAATGGTAGATAATCTTGAAGTATTGCAAAATTTACACTTTAAACCTTTTTTTTAACTTTTCTTAATCAAATTTTGAGTTTAAAATTAAATTTTTATTTTCAATTTTCTCAAAAACTAAAAGACATAAAATCTTCTAGTTTTCAGTTTTTGATCAAAAACAAATAAGAGCAATTAATTCTGAAATAAAAACAATGGTAGATAATCTTGAAGTATTGAAAAAGTTACACTTTAAAATTTTTTTTAACTTTTTTTACTCAAATTTTGAGTTTAAAATTAAATTTTTCAAAAACTACGCATAGTTTTGCCTTGATTTATAAACTGGCTAATAGAACAGAATGTTGGCTTTAAAAAAATGTATACAACTTAATTGTAAATATCACCGTTATTTTTTAATTATTTTTTTCCATTTTAAATAATAACTTTTTTAAATTGCCCCTCCCGCCTAAACGGGGGGAGATAGACCCCCTCCCATAGTAAAAAATGCTTGTATTAAGCCCCTCTACCAAAAACCGTTATTATATCTTGGCGCCAAAGTTATCGTACTCGTGCCAATTAAAACTTTAGCGAAAAAGTTAGCAGAGGAAAAAGAAAATAGAGTTAACAAACTTAACAAGAATCGGACGTCTGAGTACGAACTAAATGAAAACATAGTATCTAATAGAAATATACAAAAAAACAGTCCGAAATATAAAAGGTTAAATAATTATGAAAGACAGGGTAATAACATATACGATACAAGTAGGAAACGTAACATTAAATACAATAGAACTCAACAAAGAAGAACATTTAAATATCAGAAAACACAAGAATAAAATAATAAATAAATTCTCTTTTGCAGATGTATTCTTCACTTATATTTCTATCATTTATCACGCATATTATGGGACAGTCAATAGAAGTCTCCAATATAAATACTGACAATGGTTACGTTATATTCAAGATGGAGACAAAACTAATAGTGGACAATTATACGAAAATTCTCCACATAGTTAACTTACAAGACTATGAAAATGCATTGAACACTATAACAGACAATGTACAGAAACTCAACTTAGAATCAAATAGCGACGAATATCAAAGACTTGAGAAAGAACTAACTTTAGCGAAAAATGACTTAAATATTTTAATCCCACATATGTATATACAAAGACAACAAACGAAATAGACGTGGACTTATAAACATTTTAGGTACAGGTTTAAAACTTATTACAGGGACAATGGATGACGAAGACTGACGAACATCTAAGAAACCTCGATTGTAATACTGAACAGATTACAAAACAAATGAACAAACAAGTAATAATTAATAGCAACCTACAGAAAAATTACAAACAAATCGTAGAACATGTGAATACACAACAAATAAAATTAAATGCATTTTTGAATGAAATAAGTTTAAAATCAAATTCAACATTGTTAACTTTTGACAAATTAAAATCCGTTCTTCTAATTTACGTTGATATCGGAGCCCTAATAAGACAAATAGAAAAAATGTCAGATAGTATTCTCACGAGTAGACTAAACATATTAGCACATAACATCTTTTAAAATAGGGAAATATCAGAATATAAAATATCAATAAAAATGATGCCATATATTAAGACTAACGTTCTTTATAAAGATAAAACACTCATTTTTTGTGTAAGTCTTCCTAACTTTTCAGAAGACGAATTTTTTAACGCCTTAATAATTCCAATTCCGAACAATAGATTTGAAGAACTTGATTCTGAAATATAGGGTGATTTTTTTGAGGTTAGGATTTTCATGCATTAGTATTTGACAGATCACGCGGGATTTCAGACATGGTGTCAAAAAGAAAGATGCTCAGTATGCTTTGACATTTCATCATGAATAGACTTACTAACGAGCAACGCTTGCAAATCATTGAATTTTATTACCAAAATCAGTGTTCGGTTCGAAATGTGTTTTATCGACAAATTTTGTTCAGCGATGAGGCTCATTTCTGGTTGAATTGCTACGTAAATAAGCAAAATTGCCGCATTTGGAGTGAAGAGCAACCAGAAGCCGTTCAAGAACTGCCCATTCATCCCGAAAAATGCACTGTTTGGTGTGGTTTGTACGCTGGTGGAATCATTGGACCGTATTTTTTCAAAGATGCTGTTGGACGCAACGTTACGGTGAATGGCGATCGCTATCGTTCAATGCTAACAAACTTTTTGTTGCCAAAAATGGAAGAACTGAACTTGGTTGACATGTGGTTTCAACAAGATGGCGCTACATGCCACACAGCTCGCGATTCTATGGCCATTTTGAGGGAAAACTTCGGAGAACAATTCATCTCAAGGAATGGACCGGTAAGTTGGCCACCAAGATCATGCGATTTGACGCCTTTAGACTATTTTTTGTGGGGCTACGTCAAGTCTAAAGTCTACACAAATAAGCCAGCAACTATTCCAGCTTTGGAAGACAACATTTCCGAAGAAATTCGGGCTATTCCGGCCGAAATGCTCGAAAAAGTTACCCAAAATTGGACTTTCCGAATGGACCACCTAAGACGCAGCCGCGGTCAACATTTAAATGAAATTATCTTCAAAAAGTAAATGTCATGAACCAATCTAACGTTTCAAATAAAGAATCGATGAGATTTTGCAAATTTTATGCGTTTTTTTTTTTTTAAAGTTCTCAAGCTCTTAAAAAATCACCCGTTAGAAAAAATAATAATACATAATGATAAAGTTTTTGAAAATGCAAATGAAATTGTAATTAAAAAGAATCTTAAACCTCACAAAAACAAATGTATACAAGAAATTTTAAAAGAAAATACAGTATGTAATTTAAGAATAAATAACTCAACTTATATTGACAAAATTTATGATGATCTGGTCGTAACAAAAAACGTTCCTAAGATAGAAATGAAACAAAATTGTATTAATCATAAAACCAAAATTCGCCGTAACAACTTAATAAAATTTAGTAATTGTAAAATTGAAATTAATAACGTTACTTTTATAAACACTTTTAAAAACTTCACTGACAAATTTATTATTCCAAGCCCAAATACTAATTTTGAAAAAATTATAAATACTTTAACCTTGGACAAAGTTCATGCCAATTTGATAGAAAATAGAGAAAAAATTGAATATTTGCAATATAAACATCAAACAACTACAACAGTTCACTCAAGCATAACTTTTATAAGTTTAATATTAATTGTAATATTGATTATTATTATTGGTAAAAAGAAAATTAATGAAATAAAACAAAAATCAATAAATGTTGAACAAAATAAAAATACAAACAATATTGCAGATCCTTTTGCAGATACTGCAAAATTCTAAAAGGGGGGAAGAGTTACAATATCAAAAATGAGTAGCACTTCCTTTCCCACCAAATTCCGTAAATCTCATCAAGAAAAATAAATTAATAAAATAAATTAAGCAAAATATCAGGGAAACTAAAATAATTTCAATTCCCACATTGCGACACCTTTTTGCTTAATAATCACTTTTAATTTTTGTAATTTTTGAAACCAGCAAATAAAGTTTAGTTTTAACATTACTCTCAACTAAAACGGTTGTTTTATTATTATATTATAATTTCTCATTTCTTTTTAAACTTTTATTTAATATTATATTTTTTCTTTTTTTATAAATCAAATTATAAAAATCAAAATTATTTATGAAAACTACATACAAAGTATTAGTTTTATAAATTTAGCATTAGAAACACGTAGTGATAATAACAATTTACTCCGCCTGCGAATATGCAACTATTTCAACGTTAAATTTATGATGTAATACAAATCTAATCTTCCACAGCTTCTCAAACGTTTTACCTACTATTCTTAAAAAAAATAAACTAACAGATCGAGTTCGCTCCTCGACTCTTTTGTTATGAGAAAAGGATGAAGTTCTTTGTTCTGACACAATTTCATTGCTATGGTCTAGCTGGTAGTTGAGACCACAGGTTTCCTACAAAACTTTTTCATTTCGTGAGCTTCCAAAGCTTACAAATGAAAATGGAAAGAAACCTGTATGTAAGTGTAGAGAAGAAAAAAAAACTTAAACTCACACCCGAACAAGTGTCTCATGTTCAGACTGAGCTAACTGGGCCCTTATTTACTCTTTGAAGTCTTTCGAGTGGAAAACGCCTATTATTTGTCCTTGTTCATTCTCGAGCTCATATGAATGATTACCTACAACTCTAACTATTTTTGCTTTCAGAAATTTAGGACATAGTTTAGCATTTCTTTTCTTAAACGCATCACTTAAGATAAAGTTTCGTCTATAGACTACATCACCGACTTTGAAATTTGTAACCTTACTTCTGGTATTATATTTATGCTCATATTGCGAGTGTGCCTTTTCAAGGCCTTCCTTAATTTTAGCATGTAGCATGTTGATATTTGAAGACCTAGGAATTATATTTAACTCTGAGCTGTTTACTTTGCCTAATTTTCTTATAAGCCTGAAATCCGAACCATGCTCGATCATCCAATTGCATAGTGCACCGCGGTACGCAGAGCACAACCAATGGCTGGTAGGTATCCCACTCTCTCTGGTCTTGCTTGAGATATGATCTTATCGCTGTGAGTATGGAGCGATTTACTCGTTCCCTAGTGTTAGCTTGGGGGGCGTACGATGCTGTTCTGATTAGACCTGTGTCAATCGCGATTGATTCGGTCTTTATGACCCGTTCATCAAAAAGATTGAGTGATTGCAATCGTAGTAAACCAAATCAATCGTTCTCAATGTCAATCGTTTCATCCAGCTGTCATTCGTTTTAAGGGAAAAGAAAAGGAATATGTTTCGTTCATCCAACTTATTCTCATTCAAATGAAATGATATAAAATGGGAATTAAACATAGCTTTGAAACAATCAATCAATTATTTCAATACTAATCGTTCTAAAGACCGAAACTGAATGAAAATGAAGTACCTTAACCTTACCTACTCTACTCATCATTCAAAACCAAAATGAAACAGAAACCTAAATGATTGAAAAAGTGAACGATTGGAATAGTATGAAATTTCCCCATTTTATTCGCAGCCAAAATGAAACAGAAACCAAAATGATTGAAAAAATGAACGATTGAAAAGAACGAATCATTGAACTGAACGACATATGAACGATTGAATCTTTTAAAATGAACAATTGACACACCTCTAGTTCTGATGTGCCGTATGCCTAACGATTCTAAGTATTTTGTGAAGGATGCGCTAGTAAACTATTTTCCGTTGTCCGTCATTAAGGACTCCGGTACTCCGAACAAACAAAATATGTTTTCATGTAGGAATTGGATTGCAACTTCGGAAGTTGCGTTCCGCAAAGCTTTTACAGTGACAAATTTAGTCAATTGGTCTAGAGCAATAATGATATACGTGTTGCCTTTTTTGGAACGTGGATATGGACCAAGAAAGTCCACATAAAGGTGTTGGAAAGGGTAGTCGACGGTGAACGCTTTTCCCATTCGTTGTCGCAAAATTCGATTAGATGATTTTGATGTTTTACATGTTTCACAACTGTTTAAAAATGCCTTGACTTGAGAGGCCATATTTGGCCAAAAGAACCTTTGTCTGAGACGGTATAAGGTCTTAGCTATTCCCCCGTGTGCAGCTTTAGCTGGCTGATGAGCCAGAGATATGAGATGATATGTTAGCAACGACGGTACCCACAACTTCCATGTTTGGTCATCTTCAAGTGGATTACCTGTACTATGGTTAACCTTCTTGTAAACGAAACCGTCCGAAACAAGAAGATCAGGTAGCTGGTGTTTTTGTTTTTCGATGCTATCAATTATCTTCAGATATTCGTCCGATTTGAAAGCGGGATCTGTAAGATCTAAGTGAAGGACATCAGAAGGATCTATTGAGAGAGCTTCCATGCTCACTGCATCTGATGAATGAGAGAGCATCAGGCACCACATGCAATGCACCTTTTCGATGCTCGATTTCAAAGTCATATCCTTGAAGTTTTAAGGACCATCGGGCTAACCTACCACTCAGATTTTGCTGTCCCATCAGCCATTTCAGGCTTGCATGGTCTGTAATGATTTTGAACTTGTAGCCTTCAATATACTGACGAAATTTTTCCACCCCCATCACTTCTGCTAAGCATTCTCTTTCAGTTACTCTGTAATTCCTTTGTGCACCATTCAAATTGTGTTAATAAAAGTATATTGGGCGTTCTACTCCATTTTCGTCTAGCTGACATAACACACATCCGATTCCTGAATCGGATGCGTCACAAAGTATAATAAACGGCTTAGAGAAATCCGGATAAACAAGAAAAGGATATGTCGTAAGCATGTCCTTTAAAATTTCAAAAGCCTTAATAGCGTCATCGCCAAATTCAAATTTTACCCCCTTTTTCAAGGTATTCGTTATAGGTGTAGCTAGGGTAGCAAAATCTCGAATAAATCTCCTATACCATCCTGACATAGTCGGAACCGGAAAATCTGGAATTGCTGCTACCTTATCTTTATCCCTTTATAAACATCCGTTACTAACAACATATCCTAAAAACTTCAATTCTTTGTAGCAAAATTTCGATTTTTCGACATTGATCGTAAGGTTAGCTACGCTTAACCTACTAGCAAGTTGCATTAGGATTTTGATATGCTCGTCGAAAGTACGCGAGATAACTAAAAGATCGTCTACATAAGGGAAGACATTTAGCTTAAGCTCAGGTGTCATCACCTTGTCCATAAGCCGACACATTCGTTGGACACCACCACTTAGACCAGGAGGCATTACTACAAATTCTAACAAGGGCTTTCCAGGTACCGTGAAGGCTGTTTTTTCCCTTGATGACTTTTCTAATGGGATTTGTAAGAACGCATCTTTGAGATCAATGCTCAAAATAAAGACCACATTTTCAACCCTCGATAAAAGACCCTCAATCGGATGAAGCGGATAGGCGTCATTCTTAGAGACAGCAGTTACCTTTCTGTAGTCCAGGCATAAGCGATTTTTCCCGGGTTTACGCACCAAGACTACAGGAGAGCTCCATACACTATTGCTCTCTTGAATGATACCCATCTTCATCATATGATCCAATTATGCAAAAATTAGTTCTTGGATAGCGGGAGAAACGTGATAATGCCGCTGCTTTATAGGCTTGGCATCCCCGGTATCAATGAAGTGCTCTTCTAAGGAGGTCCGACCTAGACCATGTATGGCAAATGACGGAAACATTTGTATTACTGCTTGAAGTCTCCTCGACTGTTCTATTGTCAACTCGTGTGGTTCAAAACAATTACGAATTGTTTCTTTGTCTGGTCTGTCCGGTACTATCTCAGAAATTATTTGTGGTGCTAAATTAAATGCTAACCAAAAATTTATACCTAAATATAATGGTTGCTTCAATGATGGAACTACGAAGACTTCAATATCTTTACTAAGACCTTTATAAGTTATCGATGTTGTAAACTTTTTCCATCCGCTGTTTTAACTTTAGATGTAAAGTCTTCGCACGGAACGCCCCATTTCTTTAACAACTCTTTCCCACCTTGTCCTAAACAACTAATACTAGCGCCACTGTCAAGCAACCCCAACATAGTCTCTCCACAAATGGTCACCTCAGCATAAGGGCGGAGATCTCCATTTGTACAAAGAGTGGTTGCTTCTACAGCCTTATGGATTATCTTTTTGGATCTGACTTTTTCTCTGATTCTGTGGATGTTTTTAGAGAGTGGTGTAGACCTAAGGCCAAAGATTCTTTTCCTAGCTGCCTCATACTCTAAAAGACGTTGGTGTAAAGATTTTCTAGGTGGATATTCTTTTTGTTCTGATTTTGCTTTAATTTCTTTAGGTTCGATTCCAATTGTTCTTTTTACAATTTGAATTGCCTGCTCTTTATTTGGATTCAAATTGTTTTCTATTTTCGATATATTGTTGGTTCTAAAAATTTCAATTTCTTTTATTATTTCATTTCCCGATTTTTGTTCTGAAAGCAATAAGTTTCGGGAGCCCGATTGCTCTTTCGCAGGTTTCCCGGAGCAGAAGTCTGATGTTGTTGTTGTGAGTCTCGTTGGATGGGAGGATTAACTGAGACTGATTTTGGGGGAGCATCACTGCTCTTATGCAAGTCATATTCAGTGGGAGACACTGCTGCTGCAGGGTCTGAAACGGCAACAGTAAGTTCTTGACGGATTTGAGCGGCCAGCTCTTGTCTTATCAAAGCAGTCCTTCTCTCCAATTCTTGTTGCATATAGATCATATCTTCAGCTCTACCTAACCCTACTGTAGCAGAAACTATTCCCTGGGCATAATTTGAAAATTCTCGTTCCCCAATGTCCTCTGAAACTTCGGTTTGATTTTGTGTGGATGTTTGATTATTTGGTGGAACTTTTGGGATAGCGCCTGTTGGATTTTGATTTCATATGTTTAAACTTGCTGTGTCAGATACATTGGAGACATTTGAAGCCCTCTCCGCATTTGAAGCATCATTAGTCATGTTGATCGACCGATCATTGACACTGAAATTAGGGTTTCGATTCCGGCCATAAAAGGTACCTTTCCTGGGAGGAAGACCCCTTCTCGACATGGTAAAAAAAATTTAACACTCTAAAGTAAAATATAATATACAACTCAAGCCTAAAAATCACTAAAATTGAGCGATTGGAACAAATTTTCCCAAAAAGTAAAGTAAAATATAATATACAACTCAAGCCTAAAAATCACTAAAATTGAGCGATTGGAACAAATTTTCCCAGAAAAATTAAAACTCAAATAAAAAAAATGAGAAACTGTATTAATCGTGACAAGAAAATATTAAAATTTCATAAAAAAATTTATCGATGATGTTTAAACTATAGAAATGAGTAATCCTAGTTCAGTCAAATCACTATCAAAATTTAAATTGACTCGAAAAGGTTAATCAAAAAAATTGAATAAGATAAATAAAAGTATAATCTTAAAAATATAGATATTTAATATTTATATACAAAATATCTTCAACTATATTAAAGTTAAAAAAAAAAATCTAAATGTTTATTTGTGTTCACTATTCATTGTGTAGGTGGATATAACTCTGTTCTTAGGATACACCCGAGGCTTAACGACGAAGTTAACTTTGTTTAACTCACTCAGATCAAGAAACAATGTCTTCGAATATTTTTACTGAGTATGCGTTGACGATTTCAGAAAATTAGTGCTTATAGGGCTACAAAAGAAATGTAATTCAACATTTTCTTTTGTTTTGTTGAAACTAGAGATTTGGAAAATAGGAAATTTAAATATTTAAAAATGTATTAAAAAAAATTCAAAAATTTAAAAAAAAAATTAAAAAGTTGTTTAACTTCTGCAGCGAACTAGTCAGGCTCTAAGCCACGCTATCGGTCAAAAGATCAAACAACAATTCATCAAGAAAGAAAAACTAAAAATAAAATAAACTAAATACTGAGCGGATTTGAAGGTAAAAATGTTTTAGTCTGCAAAAAGATAAAGGTCCGAAGCAACAGACTAAATGAGGATACCACCCATCTACTGGACATCTTTTCCAATATCAATTTGAGAGCAAATTATATTGATTTTTTATTGCCGAGATAATTTTATTATTATTATCTTTTCTTTGACAAGTATTTAACGTATACCAGCTGCAGACTAATTGAGGATCTCACCCAATTACTGGTCCAGTTCTCGAAAATCTTGTCAGGCAATATGACTAAAGAAAAATAACTAAAATTTAGTTATAAAGTTTATGAATGCACTAAGAATCTTGCTCACATAAACGCAACGCTAATTTCAAGACAGTAAAAGATTTACTAAAGGATACTAAATCGTGCTGCCCCACGTTGGGCGCCACCTGTAACGTACCTCGTGCTGACATCGAGTAAGGGATGCAATATAAAAATCTCAACCCTCTAAACCATACACTCCGTACAACACTACCAGTAAGCCTTAGAGCTTACAGGGACTCCAAAACTGTCCTGGCAGCAAAGTGTATGGGTGCCCAATTTCCTTACCGCGGCATGCTTACATGGCCAAAGGTTAGCTCGTCGGTTTGTCGGGGTTCTTTTGGTTTGGAAATTGGACGGCCGTTACGTTTTTTTCATGCCGTTTAAAAATTCGTACTATAATATTCGCGGAGCTGACTTGTCCTTGTTCTTGAATAAATGTTTTATGTCCCTGTGTGTGTGAGGAGAGCTAGATGTTCTGCCCTCAGAGGTTTATCCCACCCTTTTTTCATACAATCTCACTCTATGAGCAAGACCATGCTACCAACCTTGTTACCAAGACCTCAACTATTTAGGTAACCCCAAACGATTATGAAAACATAATTTTATGCTCCCATTTTGTCTTATGTCTTCGTTATCGCTTAGCCCTTTTGTCAGAGCTACATCCACCTAAAAGTTACAAAATATCTAAACCATAATCATGGTTTCCAAAACTAAATTAAAAATTGGACAAAAAAAATTACAGAAATACGTCATCACATCGGTTTCAATATAAAAGAAAAGGAGTGAAAGAAATTAGGCAAACCCATTTGTCTCAAAAAAAAATCTCAAATTCCAAAAAAGGCATTTCTCAATTTCGAAATACAATGACCAATAATATTTTATTAGAAATCAATTAATTTAAAAAGGACAATACTAAGATTATAATTGGATATTAAGCCTAACGAAATTTTAAATCTTTTATCTCAACTATTAATAAAAATATTCCAAAAAAAAACTGAAACATCTAAACTAGCTATATGTAAAAACAAAAAAACTTAAATTTTTCCAATTAATTTAGTTATAATTAATTATAAGATTTTTCAAATATTTATCTCACAGTTTAATAAAATTTAATATATTCTCTTGTTCGTTCAAATAAAGTATTAAGTTAAAAATCACTTACCGCATTATATTGCATATTTTTATGGGTTATACACTTTGGTGTACTTTTACTTTCATCTGGTATACTAATGATTGGTCCATTCCTCCTGATGTTGTGCACAGCATCGCAGGATGGTTGTATGTTGTTGTTGAACACTTTCTTTTATATAGCTAGACTTTAAAGGTTTAGAAAAAAAACTTGATTTGAACGAATTTGATTTTACATGAAGTTATGAAAAAAAAGAATCTTTTCTTTTTGGTTTGTCAGATATACTAATGTATACTGATATTTTCTTTTAAATTTTATGATCTTTTTTTTCACAAGAAAGAATTGAAAGAAAGTCGGTACTTAGCTTTTAATTAAAATTATTATGTTGGCTATTGTAGTTAAGTTAAAAGTTTGTGTGATTGGATTGGATTGTATGTAGATATGTGGATGCTGTTTTTAGGAATCCTGGATGAAACTGGAGGATTCTGATGATTGTACATATGTGTGTTGTGTTTTGATGATGTATGCAGGTTCGTTTCAGCTTAATGCTTCTGAGTTAATGGATTGTTCTGTGGTGTTTCTGAATGTATATATGAATATTTGGACGATGAGCGTATGGATATGAAGAAGTTCTGAAGGTTCGGAAAAAATGTTCAGAAAAATGTCCGGAAAAATAGGTTCGGATAAAGTTTCGAAGAATGTTAGAAAAATGTTCAGTAATGTGGCCGGAAAAATGGTCGATGAAAGTTTTGGAGAATTTGTCAAGGTGGAACTTTTCTCGGGGGTGTTTTTTTTCCTGTGAGCCAATTTTGTTTTCCCTTTTTTATAGTGCTTAGATATGAAGTGTGGTTGAGCCTTATGTCTCGCAACACGGTGTCGTGTAGCGTGGAGTAGCAAGATTAGAAAAAATACCACCTTGACCAAGTGATTTACTATTTTTAACCAGAACCAGAACAATACGCTTAATTTGTAGGTGTATAAGTAAATCGTATTCAAGCGATTTGTGGGTTCCTACTGGAGCACCTGGTTATAAAATAAAATCACACATGGAATAGGTATAAGGGAAAATTCTTTCTTGCACTAATATTTTCTTAAGACCGATATCTCACCTTTTTTTGTTTTATATTTTATTTCATTTTGCACATATATCGAATATATTTCTTGTTTGATATTGATGGAAAACTTTTTACCATAACTTGTAAAATTTGTATGTTGCGGAAAAACTAATTTTTTTGTATGGACTCACAATCTTTTATCATTTAACACTTCTTATAGCTTTAGAAAAAACACCAAAAAGAACGATTTTCGGGTTAAGCACTAGTATTTATACCCTCAACCTACCCTGATTCTTTCACATATACATTCAACCAAAATAAACATGGACGTACATTTTCAGTTTCCGATTTACACTTCTCTTTATGAATTTTAACCAGAAAAATACAAATTTCATATCAAAATTCATTAAATTTTTTTTAAAAAATAGGTGTTAGTTTTCCAAAATATTTTAGTTAAAATACTGTGATTAAAAGAAAATGTACAGGCTTTATTTTGAATGTAGGTGTAAGTTTTTTTTTCGTCATGTGATTTCGGATTTCGAAACTTCGGCTAATTTGGCCTTGAAATTTTTTTTGATGTTTTTCAACTGTTTTTGTTTTCGCTTTTCAACTTGCTTTCTCAAACATTTTAATTAATGCATGGCGAAATTTAGGGTGCCTCGTAGTACAATGGGTTGAGACTCCGGTCCACACCAGTTGTACCCGGTTCGATCCCTAGTGCGCACACTAACAATTTTTGTTTTATTTATAAAACTTTTTATATTATAATTTCTCATTTCTTTTTAAACTTTTATTTAATACTAGCCGACCCGTGCTCGCGTTGCTTCGCAAATTGTAACCAACACATTCTTTTTGTGCTTATGGATTTTCTTCCGATGTTAGCCTTTCTTTTAAACATTTTATATTTCTATGCAATAAAAGTAAAACAACGAATTTAAGCTTGTTATGTACTCGTATTTCATAAAAAAAATTCAATCAATTAACA
The DNA here is from genome assembly GCA_951509635.1 of Eupeodes luniger. NCBI lineage: Eukaryota > Metazoa > Arthropoda > Insecta > Diptera > Syrphidae > Eupeodes > Eupeodes luniger. Next base: position 5,682,104 of record OX608076.1, on the reverse strand, counting down.
CTTTAGAAAAAAAACTTAAGTAAAATATTACGTAGTAAAGGCCAAGCCGCACGTGAATACAAACAAAACCATTTCAATTTTTTTGTTGAAAACAGAACAAAATTTTTGTCTATTTTCTTCTTTTCTTTCTTTTATTCATACCTAGAAACGTTTTTTTTGCAACCGAAAAATATAGTTTGCTGTAAAAAAAAACAAATTTGTGTTTTTAATGTTCTCATACATCTATAGGTATGCGTGTGTAAATATCCATAGACACATTTTTGTATTCATCTGCTCATGTTCAGTGCAGTGCAACTGACTTAACCTACCCACATTTGTGTGCTCTTTTTATCGACGTCATTGTATTGTAAGTACCTTCTTCGAGTTATTTGTAAAGAAAATTTTTACATTTCAGTTTTATTGTTCGAGGAAGTGATACAAAATTGTTAATTCAAGCTATTATAATAGAACTTTTTTATTTTTAAATTGGAAGAATTATAATCTATTCACTTCCTCGAACCAGAAAAATAAAAAAGATCTAATTTTTCTTTAGATAAATCGACATTTCATGTGCACGGCACTGTAGTTAATTAAATGCCCATACTCCATAGTAACTTAAAAAAAAAGAGTCCACACTGCTCAGAGTCTCAGCGATGTGACGATGGAATTAGAGAAACAAAAAAATAATGTGTGTGTGTAGGTTAGTTGATGAACTATACAATATACCTACAGAAAAATTGAATATGGAATGTAGGTAGGTAGGTGAGAGAAAAAACGTAACTAATAAATGGAACACATATTAAGAGAGAAAGAACATGGGAAGAAAAGAAAATTAAAAAGAGGCTGGGAGCGACCCACACTGATAACTTCCCATCCCATCTGTAGATTTGCCTTGCTTAAAATTTTGTCTAAATGTATCAATTTTTGCGTACTATTTTTTGTAGATTTTATTTTTTTATGAAAAAATGGACTGTTGGATTTTTATAAAAAAAATTACTGAATATTAAAAACAATATTTTCTGTGAAATAAGATAAGCTTGAAGCCAATATTTGTAATTTTTGAAAAACTATTTGAATCTAAAGTAAATTTTTACCAAGTTTTAGTATTGTTTTTTTAGGTTTTTATTTTTTGTAAAAAAACTATCAACTCGATTTTTCTCAAAGTTTTTCCTAATGTTGAAAATAATATTTCTTATAAGTTAAAATGAGTAAGAGGCCATTATCTCAAATTTTTGAAAAGATATTTGATTCAAAAATCAATTTTTACGAACTTTTGTTGAATTTTTTTTAGGTTTTTAATTTTTTGTACAAAAACTGTCAATTCGATTTTTTTCAAAATTTTACTAATTGTTGAAAACAATATTTCCTATAAGATAAAATAAGTTTTAAGCCTTAGTCTCAAGTTTTTGAAAAGATATTTCAGTCGAAATTCAATTTTTCCCAACTTTGAGTAATTTTTTTTTTTTAGGTTTTTATTTTTTATAAAAAAACCGTCAATTAGATTTTTCTCAAAATTTTATCAGATGTCAAAAACATTATTCTTCATTGCAAAAAATTGTTTTGGAGATGAAATCATATTTTGGTCGTAAAATTTTTGGGGTGACAAATTTTTTTTTCAGTTTTTTTGATTTATAAAAAAAAACCGTTAATTGGATTTTTTTCCAAAAATATACTTGTTTTGTATTACGTTACAATATATAAAATAAAATTTAGTTCATGTCTCTATCGTCATTGGTTCATGAGATATTTAGGTTTAACCAAAATTGTCAACTTTTTTTTAAACTGCTATAGTAAAAAAACCACCGACGCAATTTTCTTGAGAGCCCTTTCTGCATCTTTCTGCCTTATTATCTGTATAACAAAATTTATTTGAAGTCGATATCTCTTCTGGTTCTTGAGCTATGGAAGACGAAAAAAACGTCGCGAACGTACAGACGTACGGACATACGAACGTACGTACACACGCACGCACAGACATCTCTCCAAAAATCTTTTATTTCGACTCTAGGGACCTTGAAACGTCGAGAAATGTCAAAATTTTCAATTTGTCAAATCGGACCCATTACAATAACTTCCTATGGGAAGTTAAAAATGTTGGAATGATAATGAAATGAAACAAAGCAGCGACCTCGCGATTGTGATGGAATCTAATTTCCTGGATAAAATAAATTCAAAAAGTTTATAATTTTATAATTTGTTTTTATTTATTTCTCAGGTTGTATGTTTAACTTGGAAGTGATTTTAGGCTTAAAATTTGCGCAACAATATTGACTTTATGAAGCAATGCTAATCTTTGTCGATTATTGTATAGGTTTTAAGATATGAGTGGTTGTATAAGTCAACTAATGAAAAAAAATGGACAAAAAATGTAAAATTAATAATATTTAAGTTTGACAAATAATTAATGAAAAAAAATTAAAGCCATAAACACTCTCATAACAATATAGAAAATTATAAAATATATTTCAAATAAATCGGTTGACTACTTTCTGAGATCGTGCGTTACAAACTTTTAAATGGTTTCGCTTTTTTAATAGTATGGATATAGATATAGATTATATTTTTTCTTTTTTTATAAATCAAATTATAAAAATCAAAATTATTTATGAAAACTACATACAAAGTATTAGTTTTATAAATTTAGCATTAGAAACACGTAGTGATAATAACAATTTACTCCGCCTGCGAATATGCAACTATTTCAACGTTAAATTTATGATGTAATACAAATCTAATCTTCCACAGCTTCTCAAACGTTTTACCTACTATTCTTAAAAAAAATAAACTAACAGATCGAGTTCGCTCCTCGACTCTTTTGTTATGAGAAAAGGATGAAGTTCTTTGTTCTGACACAATTTCATTGCTATGGTCTAGCTGGTAGTTGAGACCACAGGTTTCCTACAACCTCCCCATTTTGTTTTTGCTTTGCAAAGTGCCACTAGCCCACGGCATCGTTTTTTTTCACATCTATTCATGGACTAGTTGTCAAAATTACAAATACAACAATGTTAACAAACGGGTTTTGGAGAGTGAAACGTACGAAAGATTCCGATCTTGGTAAATGGAGTATTTTTGAATCAGACTATGCATTACACACACACGAAACAACCATCCCTCTCTGCTTTCGTCAGTTGGTTTTTGTTGTGCGTGGCGTGAAGTTGTAAAGTGTGCTAAGTTCTAATAAGTGAGTTGTGAAAGTAATAAAAAGTAATTTATCGAAAACAAAAGGATTCTTTATCAAAGGAGTTGGAGTCAACATGATTATTGTGTCCAAAAGGATATTTGGTAAGTCATTTTGGAATACATTAAATTTAGTTATTTTTATTCGATGATACATTATTTCGGGTAGTTTTTTCCCCTATTTCATCTTTTTTTTATAAAGAATAGATAGGAAAATCGGGAGCGGGTCCAAACGCTGTATTTTAAAATAATGTATGGTCAAAATTGTGTATGATACTGTACAATACTGTATGGTCATAATACTGTATGGTTAATATTCTGTATTTCAAAATACTGTAAATTTAAAATACTTTGTCTCAAAATGCTGTATTGTCAAAATACTGTATCTCATAATACTGTATAATGTTGGAAGTTTTGACAGATCAATAAATTTGGTGCAATTGTTTATGCAATTGTTGATTATGATAGGAACAGTTCATGTAAAAATGTGAGAGATACAAATAACTAAGAAGAAGAAAACGGTAAAGAGAAATTAAAAAGAAGATACCATTTATATTGTTTTTGTTTTTATTATTTCAAAGACATGAATTATCATAGGTAGGTACATACATATGTTGGGTTCAAACCCTGCCTGTGCCATTTAATTTTTTTTTTACGGGTACTGCCTCTTGCGAGGAATTGACAAATCCTCAAAGAGTAATTCTAGTCATGAAAAGTGCTTTCCCAAATCAGTCTTAGAATCGGCTTGAAACTGTAGGTCCCCTCCATCCCTGACAACATTACTCGTACACAGGAATGGTTGAGAGTTTAAGTTCTAGGCCCTAGTTCTCAAAGGACTGTTGCACCACCTAATTTATTTATTTATTTATGTGTATATGTTATTGTTCAAGGGAACTATATTAGAAAATTTTGCTAATGAAAAATTATTATGATGTTTTCTTAAAAAAAAATTTATTCTGTTTTCAAAATTCTGTATTTCAAAAATAATTAAAATCGTTTTGATAATGTAAAAGTTGCGCGAGTCAACATGATTATTGTGTCCAAAAGGATATTTGGTAAGTCATTTTGGAATACATTAAATTTAGTTATTTTTATTCGATGATACATTATTTCGGGTAGTTTTTTCCCCTATTTCATCTTTTTTTTATAAAGAATAGATAGGAAAATCGGGAGCGGGTCCAAACGCTGTATTTTAAAATAATGTATGGTCAAAATTGTGTATGATACTGTACAATACTGTATGGTCATAATACTGTATGGTTAATATTCTGTATTTCAAAATACTGTAAATTTAAAATACTTTGTCTCAAAATGCTGTATTGTCAAAATACTGTATCTCATAATACTGTATAATGTTGGAAGTTTTGACAGATCAATAAATTTGGTGCAATTGTTTATGCAATTGTTGATTATGATAGGAACAGTTCATGTAAAAATGTGAGAGATACAAATAACTAAGAAGAAGAAAACGGTAAAGAGAAATTAAAAAGAAGATACCATTTATATTGTTTTTGTTTTTATTATTTCAAAGACATGAATTATCATAGGTAGGTACATACATATGTTGGGTTCAAACCCTGCCTGTGCCATTTAATTTTTTTTTTACGGGTACTGCCTCTTGCGAGGAATTGACAAATCCTCAAAGAGTAATTCTAGTCATGAAAAGTGCTTTCCCAAATCAGTCTTAGAATCGGCTTGAAACTGTAGGTCCCCTCCATCCCTGACAACATTACTCGTACACAGGAATGGTTGAGAGTTTAAGTTCTAGGCCCTAGTTCTCAAAGGACTGTTGCACCACCTAATTTATTTATTTATTTATGTGTATATGTTATTGTTCAAGGGAACTATATTAGAAAATTTTGCTAATGAAAAATTATTATGATGTTTTCTTAAAAAAAAATTTATTCTGTTTTCAAAATTCTGTATTTCAAAAATAATTAAAATCGTTTTGATAATGTAAAAAAGTGCGCACTTTTTTACATTGTCAAAACGATTTTTATTTTTTAGCCTCATTTACAGCATTTTGAAATACAGAATTTTGATATACAGAATTTTTAAATACAGAATTTTGGGATACAGCATTTTGATCATGCAGTATTTTGTACATACAGTATTTTGAAATATGTACAGTATTTTGAGATACAGTATTTTAAATATATGACCGAAATATTATTGTAGCGGAATTCCGATGACGCTTCAGCTTTTTGATTTGTGTCATACGCTAAGCTATTGAATAATTGTTTACCATTCGAACGCTATAGCGCTGACCGCTGACCTTGGTTTTGAAACTGGAACAACATCTCTAAAAATCTTTTATTTAGATTCTAGGGACCTTATAACGTCGAGAATTTCAATTTGACAAATCGAACCGATTACAATAACTTCCTTTTGCGAAGTTTAAAATTTGAAATTTAAAGATGCTTGGTTTATTTTTTGTGGCTTCAATTTCTCAAACTTTTTTGAAAATAATAAAGAAAAAAAAAACTTACAATGTGTAAATGCGTGTTTTAAGTTTATTCTGCAAATTTCCGCAATTTTAACTCTCTAATCATACAAAATTTATCAAAAGCATTTAAATGCTTTTTGAGCAAATTTTACCACAAAATTCATTGAGGAATATTTATGTATAGATATCAAAGCAGTCTGAGAGGTGTGTGATGCTTTTTATTTCAAAACTAAATTTTCTCGCCATAATAATCACACTGAAGAATATTTACATTTTTGTTGAAAAAAGTTCTCGTCTCGAATAATATTTATATCATGAGCTGCTTTCCACTATACGGTGCCGAAAAGATACAAGTCCGTGGTTATTTCAAATGTGACTCTCCCATGCCGATTGATTACCTATTGATCCAGGGATACTTACATAGTTCGTGGCACTCATATTTCAAAATACTATCACAATAATTCGTTCCCAGCAGAAAAACCAGTCAATATACAGACAATATAGAACTTTACATACAAAACAAACTCGGTAATCGATTCCTCCCATCAACAGGCAACCGCGGCAATAAAAGCTTAGTTTGAACTCCAAACCTTTCACACGACTTTCCTATGTTGGTACTAACAATCAAGTTAAACAACACGGCTGAAAGTTTTTATTAAAATACTTTTGATTAAATTTGAATACATTTCACATCAAACAAGCACAGAGGGTCTACGGAAGATACTCTAGTTTTTAAATTTTACTGAAAATCATATGTGTTTTCGAACTTACATCACAATAAGGCATGGGCAAATTCGCTACTCTATACGTGGCTGATTTTTTTTTGGAAATTTGATTAAAAATCGAATAGTACATCAACTTCAAATAAATCACCTTTTTCACCACCCCTGCTTATCGAATATTTTAATGATTACCTGCAGTTTCACGACCAGCAGCAGCAACAGTAACAGCCAGCTACATATAATCATAATCACCCCAAATTCTCGCCAACCTCAACCCTTTTTTAGCAGGAGCACACATAAATCCGCTGGTCCGGATGGTATCCCCGCTATTGTTCTGAAGAGGTGTTCTTCAACGCAGGCAAAACCACTGCGTAAAATTTTTCATCTGTCCTACTCCTCTGGTCTCGTTCCGAGCGAATATTCCTCACCTTCTAATTATCGACCGATTGCACTTACGTCCCTTCTTTCCAAGGTCATGGAAACGCTGGTAAATTATCAGCTTAAGAAATATCTCGAAGACCGAAAGCTTCTTAATGACCGGCAGTACGGCATTCGCAGCAATAGGTCCACTGGTGGTCTCATGGTTCATCTCACCGAACAGTGGAGCAAATCTTTACATCGCTTTGGAGAAAGTAAGATTATTGCACTTGATATTTCAAAAGCATTTGATAGGGTTTGGCATCAGGCTCTCTTATCGAAAATGCGCGCTTTCGGTTTTCATGAATCCCTGCTTCATTGGATTAGTAATTACCTTTCGGATCGCTTAATACAAGTAGTATTGGATGGATTCAAGTCTGAAAACCATAAAATAAATGCTGGTGTGCCCCAGGGCTCTGTTCTATCACACACTTTCTCATTTTTATTAATGATCTCCTGTCTGCAACATCTAATCCAATACATTGTTTCGCTGACGATTGTACTCTTAGCTTTTCATATTCGTTTTCAGACTCACATCCCTCTTCTTCGGATGTGGAACTGCAACGACAAAATATGATAAGTTCATTTAATTCCGACCTAAACAGCATTGTTCAATTGGGATTAAAAAACCGCGTGGAATTTAATGCTTCGAAAACGCACTGCTGTCTTGTATCGTTAAAGCGAGATATACCATATACCCCAATTGCCATTATCCATGGATGGCACTTGCATCAATGAGACTGAACACCTCGATATTCTCGGTATGTGTGTCACCAACCACCTCTTGTGGAATGATCACATACGCGATGTCGCCAAAAATGCCACGAGGTGTTTGGGTTTCCTTAAACGATGCAAGAAATATTTCACCCCTTCTGATCTGGCTGTTATCTACAAGACTAACATACGTGAAACGTCCAAAGCTTGAGTACAACTCCCATCTCTGTATCGAACGTAGAGCATTTAAATTGATAGATGATAATATCATCATAAGTTCATTTACTTCGCTTGAACATCGTCGTAAGGTCTCTTGTCTGACCCTTTTTTACCGTTATTTTAACAGCTTATGCTCTAGTGAAATAGCCAGTGCATTCCTCTCCTTAAACAGTTCAACCGTAATACTCGCGCTTCTAGGAATGCTCATCAGTATACCCTCGAGCCCAACTTCGGCCGTACTGTCAAATACAGAGATTCGTTCTTTAGCCGTACTACGTGAATGTGGAATGCCTTACCACACTCTGTCTTTCCTAGTCATTGCAATATTCAGGAATTCAAAACCAATGTGCAGCGACATCTACTTTTAAACCCTCTCTCCTCTTCCTAGTGCTCATACTGTGCATCTGCATAATAAGGGTAGTAATATCCCCTTGAGTGTGTGCTTATTATAAAAAAAAAATAATAATAGAAAACCACACCAAAAGTATTGCATAATAATGAGAATTGTATTTTACATAAAAAACTGTATGTCGCCAGGACACAGTAAGGTAACTTATTATTTTGTTTTATTTCGGTTATTTGCATATGAATCATGTACTTGAGCATAACATTACATAGACCTTAAACAAATACGTGAACAAGCTAAAAAAGGGTAAGTCATGTGTATACTGATACTAATATCAATAGAATAGAGGCATCTGAAAATTCATTGTCGAAACCTCTTCAGCATATATAAGATACTGGTATAACTAACAATAAAATTACAATCCATATCCTCTGTACATGTTTAATTTAATGACCAATGTCCTTTCGAAAATGTGATAACTGATTGTTGTAATTTGATGGCCGATGTGATTACTATCGGGAAATTAAAAATCCCTTAAAATAAAATTTGGCACATGAACATAGGTTTAAATGCAATGCAAATACTCACTGCGTCAATAAAGATTTCTTGCCATAGCCATCATAGAAAAACTTGGTGAAGTTTTTTCGTTTATTGGACTTGTGGAGGTATTAGAGGAGTAGTTTAAGGCGACTTTGAAAATAAATCATTGATTATACTAATTCTAAAGTCCACTTTTATTAATATGTACGTTTATAATATAAGGTTAAAGATTATATGTACTTATAGACGTGTGTATCGCACGAGATCAGCCAAGAGAAGAAAGTAATTTGTAATTATAAAATATGTCTATATACCTTTCGGTATTTGCTAATTAGGTGCACTTTTTTAAAATTGTATAGTTAAAAAAAAATTATTTTTAGTTTAGGAATCAGAAACTAGGGTTCGCCACAGACTTATTGATTTTAATGATGATATGGTGACACATTTATTTTATTGACGTCATTAAATACCTAACAATCAGAATCAAAACCTTCCCACGAACAAAACTTCTTTACTGTTATAATAATATCTCTTTTTTTGCTTGTGTTCCTCGAATCTACTGTAAAAACCCCGAATTCTTTGGCTCCTTTACAAGTGGGCGAAAACAAGACCCGCTTTCATACTTTAATATCTGAAGGGAGTAGTAAGCATCGAGAGATGTCACAAAAACCCTCAATATTTGGAAAAAGTTTAAACAGCATTTTCAAAAACGTTTAGCGTATTAAGTTGAAGCTGAGTGTATGCAGTGTTTAATACATCTTATCATTACAAAATTTGAAGATGGTTTGAGTATATCCCTGATCAAACTGATAATTCATAAAATTAATATCGAGTACATATTTCTTTGCCATCAAAGAACAGACTCTGGCATTGACATACATAAGTATATTTGATATCTCTCCCCTATCTGCTATCATGTGACATTGAAACAGGGTATCAGGAGGATGAAAATTCATAGGTGGTTTTTGATGATGTTATAGATACATCATACATTATTCAATGAAATAAAAAAATACGCGATGTTACGAAGATAAACAAAAATTAAAAGTCATACATTTTCATTTACAAGACCAAGTAAATTGTGTATTGGAGGGAATATTGGAGTTCCTGTTTCAAATTCGTTTGTCTATTTTTATCTGCGATTGGGTGCAGTCCCGAGCAACAATTTTTGGTAAAAAATCGACTTACAAACCGATTTATAACCCGAGGTTATTTACCGAAAAGTTATGAAATCGGTAAAAATCACGGCTGGGAGACGTTCCAGAACCATTACCATTACCCGAATTGGTCAGTAACTTTTGAACTTGGGGTTTTTCTTGGTAACACAAAACCGATTTTAAAGAGTTAAATAATAATTTCTTTTAAACCTGGGTTTTTGTGTGGTTTCAAAAAAACAGCTTTAAACGGTAAAATAATAATCGCTTATTGTAGATTAAATGTAACCGATAAGAAGCGGTTAATATCTTACGTTCCGTTAACGCTATTATGGTCACGTATTTTATTTACCAATTATTACAGGTAGTAAGGAAAACTACAAATCGGTTTTTTAATACCTAGTTTCAACGTTGTAATTAGATTACTTTAAAACCATTATTTTTCGTCGGCTAGAATTAGGTTATCAAAAAACCTAGTATAATTGCGAAATCAGTTATTCTATAACTATTTATACCTTTCCTGAAAATAAAATTCCTTTTAAAGAAAAAAAGAATAAAAAATTACTTTTTAGATGTTTTTTATTCATGTTTAAACTAAACATTTATGTACTTTAGTAACTTAAAACTAATGCGTTCTTAAATATACATATATATATATATTTACATAACTTAAGATTAATAAAAAAAATTTAATCGGTTGCTACCCCGTCGCTGAAAATAAATACACAAATTTATTAGAAAAAAAAATAAAAGCAATATCTAATATATAAAATTCTCCTGTCACAGTGTTAGTTGCCATACTCCTCCGAAATGGCTTAACCAATTTTAATGAAATTTTGCATATACATTCGGTAGGTCTGATCCGCATACATACAAACGTACTTAAAACAGGCCCGTTTCAGGCTAGTAAAAATGTAAGTTAATTGTACCTACATTTCTTTTTATATAGTTATACTTATATGTATATTTACTAGCTGACCCGACAAACGTCGTTTTGTTATACTTATACATAAATAATTTCTAGAGAATATTTTGCTAGAAATAAATAACTTATTGTAAGCATGTAAGGATGTGGTAAATAAGTGGAAGAGGTATAGAGCACTGTAAACGGTGATAAAATATTAAAATAACAAATCACCAAACGAATTTTTTAATTTATTCGAAAATATGACAATACTACAAAAAAACAATATCAATCCCTTAATGCAAACAGACTGTACAATATTTTTTGTGATCCCATCTTTCGCCAGTATAAACAAACTGGATGGTTTACCCACTCGAAAGCACGCCACGTATAATTGTCCGTGTGAAAAACATGAAGTACTCAAATCTAGGCCGCAGACAGACATCATTTGGCCTAGAGACTTATTGATAGTCATTGCAAATGCCAATCTAATTAGAAATTGAAGGCGTTTGAAATGAATTGGCATATCTGTGGGTATAATAAGGATTCACGGTCATAATATACATACCTATTTTCACTTTGGAGTTTGCCATTTAGAATTATGGCTTAATTTTTCATTAATTTTTTAATTACTAATCCCGTGCCGTTGCACAATCGTATTGGGTTCAAATTACTAAGCAAAATTACCGGACATCCAATCTCCAGTTGTAAATTATGCGGTGGCATGCCTGGTAAATCCTGAGTTCAAAAACTCAGTTGGATAATTTACAGCTTCGGTGGCATCACAAACTGTATCAATAGATTTGTATGACACCAATTCTCCTGCTAACAAATGTTGTATCTTGAGATTTAATTCGTTGACATCCACTTTTTTGCTGCTAAAATTGCTCTTTCTGTCGGCCACTCATGATTTGTATATTGTCTGTGTACATTGGGAAATATCTGGTCGATGAGAGCATCTTGTGAATCAATAATCTTGCAGAAATCGACCGGTAATTGTATGCATCCAGTTTCATCTGTAGTAACTTTTCCGTAGCCTGTATCTTACAGTTGTTTTGAGAATGTTTCAGCGGGTGGACCTTGAAGCATTTGAACACGCATATATACTTTCAGTTGTACTTTTTTAACATTTCGAAACAGTGGCCACGATTTTAAGCACGCGTTGATCTCATCAGCGTACGTTGAACGCGGAATAACGGGAAGTGTTTGTCTGAAATCACCTGAAAGGAGTAAGGGAGTGCCGCCAAATAGTCTGTAGTTGTTTTTTACATCTTTCAATGTCCTGTTCAACGCCTCAAGTGGATGTTTGAGTTTGTGTGCCATAGTGCATTCATCCCAGATGATAATTTAACACTGTTTCTGCACTTTGGTCATGGATAAGTTATTGTTTGTTTATATTGCACACCGCGTCTGGGTTATTTTGAATATTTAGTGGCAGTTTAAATACTGAATGAGCTGTTCTGCCTCCATCCAATAAAGTGTCCGCAATGCCAGAAGATGCAGCAGTCAATGCGATACCATTATTTGATTTTATTTTAGCAAGAATCAGCGAAATAAGGAATGTTTTGCCAGCTCCACCTGGTGCATCAAAAAAAAAGAATCCACCTTGTCCTGCCGAAACTACTAGCATGATGTGGTCATAAATGGTTCTTTGTTCTTCATTCATTAGTGGGACATTGCGAGCGGCAATCACTGCCACTTCTACAATATTGTATTGTAGTTCACTATTCAATTCAGTGTCTAGTAAATAAGATGCATTTCGATTTGGTGAATGCATACCGAAATGACTGAGTGGTAAGTTGGCAATGATAATACAAAGATCCTCAATAGCAATCAATGCTTCATTGTATATTATAGCGTCACTGAATACTATCGTAAGATCGTTGCACCATGTACGATGTTGATGCAAATAAACCATAGCACATAGGTATATAAAAAATAGATAAAAACCTATTATCAGACCTACCGAATGTATATGCAAAATTTCATTAAAATTGGTTAAGCCATTTCGGAGGAGTATGGCAACTAACACTGTGACAGGAGAATTTTATATATTAGATATTGCTTTTATTTTTTTTTCTAATAAATTTGTGTATTTATTTTCAGCGACGGGGTAGCAACCGATTAAATTTTTTTTATTAATCTTAAGTTATGTAAATATATATATATATGTATATTTAAGAACGCATTAGTTTTAAGTTACTAAAGTACATAAATGTTTAGTTTAAACATGAATAAAAAACATCTAAAAAGTAATTTTTTATTCTTTTTTTCTTTAAAAGGAATTTTATTTTCAGGAAAGGTATAAATAGTTATAGAATAACTGATTTCGCAATTATACTAGGTTTTTTGATAACCTAATTCTAGCCGACGAAAAATAATGGTTTTAAAGTAATCTAATTACAACGTTGAAACTAGGTATTAAAAAACCGATTTGTAGTTTTCCTTACTACCTGTAATAATTGGTAAATAAAATACGTGACCATAATAGCGTTAACGGAACGTAAGATATTAACCGCTTCTTATCGGTTACATTTAATCTACAATAAGCGATTATTATTTTACCGTTTAAAGCTGTTTTTTTGAAACCACACAAAAACCCAGGTTTAAAAGAAATTATTATTTAACTCTTTAAAATCGGTTTTGTGTTACCAAGAAAAACCCCAAGTTCAAAAGTTACTGACCAATTCGGGTAATGGTAATGGTTCTGGAACGTCTCCCAGCCGTGATTTTTACCGATTTCATAACTTTTCGGTAAATAACCTCGGGTTATAAATCGGTTTGTAAGTCGATTTTTTACCAAAAATTGTTGCTCGGGACTGCACCCAATCGCAGATAAAAATAGACAAACGAATTTGAAACAGGAACTCCAATATGTAAATGAAAATGTATGACTTTTAATTTTTGTTTATCTTCGTAACATCGCGTATTTTTTTATTTCATTGAATAATGTATGATGTATCTATAACATCATCAAAAACCACCTATGAATTTTCATCCTCCTGATACCCTGTTTCAATGTCACATGATAGCAGATAGGGGAGAGATATCAAATATACTTATGTATGTCAATGCCAGAGTCTGTTCTTTGATGGCAAAGAAATATGTACTCGATATTAATTTTATGAATTATCAGTTTGATCAGGGATATACTCAAACCATCTTCAAATTTTGTAATGATAAGATGTATTAAACACTGCATACACTCAGCTTCAACTTAATACGCTAAACGTTTTTGAAAATGCTGTTTAAACTTTTTCCAAATATTGAGGGTTTTTGTGACATCTCTCGATGCTTACTACTCCCTTCAGATATTAAAGTATGAAAGCGGGTCTTGTTTTCGCCCACTTGTAAAGGAGCCAAAGAATTCGGGGTTTTTACAGTAGATTCGAGGAACACAAGCAAAAAAAGAGATATTATTATAACAGTAAAGAAGTTTTGTTCGTGGGAAGGTTTTGATTCTGATTGTTAGGTATTTAATGACGTCAATAAAATAAATGTGTCACCATATCATCATTAAAATCAATAAGTCTGTGGCGAACCCTAGTTTCTGATTCCTAAACTAAAAATAATTTTTTTTTAACTATACAATTTTAAAAAAGTGCACTTGATTAGCAAATACCGAAAGGTATACAGACATTTTATAATTACAAATTGCTTTCTTCTCTTGGCTGATCTCGTGCGATACACACGTCTATAAGTACATATAATCTTTAACCTTATATTATAAACGTACATATTAATAAAAGTGGACTTTAGAATTAGTATAATCAACGATTTATTTTCAAAGTCGCCTTAAGCTACTCCTCTAATACCTCCACAAGTCCTATAAACGAAAAAACTTCACCAAGTTCTTCTATGATGGCTATGGCAAGAAATCTTTATTGACGCAGTGAGTATTTGCATTGCATTTAAACCTATGTATGTTCATGTGCCAAATTTTATTTAAAGGGATTTTTAATTTCCCGATAGTAATCACATCGGCCATCAAATTACAACAATCAGTTATCACATTTTCGAAAGGACATTGGTCATTAAATTAAACATGTACAGAGGATATGGATTGTAATTTTATTGTTAGTTATACCAGTATCTTATATATGCTGAAGAGTTTTCGACAATGAATTTTCAGATGCCTCTATTCTATTGATATTAGTATCAGTAGGTATACACATGACTTACCCTTTTTTAGCTTGTTCACGTATTTGTTTAAGGTCTATGTAATGTTATGCTCAAGTACATGATTCATATGCAAATAACCGAAATAAAACAAAATAATAAGTTACCTTACTGTGTCCTGGCGACATACAGTTTTTTATGTAAAATACAATTCTCATTATTATGCAATACTTTTGGTGTGGTTTTCTATTATTATTTTTTTTTTATAATAAGCACACACTCAAGGGGATATTACTACCCTTATTATGCAGATGCACAGTATGAGCACTAGGAAGAGGAGAGAGGGTTTAAAAGTAGATGTCGCTGCACATTGGTTTTGAATTCCTGAATATTGCAATGACTAGGAAAGACAGAGTGTGGTAAGGCATTCCACATTCGCGTAGTACGGCTAAAGAACGAATCTCTGTATTTGACAGTACGGCCGAAGTTGGGCTCGAGGGTATACTGATGAGCATTCCTAGAAGCGCGAGTATTACGGTTGAACTGTTTAAGGAGAGGAATGCACTGGCTATTTCACTAGAGCATAAGCTGTTAAAATAACGGTAAAAAAGGGTCAGACAAGAGACCTTACGACGATGTTCAAGCGAAGTAAATGAACTTATGATGATATTATCATCTATCAATTTAAATGCTCTACGTTCGATACAGAGATGGGAGTTGTACTCAAGCTTTGGACGTTTCACGTATGTTAGTCTTGTAGATAACAGCCAGATCAGAAGGGGTGAAATATTTCTTGCATCGTTTAAGGAAACCCAAACACCTCGTGGCATTTTTGGCGACATCGCGTATGTGATCATTCCACAAGAGGTGGTTGGTGACACACATACCGAGAATATCGAGGTGTTCAGTCTCATTGATGCAAGTGCCATCCATGGATAATGGCAATTGGGGTATATGGTATATCTCGCTTTAACGATACAAGACAGCAGTGCGTTTTCGAAGCATTAAATTCCACGCGGTTTTTTAATCCCAATTGAACAATGCTGTTTAGGTCGGAATTAAATGAACTTATCATATTTTGTCGTTGCAGTTCCACATCCGAAGAAGAGGGATGTGAGTCTGAAAACGAATATGAAAAGCTAAGAGTACAATCGTCAGCGAAACAATGTATTGGATTAGATGTTGCAGACAGGAGATCATTAATAAAAATGAGAAAGTGTGTGATAGAACAGAGCCCTGGGGCACACCAGCATTTATTTTATGGTTTTCAGACTTGAATCCATCCAATACTACTTGTATTAAGCGATCCGAAAGGTAATTACTAATCCAATGAAGCAGGGATTCATGAAAACCGAAAGCGCGCATTTTCGATAAGAGAGCCTGATGCCAAACCCTATCAAATGCTTTTGAAATATCAAGTGCAATAATCTTACTTTCTCCAAAGCGATGTAAAGATTTGCTCCACTGTTCGGTGAGATGAACCATGAGACCACCAGTGGTCCTATTGCTGCGAATGCCGTACTGCCGGTCATTAAGAAGCTTTCGGTCTTCGAGATATTTCTTAAGCTGATAATTTACCAGCGTTTCCATGACCTTGGAAAGAAGGGACGTAAGTGCAATCGGTCGATAATTAGAAGGTGAGGAATATTCGCTCGGAACGAGACCAGAGGAGTAGGACAGATGAAAAATTTTACGCAGTGGTTTTGCCTGCGTTGAAGAACACCTCTTCAGAACAATAGCGGGGATACCATCCGGACCAGCGGATTTATGTGTGCTCCTGCTAAAAAAGGGTTGAGGTTGGCGAGAATTTGGGGTGATTATGATTATATGTAGCTGGCTGTTACTGTTGCTGCTGCTGGTCGTGAAACTGCAGGTAATCATTAAAATATTCGATAAGCAGGGGTGGTGAAAAAGGTGATTTATTTGAAGTTGATGTACTATTCGATTTTTAATCAAATTTCCAAAAAAAAATCAGCCACGTATAGAGTAGCGAATTTGCCCATGCCTTATTGTGATGTAAGTTCGAAAACACATATGATTTTCAGTAAAATTTAAAAACTAGAGTATCTTCCGTAGACCCTCTGTGCTTGTTTGATGTGAAATGTATTCAAATTTATTCAAAAGTATTTTAATAAAAACTTTCAGCCGTGTTGTTTAACTTGATTGTTAGTACCAACATAGGAAAGTCGTGTGAAAGGTTTGGAGTTCAAACTAAGCTTTTATTGCCGCGGTTGCCTGTTGATGGGAGGAATCGATTATTGAGTTTGTTTTGTATGTAAAGTTCTATATTGTCTGTATATTGACTGGTTTTTCTGCTGGGAACGAATTATTGTGATAGTATTTTGAAATATGAGTGCCACGAACTATGTAAGTATCCCTGGATCAATAGGTAATCAATCGGCATGGGAGAGTCACATTTGAAATAACCACGGACTTGTATCTTTTCGGCACCGTATAGTGGAAAGCAGCTCATGATATAAATATTATTCGAGACGAGAACTTTTTTCAACAAAAATGTAAATATTCTTCAGTGTGATTATTATGGCGAGAAAATTTAGTTTTGAAATAAAAAGCATCACACACCTCTCAGACTGCTTTAATATCTATACATAAATATTCCTCAATGAATTTTGTGGTAAAATTTGCTCAAAAAGCATTTAAATGCTTTTGATAAATTTTGTATGATTAGAGAGTTAAAATTGCGGAAATTTGCAGAATAAACTTAAAACACGCATTTACACATTGTAAGTTTTTTTTTCTTTATTATTTTCAAAAAAGTTTGAGAAATTGAAGCCACAAAAAATAAACCAAGCATCTTTAAATTTCAAATTTTAAACTTCGCAAAAGGAAGTTATTGTAATCGGTTCGATTTGTCAAATTGAAATTCTCGACGTTATAAGGTCCCTAGAATCTAAATAAAAGACTTTTAAAAATGTTGTTCCAGTTTCAAAACCAAGGTCAGCGGTCAGCGCTATAGCGTTCGAATGGTAAACAATTATTCAATAGCTTAGCGTATGACACAAATCAAAAAGCCGAAGCGTCATCGGAATTCCGCTACAATAATATTTCGGTCATATCATAAACTGGAATAAACTTTTCCGAAGGCAATTAATGCTGAAGTTATAAAGAATAAAAGGAAAATATGTGTAACAATTATGAGGTAAAATTGTTTTGGTAATTCAGAATAGAGTGTCACAAATTAAATTATTGAAACTAAGAGTTTCTGTTAGAATAAATAGCTTAGTAAGATATTTTTAAGTATAAATAGTTTGTAAATTTGGATGCAAAGACATTCATTAAAAAATCATTCTTTTGTGAAGACAGCTAAAGGATAGGAGTTGATTAGTTTTCAATAAAAAGAAATCTGAAATCTTAAACACTGGTACACATACATACTTTTGAAAAAAAGGCAGCAGCAAGTAAGTATAAAATATATAAGATAAATAAACTATTCCTTTTAGGCCTCGATGCCGAGCTACCTTGCTGGCTGCCATCAAGCTTATAAGAATGATGGAAAACTCCTGAACCGTCTCCTCTCCCCAAATTTAAAGGAAGACCATTCGGTTATTCCGAAGGGAAACCTCAACATTCCACAACAGAGAGATGTCTGTGCGTGCGTGTGTACGTATGTTCGTACGTCTGTACGTTCGGGATGCTTTTTCCCAAACGTCCAAATCTCAAGAACCAGTAGAGATATCGACTTGAATTAAATTTTATATCATGTAATGTGACGCGATACTAAACCAGTATAGTTTTAAAAAAAAAATCAATTAACGGTTTTTTTTATAAATCAAAATAACTAAAAACAAATATTTGTCATCTCGATTATCTTACAAACAAAAAATTATTTTTCTCCACACCTGACAGCACTTATTATTTTATCTCCAAAATAATTGTATATGCAACGAAAAACAGTGTTTTTGACAACTGAATAAATTTTGAGAAAAATCAAACTGACAGTGTTTTTGACAAAAAATAAAAACCTTAAAAAGAGACGTTACTAAAAACTGGTCAAAAATTGATTGCTGACTCAAATATCTTTTTAAAAATTAAAGACATTTGCTTCAAACTAATTTCATCCTATAGAAAATATTGTTTTCGACATTCAGTAAAATTTTTGGAAAACCCAACCATCATTTTTTTTTTCATAAAATCTACAAAAAATAGTACACAAAATTGGTAAAAATTGATATTCGATTCTTGATATCTCGTGAATATTGCATTCAAAATGATTTCATTCTGTGCTAAATTTTGTTTTTAACGTAAGATATTGTTCTTAGAAAAATCTTATCTGTATCATTGTTATCAATTGCTTATGTAAGAAATAAAAAACTTTCAAGAAATTCTACTAAAATTGGTAAAATTTAGTTTTCGACTAAAAATAGATTTTGAAATCAATCTATTGCATTATATGCAAAATATTGTTGGTAATTTGTAGTAAGTTTAAAAACACAAAAAATAACAATAAACTGGTAAGAAAGTGTTTTTGTTATGTTGATATTGTTATAAATATCGACAGACGGGATGGGAAGATATCAGTATGGATCGCATCCCAGCCTCTTTTTTAAATATATTTTAATATAGCCCCAAAAAGCCTAATATAGGTATGTAAGTTATTTTTTCGAACTATTAAAGGTTGTATTTTATAAATCTGACATGATAGATTGATTTTGAAGTAGGAAATGTATAGGTAATTTGATTAACAACGACAATACTTTGTTGACCATTGTCATAAGGTATGTTTTATGATATTTTCTGATAGAAAAAGCAAATATTCAGTTTTTTAAAAGAAACCTTAAATGAGAGTTCACCATTTTGATATTAAATTCTGAGAAAACTACATTTTTTATTATCTTAACAAAATCTATAGTTGTATTTAAATTCCCAAAACTCGTCTTCAAAGCCATTTTATTTTTTTGACGCACATTAAGAGTGTAAGGCTAAAGTATTTTGTTCTTTCAATTACATATAATGATTACAAAAGCTTTTAAGGTCTTAATAAATTGAAAAAATCTACTTTTTGAAATTAATTTGCTTTGGATGCTCTAGAATTGAGATTTAAACATGAATTTTAAGAACAAAAATGTCTCAAAAACAGCAAAAGTGATAATATCCTTAAACTACCTAGGGTAGGAAACGTCCATTCCAAAAATGGGAAAAATGGGTAGGGTTCTAGGGTTAAGAAAATATTGGTATGGTTTCTTGATTATAAAGAAAAAACATACATATATATTTTTAAGAAAAAGAATTTATTACTGTTTAATTGAATGGTTCACCATCACGAAAACAATTATGAAATACAAATTTGGTAGACAAGCTTACATCTCAAGAAATTGCAATTACATTGTGAGCAAATATCGTCACCCCAAGAGAAGTACACATCATGTAATAGATACCATTACCATCCACCCTTGCTACCAGTGAAAGTCTGAAAGAGGATAATATCGCGATTAAAAATGAATCATTGAACTCCAACCTTCGTTCTTCACCTACCCCACGGTGAAATTGACATTGATAGAAACGTTTACTCAAAGAAAATAACATCTACTCATGAAAACACTATTCATGAAAGATGAAATACTTCAACACTCTTTTTATATTTCAATTCCACAGACAGTTTTTTTATGTTTATTGTTGTTCTCTTCTTAGTCTTAAACACTTAATCTTATTATAAACACTATTGTATCCTTACGCTTCACGACAGTTGTGATGGTGGAAAAGGGCTTTCAAGATCACAAAGCTGAAAAATAACCTCTTATAAGAACAGCAAGTCAAGGTTTTAAAAGAAAAACCAAAACAAACAAATTTTTAACTATTCCTCAGGTAAATGGGGTGCTCAAAAGAAATTCAATGTTTCACTAGGAAAAACACCTTAGTTACCCAATCAACATTTTTAAATCCCGGATCTTTTTAACATAAGTTTAACCTCCGAGGACGCCGCCGCCGCCGCGCGGCTACAGATGTCGAGTGACGGGCATTTATTATAAGAAAATGAAGAGGAGGACAACTACCTTTCTATCTCCAAGATAAAAACATAGCTTGGTAAGTTAATCCCTAAAAGAACACAGTACACTTAAAATTAATATAAGAGTAATAATCATCCATAATGATGAGATGATGCTTCTCTTCTGCTATTACACCAAGAATTTGATTAAAATCTTAATTCACTTCTGTGGTGGCAGTGGCAAGGTAAAGATTAAGCGAATAAATGTAAAGGGGTTGCAGTTTTCGAGAAGGAGGTGAACAACTATTATGTTGTCCTTGAAAATTACATAAGAGATTGGTTTGGTGTGCATAACTCAGCAGGACAAAACGCACAAAGAAAAAATAGATTTGACATCTGTACATAAAATAAGAGTTTTGAGTTTCCCTTTAAAATTGTTAAGATTAAGATTTAATTCAAATTTAGAAATGTTTCTTTTGTAAATTGTTGCGCGTGATGTATTAATTGTCCTGATGAATCAACCCACAATCGATAGTCCACTTTGTAAATGCAAATTAAACGACAGGAAGTACGTGAAAATACAGATAAACACAGGGACACTATAGCGTTGTAGCCATGATAAGTGCGTTAAAATTCGCAGTGGAAGGGTGGTTCGTTGTTTTGTTTTGGTTGCTCCGTGCTCAATTAAAGGTTTTTAGAAAATTCACAGACATACATATGTACCGTATTTGCCCATAGGTACATACTACATACTAGGTACAATTCAGTTTAATATGATTTTATAGTTTTGTTTTGCTTCAACGAAGGTAGGTGTACGAGCTCAAGGTTTTCTATCGACAGCGTTTCGCCCAACTACCTACAACTTTTGGACTCTTCGGTAGTATGTCAGTAATGTTAATGAAAACAAAGGGAATTTTTTAAAAAAATTAGTACTACGAGTATAAGTATATTATATAATAAAGGACAAGAGTACGATAACTCAGGCGACAAGATATTATAACGGATTTTTAAGAACAGTTAAAAACAATCATTTTTTACTATTGTTGTCTATCTCCCCCCGTTTAGGTGGTAGGGGCAATTTAAAAAAGTTATTATTTAAAATGGAAAAAATAGTTAAAAAATAACGGTAATACTTACATTTTTTTAAAGCCAACATTCTGTTCTATTAGCCAATTTTTAAATCAAGTCAAAACTATGCGTAGTTTTTAAAAAATTAATTTTAAACTCAATACTTCGAGATTATCTAATATTGTTTTTATTTTAGAATTTATTGCTCTTATTTGTTGTTGATCAAAAACTGAAAACTAGATGATTTTATGTCTTTTAGTTTTTGAGAAAATTGAAATAACCACAACTACTATTTAAATTTTATCAAAACGGCGCACTACAGCGCTAATTGGATCTCAGGCTAGGTTGCTTTGAGATCGCCATTTCTACCTACCTGACAGTTAATTTATCAGCCAAAAAGTCGACACAATTTCCTTCGTTTTATTTGAGTCTATCCTTGTATATGTTTTCATATACTAAGCTTCCATATGAAGGTCGATGAATTTGTTTTTGTAATTTCTTTATATCAATGGATTTTTATATATGAAAAACGGCAGTGTCTCAATATTGTGTCTAATAAGGGGATGAATGAAGTTTTTGTATGCTTACATCAGCTGTTCAAGATCTTGTACCGATTTTTGTTTTTATTTACATTCACGACTCTGCTTCTCCTTGTGTACGATCCTTGTATATGAACCATGGTTTGTATTATGTATACAAAGCTACGATGCGATTTTTGTCGTGCAGATCTTTGTGAAGAAGAAGAATATGGGGGTAGTTTACGTTTGGTTATAGTTATGTATATTTTGGCTGGTGGGTATTTTGCTTTTATTTGGCATTAAGTTTTTCTGCAATATTTGAAGATTAGATTTGTTTGACCTTTAAAGTTTTGTAGATAGATATCAATTGTTAGGTGATTTTTTTTTTCAGGATGTGGGTTTGATTTTAAATTCAAATTTTAAATTTAAAAGGCATTGGTAGGTAGGCAGGTATTTCATGAAATACCATAGGGAATTCAAGCTAGTATCCGGAAAGTGATAATATCCATACACTTAGCACTTTACTTGAAATTAGTTGATAGGTATGTAGATGTAGGTACAGTATTTTTAAATATGTAGTTTTAAATAAAAACAAAAATGCATTCTTTATGTTGGTCCAGATAATTTGAATAGTTTGATAATTGAAATTTGTGTCTGTCTTTTATTTATGTTCCAATCCTATTTTATTGTATATCATTTTTAATAAATAAATGTTAACAATACACCTTAGAGGGCACATTACATTACATAAAAATGTAGTTTATATTTAGGTAGGTAGGTACCTATGTATATAATAGGTTGTTTGCTGTTGTAGGTACCTTACAATTTTGTCAGCTCGTCTTTTCTAAGATGTGTGACTTGTAGAAAAATCCAACTGAATTTTTTTTTTTTACTTAGGTATTAACTTTTAGTAATTTCAATTTCAATTTCAATTTCAATTTATTGTAAACATATTATGTATTAACATTTGTACATTAAGATTAATATCTTTTGTAGTACATAGAGATAAGATAAATAGGAACTAATTTAGTTATTTATGTATTCAATTTAAATTCCATAACTTAAAACTAAATTTAAATTTACAAAATTCTGAGTTTTTATTTTAGAGATAGCAGCAAAGAAGTGTGAGATTTTAAAAATGAAGAAAGAGAAAATAAAGCAGTAGAAAAGGAGTTTGAGAAAAAAAAAAAGAAGAAGAGTTTACAAATGAGAAAAAAATAAGAAAGAGTAGATTTGAGATTAAGTTGAAGTGAAGTGAAGAAAGATGGCACTTTTGAAGCGAGTGGCAGTAGCGATAGATCTTATACTTATTGGTAAAGAATTCCATAATTTAACGGCGTGAATAAAAAATAAACGGGATGAATTGAGATAGTTATAGCGTCAGGGAATTAGACTAAAAGTTCTAAGGGAACGAGCAAAATTATGTTTTTCATATAAATACGATGGAGTCTTACTACTTATAAGATTATGTAAGAAGATACAATTTCTGGCATCAATATAGTTGTCTAAAGTACTTCCCAAAAAGTTTTTCACATAGTGAGAAATATGGTCATATCTACGAAGCCCATGGATGTATCTTACCGAGTCATTAAATACAACTTGAAGTTTTCGTTGGGATAAAGAGTCTAAGTTAGGGTATACGACTTCAGAGTAAGTAATAAGCGGTAGGATAAGACTTTTAACAAGCCTTTGTCTGGTATCTTGTGGAGTAAAACTTGCAGCCATCCACAATTTCCGAAGACATCCATATATTTTACCTATAACAGAGTTTGTATGGTCGTATCCTGATAGATTTGAATTCAGAACAAATCCCAGACTTGTCACAGTTTGAACAATGTTTAGCTTGTCTACAGATAATAAAACATCAGGTAGAGTATTAAGAGCCAGTTTCTTTTTAGTAATTGGAATTACTTGAGATTTTCTGGGATTAAGTAGCAAACCATTTTTTATAGACCAAGAGTAAATTTCATTTAGATCTTCATTTAATTTACTTACAAGATCAATTGTGTTGTCAATTGGCCGAGCTAGATACAATTGAACGTCGTCAGCATAGAGGTGAACTGGTAAATCATTAATGAACATACAGAAGATAATTGGGCCTAGAATTGATCCTTGAGGAACACCCTGTTTCACACGTAAAAGATCTGAGCAAGAATCGTTAGTTACAACTCTCTGAAGTCTGCCAGAGTGATAACTTTCAAGTAGAGCCACTGCAGAAAATAAGTATAGTTTCGTAAATGTAGTGTGGAAGTAGGTTTTTTAACTACCCATAGTAAGTTATTGTAATCGGTCCGATTTGTCGAATTGAAAATTTTGACATTTCTCGACGTTTCAAGGTCCCTAGAGTCGAAATAAAAGATTTTTAGAGAGATGTATGTGCGTGCGTGTGTACGTACGTCGTCCACAGCTCAAGAATAAAAACTTTCAGTTGGATTTTTCTAAAAGTCACACATCTTAGAAAATAAAGCCAATATAAGGCTTGTGCAGAAAAAAACAATTGAAATAAGTTGATTTGTTCTTGAGAAAACTTAAAAACAAAATAACGTGGGGTACCCTTCTGGAGCAATACAAAAATCTATCGGCTTAAGTAACACATATGTAGAATTGTAGATGCCTGCCTAAATATAAACCATATTTACATATACATATGTTTTTTATGCCCTCTATAAGGTCCGAGCATTGTTGTCCACATTAATTTGTTAAAAATGAAGCAAAATGTAGAATTGTTGTAATATAAATAAAAGCAAATAAAAAAGATCCTGGAGTGCGACCCACGATTTGTCTTGCATACAAATTTTTAGGTTTTCGTCTTTTGTTAAAAAAAGTTATCAGTTGAACTATTCTTAAAAATTTTAAAATTACCAACAATATTTTGCATATGATGAAATAGTTTGATTTCAAAATCGGAAAAAACGGACTGTTGGATTCTTATAAAAAAATTATTGAATATGGAAAACAATATTTTCTGTGAGATATAATTAGTTTGAAGCCAATATTTTAAATTTTTGTAAACATATTTGAGTCGAAAGTAAATTTTTACTAACTTTTAGTAATGTTTTTATATTTTGTAAGAAAACTGTTAACTTGATTTTTCTCAAAATTTAACTGAAAACAATATTTTTGTTCGTAAAATATTCGAAAACAATATTTTTGTTCGTAAAATATTCGAGGTTACAAATATTTTCTTTTAGTTTTTTTGATTTATAAAAAAAACATTAATTTGATTTTTTTTAAACATACTAGTTTGGTATCACGTTATAATATCTATGGAGTCTGGTCAAAACAGCATAAGTCATTTTTTTTCGAAAATGAGTTAAGTATGCAGAAGTATTTAAAAAAAAATCTATTTTCGTTTGGTCTTAACAACATAACTCTATGTAAATTAGTTATAAAGATATTTACTGATCCTAACAACACTTAACTGCTTTTTCTAAAATAATGTTTGGTCATAATGGCATAACTCGACTTGTGCTGTTTTGACCAATCAAAAATGTTTAATATTTTAAATAAGTGTTTGGTCAAAACAGCACAACTCAAGAAACTGAATGCTTTTTTGAAACTAATCTTAGTAGGCAGTTACTTTTGCTTTGAATTCTTAGTATAAAGATAAACCACCATGTTGTAGCATTCTTTTGTTAAATTAACGTGTAACGTCTTGTTGTGCAGTAGTCGATTAAAAGTGAATCATTTTTTAAAGTTAAGTTTGTTGTGAAGTGCTTATTTGTAAAACAATAATAATGCATAGCAGAGCGAGAATGCTAGTAAAACTAGGTCAATCAGGTAATAATCAAAAATGTGATTTGTGTGTTATTAAATTACTAAAAAAGATTTTTTATTGTTCCTTTTTTACTCAAACAATAGTATCATCAAACAAAAATAATAATCCAAGAAAAGATGAAAATGAAAACAAAGAAATGTCTTTTACAGGTAAGACAAGAAGATTGAAAAAAAAAAATTTAAAAAAAAGCTAAATACAATGTTTTTTTTTTTTTAATTTATCCTCGGCGCCAGATATAAAACCACAATTACTGGAGTTACTTAATTTTCCACGATTTTTATAAAGCCTTGAAATCAGAAAAGGGAAAACAGGATGTAGATCCGGATTTATCCGATTCATCCGATGAAGATTAATATTAAAACAAAAATCAATAAAAACTTTTAATTTCTTACTCGTTCCTTTTTTTAATAATTAATTTTTATAATTTTTTTTATTTAGTTTTTACTTAGTATTTTGTTAAAGTGAAATAAATTTGTTTTCTAAAAAAAAACCTAGTTTAAATCTTATTTCAATATTGGTATTAGGTACCCTTGCGCACAGGATGACTTTCACCACTGAAAATTAATTTTACCATTGAGTTTTACTGACCATGACAATGACAAACATAACTTTCTGTGAATGTGAATGAAACTCATTTTTTTTGCATTTGGACTAGTTATGATGGCATTTTCCTCTCCTATGGCCTCTAGAAAAGAAATAGTTTGGTGTTATGATGTAAATAATATGAATAAGAAGTATAATTGTCTAGTAAAGATCTCACTTCTTATGTAGAAGAAACCTTACTTATATAAATAATTATTCCGGTACAACATCATGCAATTGTCATACATTCTCTACTTTCTTATACCTAGATTTAAGCCTAACTTTGTAATATGAATTGACTAATAAACGAACTATCGTGCTAGCCGGTTGTCTTTCAATATATAATGTTTGGTAAATTTAAAATGAAATACATAACTAAAATATAGTGTAAAACACTTAAAAACTTCAAAACACAAAAACGCTGACGTCGTTGCTGCTTCAACATTCAAACATATAAATTCTTTCGAAGAACAAGCATTGATGATTCAGGAAGACTAACCAGAGTAAACGAAAGTACGTGGGCCTTCCATTCAATAAAGCACATTCATTCTTTTCGTATGAATGATTGTGCTTATAAAAAACTGTTTTGATGATAAGTATGCATGCACGCGTACGAAATGCGAAGCAGTTGTATGCAATATCCTTTCACCAAATTCTATTCAAGAAATCCAATCTAATTTGGATAACATTAATTTTGTGACAACATATTTAGATTGTTCGAATCATGGAAGTTTGAAGCTATGTCCAGTTCTTGTGCGCTACTTCATGCCACTCACAGGTATTAAGGTAAAATTATTGGAAATAGAAAGCCTGCCAGGAGAATCTTTAGATATATTGTCAACATACATATTACATATGTATGTATCACATCTCCTGCGCGACTTCAAAATAGAGACTAAACTCATTGGCATCTGTGCAGACAACACCGCAATTGTAACTTTGGTGGAACGGCAAGGAATGGCAGAAACAATATTTTCAACAAACTGAAAATTTCAACTGGGTCGGAACTCATCGGAGTCAACTGTGCGGCTCACATTTTAAATAATTGCATTCAAACTGCTGTTGAATGTTTACCGTTAGACATAGAAGTAATTGTAGTAAAAATATATTCCTATTTTTATATTTATCCAATTCGTGTTGAACAATTTTTTAAAATAATCCCTATTCGGAAATCTGTTTTCTTTTTTTTTCATTCTCAGGCTTCGCTTTTTCATAATAGCATTCTACAAATAAAAACTCAGCAAATATCCACGATAGAAGTTTCTCTTGTTATTAAAAAACTTAAACCTAAAATTGAACAAAAAAAAATTGATGGTTTTTTGCCAATTTTGTTCAGAAAAATGATCAATGATTTAGAACGAGAAAATGCTGATGTACTAAATAAAATAAAATGCCATGGCTATGAATTCTAAAGCAGTTGTCTTGATTATTTAAATCAGTGGGATAAAGCGTATGTAGATATTGAAGATTTAGAATGGTTACTTCTACAAACAACCCCTTCTGGGAAATTCCTGGGAAAAAGTGGTGTTAAGTTTAATGTATATTATGAAAAAGAGAAGCAATATTTCAACTAATGACACTGATGTTTTCGACGAGTTTTCATGTGTAAAAAATTATGTTTCTTCAGAAAAAATCATTGAATGGATGGAGAGCCAAATAAGTGCTGGAGATAGGTGGGTTGAAATTTTCAAGTTTTTCAATGAAAAAATGATACAGCATGAAAACATTTCAAAAATTGTAGAGTTTTGTTTATGCCTTTCTGGGTCTAATGCCCCTACAGAGAGAGTTTTCTCAATTTTAAACAATGTATGGACAAACGAAAAAAAAACAGGTCCATTTTAATTTGCAAATGCAATTATGAATTAAATTGCATCGAATTTAAGAATTATTTAAAAGAAAAGACAGAGTTGATTAAAAAAATGTATTCTTCCAAAAAGTACTTATTTAAACAATATTAATATATTGTATGTAATTCGATGTCAAAGTTGTTTGACTTGCCAACATGATATAAAAGAGTTTAAGGTTTTGTTTATTTTTTTTGTAAATAAGTTAGAGACTGAAAGAATCTACATTTTTCATTTTTGGGTAATGTTCATTATTTTGTCTCGGAAAATATGGTCACCGTAAGTATCATTTGAAATTTATCATATTCAGGGGGGGGGCTTCGTTTTTGTGACAAAATATTTCTAGGGGGGTCACAGAAAGCGTGACACAGCGTAACAATGGGGGGGGAGGGGGTCAGAAAAAGCTGATTTTAGCGTAACGTATTTTATGAACGGCCGCTTTAATCTAATCTGATTTTAATAATTAGGTTTTTTAACATATAACTGCTGAATGAATGAAAACTAGCCCAATAAAATGTTAATTTTGTTAGATTTTTTTGGACTACGCAGCTTTATTTTTTGATGTGTAGGGGTGAATCCATCAAGCTTAAGTTAAAGTTTAGCGACCCTACGGAAAATCTGAAAATGTCTCTCGTAAAATGAAAAAAAGTAAGTAGAAAAAAGTTTCCTCGAAATAACAAGTAGCAGATGGTAGTCCCTTGAAGCTTGCAGGGTTTCGGTATATAAGAAATACAAATTTTCAAGTAATGCTACTAAAATTGGTAAAAATTGGGTTTCGACTAAAAATCTCGTTAACAAAAACAGATTTTGAAATCTAATTTCAGCATATGCAAATTTTTTTTAGTTATTTTTTTAGGAAAATTAAAGTGACAACTTTATTAAAAAAAGCACGAAAACCTACAAAAATAACAAAAAGCTGATAAGAAATGGTTTTCGACTGAATTATTAGGAGAGCAAAGATAAATATTGACTTCAAATTATTTATCTCACACAAAATATTGTTATGAATATTTTGTTAAAGTTTTAAGCAAGACAAATCGGCAGACAGGATGGACAGTTATCAGTGTGGTCTGTGGGTCGCATCCTAGGTAATTTCATTTTAAACCATTAATGTTAATACAAAACTGGAATGGAAAACAAAAGAATTTAGCATTTGATGGCGTTTGCAGTGGACAAGCAACAACCAATAAACCAAATTCTTGGAGAAATATGTAAAAATATTACACTATTTTATTTTTCTTGGATATACCCTGGATAGATATATGACTATAGTTCTTAGCCAATCCAGACTCAGTATGATGAAAGTTAACCAAACAGACAGCCTCCATCATATATAGAGGACCACACCCTTAGAAAGAGATCACCAGTTAACTGGGCTTATTCCTTTATAGTGTCACCACTTCTATAAAGCAGCACCTATTAAAGTTTAAAATAGAATTCGATTAGGATGTGATATTAATACTTTGTCCAGGTCCAGCAACAAAAAAATTATTTGTAGTCGAGTCCCTCCAGCCACTTGTTGAACTAAAAATTTGTTGTTGCATTCATGTGTTGTTGTTCTGCATCAAAACATGCGCATCAGTACGATGATCCTTCTGTTGCAACATTCTATGTATGTGTCTAAATGATGGCATTAACGTTTTCTGGATGAGATGGTATTTATTTTTTAATAAATTTGAATATGCAGGATATGTTTACCTGTGGTTCCCACGCAATCAGGTTGAGGGTGAGATATAGATTCAAGGATGTATTGGGTGGTTGGTTTGCAAGTGTTTAAAGTGTTGCAGTGTTAAAAAGCGAATTGTTGCGACTGCTTTTTCATTCTGCATTTGGTGTTCAATTGACAAAGAAGTATTTTATCTGAGTTTAAAGTAATACAATTTACCCAGCAAAAGAAAGAAATATTTAAACAAAAAGATTCAAAAACAGAAATCAGGGGTACTGGGTACATAGAGTTTGGCTTGCGGTTTAATTATTTTGAAGTGGAGTTTAAGCCCCTGACATAAAGAGTACTACCTTTTCTAAAAATAACTCGATCTTAAATAAAATTTAAAAAAATTGTTTGTGATGCAGTAACAATTCATCCGTTGAATATTAGTCATCTGACTTTAAAGGCATCTAAGTTCAAAACAAATGAATTGAGTTAAAGTTAAAATCAGTGTTCTAGAATTATATTCAAAATGATATAGTAGAAAACAACAAGCTAAAACACCTTGAGAATAACAATTACTATTAAATGTGAAACTTTGTGAACAATTTAGAACGTTTTAAAAATAACTTTCATCTAAGAATACTAAAACAGTTTCTTTTTTGAAATGTCAAACATTTTGAGAACCATTAAAACAATTATTTAACCAAGTGAACTTATCTATTCTGAAACAAATTAAAAAGGTAAGTTTCAAAAGTGTACACTCTTTTGATAATTTTGTGATATATTTTAGCAAAAAAGTTTTCCTTATATTTTAAACTATTGTATTCGTAATTTTAATATGTTTAACTTCAAGACTAATTAACATATAGATTTATATAATAAGCAACATATTACTCGAACTCAACTATCCCTTAAAAGGTGGCCAGAAAGCTACAATTAGTAACTGCAAACATGTACACAAATAAAAGAAACTTTGAATACGATATATTTATTGATTTAAAAATGTATAAATAAAGCTGAAAAGGAAACATAGTAACAAGAGATAAAAATAAGGAAAGAGTGTGTAAGGTATTTTCGCTTTCCAAATATGATGGTTATGATATGCAAAACATAAATCTCAATGATTTCAATACCTATTTTTCATACCTTTGCCAGTTCCGAATGTCGACCACAGACACAAAAACAGCTTGATACCAAAAAAAACTCGTGTTGATTTCAGGATTCATACTTATTTTTTTGTAAAAGGTTTTATAGTTTTCTTAGGATTTTGGGAGTTGATTTCCTTCCACAATGCACTATGGAGGAAAGGGGATGTGTTGTGTATATATAGCTGGAGTCAATCTCTTAATCACATTGAATCTAAATTTTTTGATTTTTTGTTTTTTTTTTCTGGAAGTTTTCATGACAAAGCAAATGATAACATAATCCGTGCAGATAAATACAAATATTTATTTACAATGCCTACACCACGTATATATACTTTTGCAACACAAATAAGTACATACATACCTAAATTCTTAAAATAAATATACCTATTTTGAGTTTAATCGTTTAGTTTAGAAAATCATTTTCCGAATTACGAGAATTACTATTAATTAAGAAACGAAATATTTTTGAAAAATTGATACATATATTGTTTGTGATGTTTAAGTACGAGTTGTAATACATAATTGTAGTGTGCTACCTACTTAAATCTTTCAGGTCGATTTGGATCTTGTTTTGGCAGTGGCGTCTTCGACTGCTCTTAGCTGCTTAAGTAACTCTTCGATTCTCTTCTTCTTTATGTCTTTGCCTTCTGGTTTGTCTGATGAGTTTGAAATGGTATAGGTGATGTTAATGCTGATGCTCTAACCGTAGCTTATTTTTTGACTTGAATCAAAATTGTTTGTCGCCTTGTAACAATTTCCTCTGAAAGAACATTATTTAGAAATGTGTTTAGTTTAGAGAACTCTTTAAATATGCTCACTCTTTTTCACTGCTTAACTTTTATTTTATTAGCTATTTTATCAGCTGTGCGCATACGTTTCATTGGAGTAGTTCCTCTTGACTGTGACGAGATGGGGATGACGATGTATCCGAACCAAGACTACTAGATTCTGAAGATCCTGAAGATAAGAAAAGTTATACTTGAGATAATTTAAAAAAATACAATCTCTCACCTCAACCCGAACAACTTGTAACACAATGCTTTCTCTTCGTGTTATCGGTTCCAGATTCCAGGCTGAAAGAAGTACTTTGCATTGCACAGATGGTGACACATGACGTCCGTGTGCTATTGTAATCAAATGCTTCAATTGATTCAGCGATCCCTTACCTTAACTTCATAGCCACATTTTTGACATGTATATCCTTCTCAACGAATAAAGCATGTCAGAACGGTTTCATCGCGAAGCTTTTATTCAGTCTTCTCATGCCCTTCTCATTCCTACAGTTCAAAATTGAGGACATAAGAACCTGTCAGAATAGAGCGATTTGATTGATAGGAGCAACATCTTGTCATCAAGTGTATTTTCAACTAAAAAAAAAAACAAAACAATATTCATATAATTTGAGTTTTAAATTAATGTGACGAACGCACTTACCTTGAATTTGTACCTCTTCGTGGCTGTGGATATTTCGTTCCAGAATAGATATGTTGGCTTCCTTCTTGGGGAATTCCACTTCTTTTGTTGCAACTATCTCCTTGGTTTCTTCTTTATCTGAGGATTAAATTACATAAGTACAAATGTATTATATATTTTTATTTAAATAAATTGATATTTTCGATTTAAATTGTTTTACCTTCATTTGCATTACTGGGAATGAATTTTGTTTACATTTTGTTGAGTTGTCAAAATTCTCACCTCGTTGTTAATCTGTCAAAACTGCGCTTAACTTAAATTGAGCCACGTTTGCATTGCAGTTCTATGGTGCGCCTATACTTTCTGCATGATTTGGTCTGTTTTTAGCGAAACTTTTCATAAAAATCATAGAATTTGTTTGCCAAAGGCAGTCAAATATTATTTTTAGCACAGTTTTCACTGAAAGGAAGTTGCAAAATTAATTTTTCTTTAAATATTGCATTCATTTTTCAATTTTTGAATTCAACGGATTTCTTTTTTGAACGGCTGAGTTCACCTCATAGTTTTTTCCCCCGCGGTTGAGCAATATGGGCACAAATTCCATAACAACTACATTCATAATGGCTTGGTCCCATAAGAAGTGCACGGGACAACTAACACAATATGCTTATCCTTATGGACAAAATCTTCTCAATTTAGCTTGTAGGCCGAAAGAGAGCAAACCCATTAAGTCGGGACTCTAGATAATATATTTCCTCTATGCCCGGGTTTCTCAAAGTGTGCTCCGCGGAGCACTTGGTGCTCCGCGAAGAATATCCAAGTGCTCCGCGGAAATATTTGAAAAAATATAAAAATTCCAAGACGGACTAGTAACTATTTAATTTTGATCTTGTAATTTTTATCGCAGCAGCAGATTTTGAAATTCATATTTAAACAAAAATCAGCATAGGTAACTACAAACAAATTTCCCTGGTGGTAAAAACACATTCATGGACAAATTCTATTTTTTATTCTATCTTACTCGTATAAATTTACATACAATACCACGAAGACTAATGAGAGTGACGATTAAAATAGAAACAGTTTTTGTTCAATTCATGCAAACTTTTAAACGTAGTACGGTGAAGTTAATTTCCAGTTGCTTTTAACGCTTGAGTTTTATTTTATTTTGTTTTTATACATACAATTTTCGAATGGATCGCTGGCTTAAGTCCGGATCTTTGAAAAAAGCAAGTGAATGCTCCGCAAAAGCACCCGAAGCTGCCGAAGAGTCACCAACTGATGGGTATGTCCAAAAAAAATCATAATTTACGTAAAATAGTAATCCCCGGTTAATAATTTCTGCTTTTTGAGCATTTAACCGCACAAAATGATTTCAATGATTTTATTTTGTTTGTTCAATTTCGGTTTTCCATATACTTATTTTAGTGCCAAGGAAAATGACGCAATAGAGACAGCGGCGTTAGAGATTTCTGAAGGTTTTGAGTTTGATAGTTTGCCTAGTACTGGTTCCACGGTGATCAATGCAACAGAAAAAAATCAGTTCTTAAAAAGAAGTACCATAAATCATATTTGAATTTTGGATTTGCTGAGACAAGTGACAAAAAACCTCAATGCGTAATTTGAGGCAAGGTGTCGCCGAACAGTGCAATGTTTCCAGTAAAAATGAAACGTCACTTTGCAGGGATTCATCCAGATTGAAAAAGCAAATCGACTGATTTCTTCAAAAGAAAGTATGCTGAACTTACTAAATCTCAAACCATTATTACTTATCACTCAAAGACAGAGAACGAAAATGCGTTGATGGCGTCTACTTGGTAAGTTTCCGAATAGCGCAAACTGGTGAAGTCCATACAATTGCTGAAAACTTAATAAAGCCATGTGTTAAAGACATTGTTGAATGTTTGTTGGGTGAAAAGGCCACAAAATTAGTTGACACCGTTCCTTTGTCAAATAACACAATATCAAGACGAATCGGAGATTAAGCGGAGAATGTGAAAGCTACTTTACTTTTACGAATAAAAGTCACAAAATTTGCGCTGCAAATGGATGAATCAACGGATATTGCAGGGTTGGCTGTTTTAGTAGTATTTGTGCGCTATCAATCAATTGTGGGTTAACTGCGTGGATGTATGCACCGACGGTTCCAAGGTCAAATTGTTAAAAGATGCACCAGTAGCCATTGCGTTCTACACCGCCATGCCCTCGCAATGAAAAAAATGCCGGTCTCCCTTAAAGAGGTGTTGGACGAAAGCGGGAAAATAATTAACTTTAATAAATCACCGCCAAAGAATACAAGGCTTTTTAAAGTATTGTGTGATGACATGGGTAGTCTAGATATGTACGTCTTTACTTCTTCACGCAGGTTTTTCCGCAAGAAAACCACCTTCCCTGACATCTCTGCAGTTTGAGTGCTTGATTGACCTGACATCAGTTTTTTCGATAAAACAACTTTTTGCAACAAAGAAGTCTTTATCAGAATTCTGGTGTATGTTGAAAGACGAGTTCCGTTTACTGTCAGCTAAAATAATTCTTCTGCCGTTTGCAACAACATACATGTGCGAAGTGCGAATCAGGGTTCTCTGCATATGTTGGAACCAAAACAAAATATAGATCCCGTCTCGATGCAGAGCCTGATATACGGTTGCAGTTGTTCAACCAGATATTTCAATTTTATGCAAAAATAAGCTGGCACATTATTCCATATAATTATAATGCATATAATATAATTATGTAATTTCTTATTAAGTTAAGTTAACACTGTTCTTGAGTTTTTCGTTGTAGAAACTGTTTCCTGAATTCAATAAAATAAACGAAATTTGAAAAAAAAGTTATTTAATTTGCTACATTTAACTGCGAAAAATGGCATATGCGCCTCTCTCTTCCTACGGTGATCGGCCGGTTTGGGAAGGATTTTTGTCTTGATATATTTGTATTAATGTTTGAGTCTTGTTGAACGTTCATTGTTTGTATTGGCAGATGGTTGGAAAGTTGATAGTTGGTATATTTAAGTTGCTATTTGTTGTTGTTTATTTCATTGTAGCTGGAACTCCGTTCTTTCAAACTTCTTGGGCTATTTTCTTTTTCTATCAATTCGTTCGTATTTTCTTGAGACAAAAATTTCATGATCGGGTTCATGGGTTATCTCCTAGTAGTAGTTTTACGACTGTCAAGTTAGCACTACATTTTTCGAAATTAAAAAAACTGAGTTATTTGAAGCTTTTTTGTTGTAAATTAGTTGTGGAAAAAAATTTGTAGCTCGACAATTTAAAAAAAAGTGGTATGTAATGCTAGGTTGATTTCAAGTTAGCACTACACTTTTTTGATAATTAGTTGATAATTATTTGTTGTAAATTATTTGTGGAAAGAAAAAAATTCCAAAAATTTGTTTTACTTTGATTTTTTTAAAAGGGGGTAGTGCTAACTTGACACCGTGAGTCCAGGCATAAAACAAGGATATTCGATAATGTTGCAATTGCATCGCATTTGAATTGAAGCTTTTTTGTTTAAAATTAGTTGTGGAAAGAAAAAATCCAAACATTTGTTTTACTTTGATTTAATTTTTGGAATTTTTTCTTTCCACAACTAATTCTGGACACGTCTTTACATCAAATAATGAGACAAGCAAACAGTTTCGAACTCATTTTTTTTTTGAAAAAAATGCGATAATTTTGTGATAATCTGGATATACACATTGGTATATTGTCATTTTGTCTCATCCGTCAAAGTGATCATTACCGAAACGCATTCCAATTTCCTCAACTATTTAACATAAGATATCCTGTGCTGAACAATTTATAGTTTAACGAGATTTTGATTTTTTCTCGTTTAATACTAATTTTTTGGGTTAAAACAAAAGTCCATCAAATTGTTGCTTAAATTAAATTTACATTGACTTTATATAGCTGAATCTTTAATTTAAAGAAAATATAATAAATCATTTTATTTGAACAGAAACTATTTAATTTACATTGATTATTTTAACTTATTCACATTTTTTCATTCTAGGACACCTTATCGTCTTGAAATTAAACAGATTCTCTGTGAATTGAATATAACATTTTTTACAATGGGGGCATAAGTTAAACGTACCTACCCAAAATGGTAAACGTTGAGAGTAAGTAGGATAGTTATAAGAAAAACCCTATTCACAAACTTTTACTTCATAAATATATCTATACCTAGTTATAAACCTAAAAATAATTTATAAATTACTTTTCAGTATCGTTCCAATTATTCAATGTTATTAAATTAAAGTAAATTTTGCATTGAAGGAATTTCTAAGCTTTGTATTTTTGAGATTTTGTATAATATCAATAGCATTTCTCGTTATGTAAAATCAATTAGAAGTGTTTTGAAATAAATAAAAATTATATGGCAATTTAAAGCAGTATCCATTTCAAGGAGCCAATAACTTCAATCAACATGGACAGAAATCAAAGTCAAGAGCTTAATGCCTCTTTAGACAATCATCAATCAACTGGAACACAATTCAAAGCTAGGACTTAATGCATTTTTAAACAATCTTCAATCAACATACGCAATGATCGTGTCGGGGAACACCATTTTGAAAATCCACAAAATCTATTAAAAGATTAACTCTATTATCAACTCAGTACATATCAGTGGTATTTTTTTTTTGTTTTGTAAAATTGAAAATAACTATAACATAAAAACCAATTCTTAAATGCAGTTTTCTGTTGACTTTTTTTTAAATGAAACATTTTTTATGAATTTTTCATTTTGTAGTGAGACAATACAC
Source organism: Eupeodes luniger (assembly GCA_951509635.1). NCBI lineage: Eukaryota > Metazoa > Arthropoda > Insecta > Diptera > Syrphidae > Eupeodes > Eupeodes luniger. The sequence continues at coordinate 5,644,656 of OX608076.1, read as the reverse complement.
ACAAGTGAAACATTTCATTCATTATTCTTTAACTTCTTTCTATTAAGTTGTTTTAATGGACTTAAAGCTGCAGAGAAGTTGTACTTAACAATTGCAACGAGAAGCTAGAAATGTACCGAGGGAAACCCGATTGTTTGAAAAATTACGACTCTTTCAAGTTAAAGCAACGTCACCAGCTGAGGGATTTCAAATATACTCTTTGCTTTTAAGATGCCTTACATTAAAAAAACACCAAATTGTAAATGATAGTTATATTTGTAAGAACAATTAAACTTTCTCAAAACTAAGTCGATACAAGAACTAATTTTTCTTTTACGACTTTCGTGTTTTTTCATAGAAAAAAAAAAAACATTAAATAAAAACAAAAATAAAATTACAAACAAATTGATACAACATTTAAGTGCGTATTTTTAAGAATATTCTTACTCATGCTAAAATCAAAGAGGTTTGAGTTCAGATTAGATATGTGAGTTAATGGCTCAAGCATATCATAATTAGTGCGGTCTTGGGAAAATACATTAATTGCAATTTACGGATATTGTGCCCAACTCCATGGTAGTTTAAACTTATACTTTTGGAAGCAGTCCCCTTTTATAGATGGAAGAATTGCGATAGGTAACGACTTTAAGATATGAATATCGCTGACCCCTTTTCAAAGAGATTCAAAAATTTCGAACCAAACATTTATCGAAAAGAAGGAAAAGTTTAAGCACCAAGAAGAAAGCAAGAAGGGTGGGTTGAAAGTCATTGAATGTTGTTTTGTTAAGAAAGTGGGTCACAACTCCATTCTTTAGTTAAACAAGCATTTGATTTTAATATTGAAAAAAAAAAAATCAAACAGTGAGGAAAATTATGAATGGGAGCATGCTTTTTTATACTGTGCGCGCACTCAAGGGTATGTGAATGCTTTTATAATGATTTAAAACATAACACATTGCGAGAAATTAGGAACGGAAGATAGGATTGGAAAGGAGTAACCAATGCACTTTAGTTTATTCAAAACTATGCCTGCCCATTGTAATGCGTGAAAAATATTAAGTCTGGTAAAGCATTGCATATTAGTGAAATGCAACTAAAAAAAGAATTTCCGTACTTCACAGTACGACCGAAATTGAGCTCAAGGCAGGGTAAACTGATGGGAATTCCTAGAAGAATGGGTATTGCGGTTGAATTGTTTGAGGGGAGGAATGCAACTGGCTATTGTACTAGAGCATTGTTAATCAAAATATCGATAAAATAATAACATACATTTTAACCTTGTTACGGTGCTCAAGAGATACAAAAGCTGCTGTTAGACAGACGGCCACGAGTTTCGACGAATATATAGGTTTTGTAAATAATAGCCAATAATAGAAGGGGTAAAAAGCTTCTGCATGGGCGGAGAAAACTTAAACACTTAGCAGCGTTTTTAACGTATTTGAGGGCCGCTTGGCTTGGCTTATTCGCATAGACTTGTGACTTAAGAGAGCCAGAAGAAAAAAGTCTAAGGATGTCACACGATTTTGGTAGCACGAGCGAGATAACCATGCTATGAAACTGCTTTGGAAACTATATGTCTTCGGTATCCATATCATCCAATTCAGGCCACAATAAGTTGCCGATCATCAACCTATAGTAATCACGCAAGCATGGTTTTCGAAGAAGTATGGACTGATGACGCTTCTAGTCCAAAATTCACACCAAACAGTAACTTTATTTGAATGCATTGGCAACTCGTGAATTTCGTGATCCGATGGTCTCGAATTTGGCCACCAAATGTTGATAAGTCGACTTGAAAAAACAACCATGTACAGGCCCGTAGCCAGGATTTCGGTTCGGGGGGGGGGGGCTTGTTTAATTTCGAAGAAGTAATTCTATATACAAAAATTTAAAAAAACTTTTTTTTTATTTAATTAAATAAATAGTTTGGATTTTTACAGCAATAAACGCCTTGTCTTTTTCTTAGACATAATATCTATCACTTCATCTGGATCCACATCAATACCTGAGTGAACAGACAGCATTGCAAGTGCGCTTAGTCTTGAATGGCCCATAACGCTTCGGGATACTGTTTTGATCCTTTTCATCGTTGAAAAGGTTCTTTCAACGCTAACTGTTGTAACTGGTAGTGTGGCCAAAATTGTAAGCAAGTAGCTTATGCTCCTGAAGTAGGTCTTGTCACATATATCTAGCAGTTTCAGAACATCGGAAGAGGGATCCATCGATGAAATTTTTTCGCACCAGAGTATGTACTCCGCTTTAACAGCTGACAAGGATATTGCGTTATCGAAGTAGAGTGTTAGATTTTTTCCATTTCATTTACTCGATTGGCTGCAGTAAAACCTGGAAGCAGAGATTGAAACGATAGTAAAACGTCCTCGTTGACCATAAATCTCTCAGTAAGATTTTGTATAAGAGAATCTCGACAGGGAATAAGTATACAAACTCTAAAATAGTCTTCTGGACATGATGTTTCTGGATTAGAGCGCGTTGTTTGTTTCAAAGAAAGTCTTGGAATTGTTATACTGACTTCAAATAAATCCCTGGCAAGTTGTGATGCGGATTGAAAAGCGTCTCTGAAAAAGTCTCTGGCAGTTTCTCTTATGTTCTTAAGAGAACTTAAGACTTGTTTTGTGTGATTTATTGCAGACACGAAATTTAAAGATTCATTTTGAAGGAAAATTGATAAGGGTAGCGTTAAACTAGAAAGTTTTTCGCATACCATGAGGCTTACCAGAAAATCACTTCTTTGAATTGCTGCTAACAGAGTTGATGCTTTTGAAGGCATTGCCCACGTCTTGGTGGATATTTCTTCAAGACTAATAGCAATACATTTGAAGAGCTCTACAAATGAAAGAATGCTGTCATGCCTTTCAATAAACCTTGTTTCACAAAGGCGCAAAAGTCGTTTTTTTCTGCTTTCTGGTGCGTATTTTTGGATGGCGATTTGGAAAGTCTTATTTGTATTTGAATGGTTTCGGAAGAAATTAGCTATTTCGCTTACTACACCAAGACAATTGCGAATCGAGGGTGTTGACATGGCATTAGACAACATGATTTCAGAACAATATACATAAGTAGTGAGGAACTAATAAGAGAATATACAAACTTTTGTTCAAATATTTTTATTTAAAATCATTTTTGGGGGGGGGGGGGGCTTGAGCCCCTCTAGCCCCCCCTGGCTACGTGCCTGACCATGTACCCCATAAAAAATACGCAACGCGCTCATCGTTGCTAACAATGAATATCAATTTTGATAAAAAAAAGCTTTATCATTTGCACGTGTTCCTAGATGCTGTAACTTGCCATGATGATTTGTCTTTAGTGACTGATTGAAAGAATATAATTTGACAGAAAGTAAATGAAACAATGTGGCCGCCACGAGTTGTCAAAATCAACCCGTCCCTATTGGAAAACTCCTTAAAAATATACCCATAGTGGAATTCTAACACAAATTTCCAAAAAAAAGTTGATGTTGACACCTGTTTTTTGCGTACACGAAACTATTCCGCACATTTCATCCCATCATCGTAAGACCACTTATATCGTAAGAAAGAACTCGTCACTTTTTTGTATGACAGTTTTGTAATGTAACAAAAACCTAAGAGTTATTAATTTTGTAGAGTTGTACAAATTGATGTAGTGTAATGTAATGAAAGTAAAAAAAAATACACGGAATGAAAATATTCACATATTCTGAGTACCATTTGAGGTAGACCATTCTTCTGTCCGCTTTTGGAGCATTAATAAAGTTAGCTAGAAACGATTTCGTGATTATCCGTTTTATATAAAATTATTTAATATAACTTCTAGTTATTAGGTTGGTTTATTATGTATTTTAAAAATGACTAACTCTAAATTGAAACAAATAGAAAAATATAATAAATATTTTAAAAACTATTTGTGACGATACAAGTTAAAATATGTGTAAATGTATTGCAAATGAGTATTCAAACTGCGCAAGTAGATGAACCGAAAAAGAATAATAATACCAAACGGATTTTATTATTAAATACAAATATAACTTTATTAATATAGAAAAGGAAACGTAGTAAAAGTTTAGAATACTGAAATGAAATTCGTGTGATGCGACGCGTTGAAATCAGAAGAAAAAAATTGAAATATTAACATCTGTCAGATGACAAAATGAGTTTAGGCTTGTTCAGCTTGCTGTCGTTGATTGTGTCTGAGTGACACGGAACAATAAAGTAGAACTCCAATAAAATGCTCAACTGGAAGCTTAATCTTCACTTCAGGCTACAGTATAGTACCTATAACTTGTAGGAATGGTATACTTAAAATAAAATTAGAACAAAATTATAATTCATTCCTGTGTTATAAAGTACTTAAATAAATGAATTGTAAAGAAATAGGTTCAATAAAATGTAAACAATAAAAAATCACATTAATAGAAACTAATTTATTATTTATGTATCTACTTAAAAAATCGCTCACTAAGCTGTGATAGTTCGTAGTATTATAAAGGGTTTTTCAATAAGGGTACATGTTGAAATGGAACAAAACAAGCTATGTGTGAGGTATGAACAAAATTATTTTTTATTTGAAAGGCGCATGTATACCATTAAAGCACTATTCACATGAGCACGACCAACGACCAACGAATGAACGAATATTCATCGATTTTGAAATTTCTTTCACATGAGAGTTTTTAATTCGTCGCACAGCCGAACACCATTCACCACCGAAACCAAAATAAGAATGATTTTTTTAGGTTAAGTACGCGCGATTATTTTATTCGTTGCGAGTGTGGATGATGTGGAACGCGAATAAAGTTTGACAGTTCGTATCAACTAAAATTTTTTTTCGCGACGAATAAATTTGTTTTCTTAAATTTATTAATATATGATATTGAAAAGTAAAAGTATGCATCATAAATCAAATAGAAACTATATTGCTATCGTTTTGTTAAGATTTTGTGTGGAAATATGTCAGCTTCTTACGGTGACAAGGATCCAAATGGTCCAATTTTCAATGATTATTCCGCATAGATCCGGCTGAATTTGAGCGAAAGCCTGTGTTATGTTCACCCTTAGGGCATCGGTCGATTGTGGTTTATTTGCATAGACCTGCGACTTCAAAAAACCTCACAGGAAACAGTCTAGAGGGGTCAAATCGCATGACCTTGGTGGCCAATTCACATCACCCCTGCGAGAGATAACCTTACCCTTAATCGTTCTTGCAAAATGTCAATCGTGGCGTTTGCTGTGTGGCACGTAGCGCCGGCCGTCCTGCTGGAATCACATGTCGTCTAGGTCCATATGGTTCAATTTGGGCCATAAGAAATGAGTTATTATCGTTATGTAGCGTAAGCTGTTGACGGACCAATTACGCCGCCGCCGCCGCCGGCCCAAAATTCACACCAAACGGTAACTTTTTGAGGACGCATTATCACCTGATGAACCTCGCGTGGGTTGGTGTCGCCCCATATACGGCAATCAATTTTGCTTGTTAACACAGCCATTCATCAAAAAATGCGCTTCGTCACTAAAAATGATTTTTTGGCCTAAATTGGGGTAATCTTCCAAAGGATTCGAAGCCCAGTCAGCGAACAAACGGCGGCGGCGCGCGCGGCGTTGTCTATGGTCATGAACTTTGAGCTCCTGGGTCAGTTGGATCTTGTACGAGTATAGGCCCAAGTCCCGACGCAAAATTCGCTAAGTTTGACGATTTGGCATAAGCAACTGAATAATACACAAAAGATTTGACAGATGTCACCAAAACAAAATGGCCGCCACGGGGTGCCAAAATCTACCCGTGCCAATTGAAAAATTCCTTAGAAAAAGTCTTAACTGATTTCATAATGTCATAAAAAAGAGACTGGGATGCGACCGACACTGATAAATTCCCATCCCGTCTTAAAACTTTAATAAAATATTCATACAAATATTTTATGTGAGATAAATATTTTTTTAAATTGTAGCAAAATATACATACTTTATTAAATATGGCAGAATTGCTTAATTTACATAGATATGGTTATAAACTACCCTACTAATGACAATTAACATTATTTTTTTTTAAATAAGTTTTAGTTGAAATTTAAATTTTGTTCGAAGGAAAAACTACAACAAAACCTTCATTCAAAATAATAAATTTAATAATACATAATACAATAATTTATCGTCTTAGAAGAGATGAGAGAAGGGGAGTAGGTAAATTATTAAATGAATATATCTCAATCAAGATATATGTACATATGTATCAGTAGTTTTTTTACAATTATTAATAGTATGTATGATCGATAATTACAAAATCAGTCTTATAGTCAACTAAAAATAGTATCACAGTTAGTATCACTTAATAAATAAATATAAAAATTTATTAATTAATATATAAATAAATAAATATATAAATAAATAAACAAATAAATATATGAATAAATTAATAGTTAAATAAATAAATTAATTAATAATTAAACAAATTCACAAATAAATGAATGAGTTGATAAATAAATAAATAGGCAAATAAATAACTAAACAATTAATGAGAAACATAAATAGAATTGCACATACTATGGAAAAAAAAAGTAATCATAAAACCAACAGGTCAACAGGAATTTGAGAATCGATATAAAACATAAATAAGTAAGCAAATTTATCAAATAATAGATAGGTGTGCAATTCTTAAGTGGAAAAATGCCACGGTAGATTAAACATAATTTTCAATAATTTATTTTGGCTTGTTTGAAGTCTTCTAATGTGTGTTTGATGATGAAATCATATACATATATTTAGCACTTTTTGTCGAATTTACAGTAGAACTACCAATTTGTAGATTGTTGCTTGGTAAGAGGCATGCCTTTCTTTTTCGTGTAAAGAAGACTGCCTGTGTCTTAGAAGCATTTTTTTTTTATCTTCCAACCATTGAAGCACTCTTGTATTGTATTTAAATCAATTGTTGTACTTAAATTTTGTTGCTTATATATTTTATTGTATTGTAATATTCGGCTTGGTCCGATAATTAAAACTTATTCACACTTCGTAAATGAAAACACAAATTCACTTTATTTAAATTACTAACAAAATTTCTTTATTCCACACTTTCAATTATTACTTTTTAAACACAGTCTTTACTTTTTTTTAAACAGTCTTTACTTTATAGCAATTCACAATCCATAATGAACCGCTTCGCTTCCGAGCGCCTATTTATATACCTCAAATCGGTTCGAGAATCTACGAGGTTGTTCTCGATGCTTAACGAAGTTCTCCTATTTATCACTAGATGCTTAACGAAGCTAGTTCTCCTCTTAATCCCCTAGATGTTACCCCTTTCTCGAGGTTCTTGTATGCGCTGAATGAGTTCCCCTCTAAGCCACTAGATGTTTCTCGATGCTTAAGAAGCGAGTTCTCCTATTAGCCACTAGATGTTTCTCGATGCTTAAAGAAGCGAGTTCTCCTATTACTACCACTAGATGTTGTCCCTTATTATTGAAAGAGATAAAGAGTGTATACACATTACATTGCCCCCTCCTTAGGATTGATCGTCCCGAACAAATCCATCGTTCTCATCACCACTGTAGCGATGTAGCCGGTCGCGATGTACAACTTTAGGTTTTCCTCTGACTCCCTTTTGTATCCGGTACACGACATCGTTGATTTTTGTAATGACTGTATATGGACCTTCCCAGTCCCGTTGAAGTTTCGGTGACAATCCTTTTTGTCGATGGGGATTGTAAAGCCACACCCGGTCTCCTGCTTGGAACTCTGTTGTTGTCGCTCGTATATCGTAGCGTGTCTTCATTCGGTCACTGAACATCTTTATTTTCAACCTGGTATTGTCGTGGATCTGAAGGAGTCTTTCTCTGAGGTCATCAATGTAGTCATCCTCGGCTTGCAGCTCCGACGTGGGACATCCAAATTTTATTTCGCTCGGCAGTCTGATGTTCCTTCCCAACAAAATCTCAGACGGTGTATGACCAGTTGAGCTATGTCTTGCACTTCGATACGCCATCAAAAACAGTGGAATGTGTCGATCCCAATCTCGCTGGTTGTCGTCCACAACTTTGCAAAGATGTTCCTTCAGGGTTCGGTTGAATCGTTCGACCATGCCATCAGATTGTGGGTGAAGTGGTGTTGTTCTTGTCTTCTTGATGTCAAGAAGCCCACAAACTTCCTGAAATATGTTTGATTCAAAATTCCTTCCCTGGTCGGAATGAAGTTCTAATGGAACGCCGAATCTGCTCACCCAGTTGAAGACAATTTGGTCTGCGACTGTTTTGGCTTCTTGGTTTGGAATGGCGTATGCTTCAGGCCACTTGCTGAAATAATCCATGACGACCAGAATATAACGATTTCCATTATTTGTTTCCGGAAATGGACCCGCCACGTCTACTGCAATCCTTTCGAAGGGTGCTCCAACATTATACTGCTGCATTTGGCTGTGGTTCTTTTTGTTCGGGCCTTTGGTGGCAGCACAGGTATCGCATTTTCGGCACCACTTCTCGACATCTTCCCTTACATGTAGCCAGTAAAATCGTTGTCGAACCTTTTCTACCGTCTTGTTCACTCCTAGATGGCCTCCCGAAACCCCACCATGCATCTCTCGCAGAACGTCCAAAACCTTCGATCTCGGTAAGACTAGTTGCATTACATAAGACTTTCCATCTGCTGATTCCCATTTACGTCGAAGGACACCCTCTTGGACATGAAACGAGTCCCACTGTGCCCAATAGGCCTTCAGAGTCGGACTTCTATCGGAGATATCAGCCCATTCTGGTTTTTCCTGGTGTTCCTTCCAAGCGAGGATGGGTTCGATATCTGAGTCTTCTTGTTGAGCCTTCCTCAACTCGTCGTTGCTCCAGCCATAAATGGGATCGGCTCTGGTTCGTTGGACAGTAACCACTTCTTTTTCTTCTTGTCGTCTGCAATGCTTACAATCTTGCTTGCATGGTCTCCGAGACAGTGCATCTGCATTTGAGTGAAGCTTCCCTTTCCGATGTTGAATTTCGTAATCGTACGTCTGCAGCCTCTCAATCCACCTTGCCACTTGACCCTCTGGATTCTTGAAATTCAAAAGCCAGTTAAGTGCTCCATGGTCAGTTCGGAGAAGAAACTTCTGTCCATAGAGATACTTATGGAAGTGCTTTGTTGACAAAATCAGTGCAAGAAGTTCTCTTCTGGTTACACAATAGTTTCTTTCCGACTTCGAGAGTACCTTGCTGTAATAGGCAATTACCTTTTCTTCGCCATTATGCACCTGCGATAGTACAGCACCTATCCCGACATTGCTCGCATCAGCATCAATTATGAACGGTTTTCCTGGAGTTGGGTAGGTCAGCACTGGTGCATTACACAGGCGTTGCTTGAGCTCTTGAAAGCTGCGCTCGCATTCACCTGACCATCTAAACTGCTTTCCCTTTTCCGTTAGCTGATGTAGACTCTTGGCGATTCCAGCAAAGTCCTTCACAAAGCGCCTATAGTAGGTGGCTAGACCCAGAAAGCTTCGGAGTTGGTGTTTGTCCTGTGGTGTTGGCCAATTCTTCACGGTGTCAACCTTATCAGGATCCGTCTTTACTCCTTGGGATGAGATGATATGTCCCAGATATTTCACTTCGGTTTTGAAGAGTGAACACTTTTCTGGGTTAAGCTTGAGGTGGGCTTCTCGAAGTCTTTGAAACACGGCTCTCAGACTTGTACAGTGTTCGTCAAATGTTTTCCCGTATACTATGACGTCATCCAAATATACCAGGCAAGATTTCCATGTGAGTCCTTGCAGGACGCATTCCATTAGGCGCTCAAAAGTCGCTGGAGCATTGCAAAGTCCAAAAGGCATTACTTTGAACTGCCACAATCCGTTTCCTGTTGAGAATGCTATCTTTTCTTTGTCTTCAGGATGGATCTCGACTTGCCAGTAGCCACTTTTCAAGTCCAAAGTTGAGAACCATTGTGCTCCTTCCATTGCGTCCAGAGTATCACTGATCCTAGGAAGAGGGTAGCTATCCTTCTTAGTCACATCATTCAACCTTCGATAGTCCACGCAAAAGCGGGTTGATCCGTCTTTCTTCTTTACCAGGACCACTGGAGACGCCCAAGGGCTTTTAGAGTTTTCGATCAGCCCTTCTTCCTTCATGGTGGTTATCAGTTCTTCAACCTCACCTTGTTTGGCTAGTGGAAGGCGTCTTGCAGGTTGACGAATCGGCCTTGCATCCCCGGTATTGATTCGATGTTGCACCAGTTGCGTTCTGCCATATTTCCCTTTCGATGACGAAAAGATGTCTGCAAATTCTTCGAGGAGACCTTCTGCAGTTCTTCGTTGTTGGTGGCCAAGATTAGATGACTTGAGAATGTTCGTCTTTATGGAGTTCAGCTCTTCGGACTTCAAGGATTGCCTTGACTCTTCTTCGTTGATCCTTGTTATCGCTGATACAGATTCGCATTGTCCAACAATCTCACCTTTTCTGAGCTTAACTTCATACGGCTTGATGTTCAGTATTCGTACGGGAACCATGTTCTTTACAGGTCTCACAAGAGTCTTCCCAATGGTGACGTTTTGGGAGGACTTTTCAGATGCTGGTTCGACCATGAGGTATCGATGGCTGCCAGGCTTACCCTTCAATTTCGTCCACACGAATACTTCTGAAGAAGCAGGCAAAGTGAGATCTTCTTTGATGACGGTTTTCACAAAAGACGAGGTCTCATACGAGTTAGTCCCATAGATCATCGGAATCTCGATGTTTCGATATTTCAGGACTTGGTTCCCGATGTCCAATATCACTCCATGATCTTTCATGAAATCGACGCCGACAATGCACTCGTCGCATATATCTGCTACCAGGAACGGGTGAGAGAATTCCAACTCTGCCATCCGAATCTTAAGACGTACCTCACCATAAACTTTTGCGGCCTCTCCAGTTGCAGTCCTTAGACGATAGCTGTTGGTGTTGTGGAGCCATGCCTTCTTGACGAGGTCTTGCCGTACGATGGACGCCGTGGCACCGGTGTCAATGGTAGCCACACATTTGTTGCTGTTTATACTTGCTTCCACAGTCAGGCTCTTGTTGTCACGTTTCGTTTGAGAAACCTGGATGTCGTTTCTGGGGCCATCGATACCAGAAACCAGCTTCTGCCCCTCGAAGTTGGTTCTTATTCGTTTCCCGGGTGGGAAACAACTCCGGAAGCAACATTGTTGGTGTTACTTTGACCATTTGAATAACTTCTGTTTCCACAGTGTTGGCATGCGGTTCCTCTTCGCGGTAATCTGCACTGTCGCTGTAGATGCCCAGTCTTATTGCAGTTCCAGCATCGTGCTGGTCCGTCTCGCTGACTCCTTTCCACAGTAGCCTTCTGACAAGAACATTCTATGGACTTCTATTTCTCTTACGCGATGCACGTTTTGGGAAGCTTGTTCTGCAGCTTCCATCGTCAGAGCGAAAGCCAATGCTTCTGGTAGTGTTCGCTTTCCGGCAGTGCGGATAGCCCTTTGAAGATTTATATCGCCCACAGCTCTCACAAATACTTCAATAGCAAGTTGATTTATTATCTCGTTACGAGCTGTTGGATATGCCAGGTGAACCAATCGCTCGATATCTGCCTGAAGCTGCTGCAGATTTTCACCTCTTTTCTGTGTCCTATTGTTAAGCTGAACTCGGAAGACTTCTGTCATGTGGCTATCCCCGAACCGCTGTTCGATTGCGTTTACCAGAACTGTGAAGTCACCACTCTTCTCTGCTGGGATGGTTTGTAGCAGTTCAGCAGCAGATCCTCTTAAAGCAAGCGTAAGAGCAATGTATTTTTCGTGATCGTCCCAGCCGTTTGTTAACGCTGCTGCTTCAAACTGTTTCTTGTAGATTGACCACGGAATATGCCCATCAAAGCTTGGAGGATTTACTTCTCTTTTCCTTGAGCACTCACCAGAAGGTTCTCGAGCTTTCATCTTTCGCACTTTTTCAAGTTCATTTGTAATGGTTTCGATTCGTTCGTCCATTTTCTCGATACGTGCGTTTTGTTTTTCGACACGCTCGACGCGCTCGTCAAGAGTATTGATTTTTCCTTCGAAGACCGCAAACCTGCCTTCTAAAAGGTTTCTCTGTTCGTCGAACCGCTCTAGAATATTCTGCTGTTCTTTCTTTTGGTCGCTTCTTTGGGCTTCTAGTTGTTTGAGAACATTCTGCTGTTCTTGCTTTTGGTCACTTCTTTGAGCTTCTAGTTGTTTGAGAACATTCTGCTGTTTTTGCTTTTGGTCACTTCTTTGAGCTTCTAGTTGTTTGAGAACATCATTCCTTTGAGTTTCTAGTTGTTTGAGAACATTCTGCTGTTCTTGCTTTTGGTCACTTCTTTGGGCTTCTAGTTGTTTGAGAACGTCATTTTTATTTTCTTCAAATTTGGCTAAAAGAACTGACACCATGTTTGATAAGGCAACATTTGCATTTACCTCTTCCACTTTTGCTTCTAATTCGAAAGCAAACGTAACTGGGTCTTCATTTTGCTGCTCCAGATATTCTTGCAGCCGTTTAACGAGTTCGGTTTTTACGCCTGTCCCACTTAAGCCACGTTTGCTTAGTTCGGCCTTTAGCTCTGGGACAGTTAAGTCTTTCAAAACTTTACTCATTTTTTTTTTTTTCTAATTTTTAACTTCACTACTTCACACAAAATAGTCCAATCACTGCTCACTGTTTTTATTCTCAATAAGTTTTAATCCCTTATTCTGACACCAATGTAATATTCGGCTTGGTCCGATAATTAAAACTTATTCACACTTCGTAAATAAAAACACAAATTCACTTTATTTAAATTACTAACAAAATTTCTTTATTCCACACTTTCAATTATTACTTTTTAAACACAGTCTTTACTTTTTTTTAAACAGTCTTTACTTTATAGCAATTCACAATCCATAATGAACCGCTTCGCTTCCGAGCGCCTATTTATATACCTCAAATCGGTTCGAGAATCTACGAGGTTGTTCTCGATGCTTAACGAAGTTCTCCTATTTATCACTAGATGCTTAACGAAGCTAGTTCTCCTCTTAATCCCCTAGATGTTACCCCTTTCTCGAGGTTCTTGTATGAGCTGAATGAGTTCCCCTCTAAGCCACTAGATGTTTCTCGATGCTTAAGAAGCGAGTTCTCCTATTAGCCACTAGATGTTTCTCGATGCTTAAAGAAGCGAGTTCTCCTATTACTACCACTAGATGTTGCCCCTTATTATTGAAAGAGATAAAGAGTGTATACACATTACAGTATTAATGAAACTGTAATTTTGTACTTGAAAAGGAATATTCAGAATTATATAGAGCACATGAAATTAAATGAGAAATAATCCAGAAAAAGCGATGTTACGTTATAGATCGATCAAAATATCACATTGCACTACGTGTTGTTGAAAAAGAAAGAAATTTCTAATTCCAACGTGGCGCCATCTATGAGAAGTTCACGATAAAAAAAAATCTGATTTAAGGCGCCATCAGTTAGAGACTTATGAAACTTAGGATTACTAACAAACATCAACATTGACAATCAGTTTATTGTTAATTATAAATTATTAAGACCATTAATCGAAATATAAACTATCCTATATCTCAAGTTAGACCAAATTACACATAAAATGCCAACTTTCATCGAAATCGGTTGACTTGGTGAAGAGTTCACTGGGAACATACATAATGACACTGGATTTTTATATATTAAGATTTTAACGTGATAACAAACAATTATATTTTTGGAAAAAAATCCAATTACGCGTTTTTTTATAAATCAAAAAAACTGGAAAAAAAATATTTGTCACCTAAAAAATGTTTACGAACAAAAAACGATTTTATCTCCAAAACAATTTTGTGCAACGAATAATAACGTTTTCAACATCTGGTACAATTTTGAGAAAAATCGAATTAACAGTTTTTTTACAAAAAATTAAAAACCTAAAAAAATAACAAAAGTTGATAAAAATTGATTTTCGAATCAAATATCTTTTCAAAACTTTGAATTTCAACATTCGGAAAAAAATTGGGAAAAATCGAATTGACAGTTTTTTTACAAAAAATAAAAACTTTAAAAAAAAGTTGGCAAATATAGATTTTCGACTTAAATATCTTTTCAAAACTTTGGTATATTGGCTTTAAACTAATTTTATATTTTAAAAAATATTATTGTCAACATTCAGTTAAATTTTGAGAAAAATCGAATTTACAGTTTTCTTACAAAATATAAAAAACCTAAAAAAATAATAAAAGTTGGTAAACATTTATTTTCAAATCAAATATCTTTTCAAAAATATTGGGTTCAATCTAATTTGATCTTATAAGAAATATTGTTTCCTATATTCGGTAAAATTTTTAGAAAAATCGAATCGACAGTATTTTAACAAAAAATGTAAACCTAATAAAAGCATTACTAAAAGTTCGTAAAAATTGATTTTCGACTTAAAAATCTTTAGAAAAATCGAATTGACAGTATTTTTACAAAAAACGTTAACCTAAAAAAAGCATTACTAAAAGTTCGTAAAAATTGATTTTCGACTCAAATATCTTTTCAAAAACTTGAGATATAGGCTTCAAATTAATTTTATTTTATAAGAAATATGGTTTTCAACAAAAAATAAAAACCTAAAAAAAAACAAAAGGTAATCTTGGTAAAAATTTACTTTCGACTCAAATATCTTTTCAAAAATTAAAAATATTGGCTTCAAACTAATTTTTTCTCACTGAAAATATTGTTTTCGACATTCAGCAAATTTTTTATAAAAATCCAACAGCCCGTTTTTTCATACAAAAATAAAATGTACAAAAAATAGTTCGCAAATTTGGTAAAAATTGATGTTCGGTTCTTGATATCTCGCGAATAATAGAAGACATTGGTTTTAAACAATTTCTCATTCATCCAATTTGTATTTATTTATATAAGAAATACAAACTTTTAAGTAATACTACTAAAATTGGTAAAAATTGGTTTTCCACAAAAAATCTCGTTAACAAAACTAGATTTTGAAATAAAACTATTTCATCATATGCAAAATATTACTGGTAATTTTTAAATTTTTAAGAATAATTCAACTGACAACTTTTTTAACAAAACACGAAAACCTACAAACTCTTAATAAGCAAAGCAAATCGACAGACGGGATGGGAAGTTGTGGAAGTGTGGGTCGCATCCCAGCCTCTTTTTTAACTTCCCATAGGAAGTTATTGTAATGGGTCCGATTTGTCAAATTGAAAATTTTGACATTTCTCGACGTTTCAAGGTCCCTAGAGTCGAAATAAAAGATTTTTAGAAAGATGTCTGTGCGTGCGTGTGTACGTACGTCCGTACGTCCGTACGTTCGCGACGTTTTTTTCGTCGTCCATAGCTCAAGAACCAGAAGAGATATCGACTTCAAATAGATTTTGTTATACAGATAATAAGGCAGAAAGATGCAGAAAGGGCTCTCAAGAAAATTGCGTGGGTGGTTTTTTTACCATAGCAGTTTAAAAAAACGGTGAACATTTTGGTTAACCCTAAATATCTCATGAACCAATGACGCTAGAGACTTGAATTAAATTTTATATTATATATTGTAACGTGATACAAAACAATTATATTTTTGGAAAAAAATCAAAATAACGGTTTTTTTTATAAATCAAAAAAACTTAAAAAAAAATGTGTCACTTCGAAAATTTTACGATTAAAATATGATTTCATCTCCAAAACAATTTTGTGCAACGAAGAATAATGTTTTTGACATCTGATAAAATGTTGAGAAAAATCGAATTGACAGTTTTTTTACAAAAAAATAAAAACCTAAAAAAAAACTTAATAAAAGTTGGTAAAAATTGATTTTCGACTCAAATATCTTTTCAAGACTTTGAAATATTGGCTTTAAACTACTTTTATCTTTCAAAAAATATTGTTTTCAACATTCAGTAAAATTTTGAAAAAAATCGAATTGACAGTTTTTTTACAAAAATTAAAAACTGAAAAAAAAAATTTAACAAAAATGGGTAAAAATTGGTTTTCGACTCAAATATCTTTTCAAAAATTTGAGATTATGGCTTCCAACTAATTTTAACTTATAAGAAATATTGTTTTCAACTTTAAGAAAAATTTTGAGAAAAATCGAATTGACAATTTTTTTACAAAACATAAAAACCTAAACAAAAAAAATAATAAAAGTTGGTAAAAATTGATTTTCGGCTCAAATATCTTTTCAAAACTTTGAGATATTGGCTTCAAACTAATTTTATCTTATAAATAATATTGTTTTCAATATTCGGTAAAATTTTGAGAAATATTGAATTGACAGTTTTTTTTACAAAAAATAAAAACCTAAAAAAAAACAATACTAAAACTTCGTAAAAATTTACTTTCGACTCAAATAGCTTTTCAAAAATTACAAATATTGGCTTCAAACTTATTTTATTTCACATAAAATATTGTTTTTGATATTCATAGATCATTCGATATAAAAATCCAACAGTCCGTTTTTTCATAAAAAAAATAAAATCTACAAAAAATAGTACGCAAATTTGGTAAACATTGATACATATAGACAAACTTTTAAGCAAGACAAATCGATAGACGGGATGGGAAGTTATCAGTGTGGGTCGCATCCCAGCCTCTTTTTTCAATTGGAGTGATCCCTGGTGGAGGTACAACAGAATCAGCAATAACAACTGATGTATTCAGTGAGTATGCTTGTGGTTGATGTGCTCTTTGAATCACAGGTGAAAGTTGCCTTTTGTTTTTAAACGAGAGTCTCTTTTCGGGCTATACAAATGGAGTCATTGGCCTTTTGTGTTTCATTGCAATTTACACATTTTATGCTTTTTTAATTGCATTTTATTGTTTTATGGTTCTCAGAGCAGATAGCACAATGGTGGCAATTTTTTCACCATGCCCGAACATTTGGCAATTGTAACACTGAGTGACTTTTTGCTTTTGCTTTTTTGAAAAGTCCCATTTGATGAGTTTTAAATATGTACTTATGTTTTTTCAAATGCGACAAGTTTAGTTGAACCACTCTCAAGAATAATGATATAGAATACATCAAAATATTGATCGTATTGTTTTTTAATTATTATTTTACACATTTTATTCCAAGGGAGAACCATTCATTTTTAAGAGTGTCAATTGAAACTTCATCCAGGGTTCGTAGGGGTCATGACCCCCCTGTGAGATAATTTGTTTGTTTTTTCGTAGGAATTCCCTTCAATTCAAAACTAATCGTATTGCGTTAATGGATATGACCCCCATTATACTTTGAATTATTTATTTCTTTTATATGAAAACCAAATTTGTATTTTAATTGCTTAAACTTTGTTCCTTACTACTTTTAACTGAGGACTGGACCAAGAACTTAATATGAAGCGGAAATTCAGCCCTATTCCAAAAACACAGCACAAATTCATCAACTTTTGATCAATGGACGATCCAGGAAGGGGGGGGGGGGTCATATGAGCCATAAAGCTCAGTTAAGTTGTATAAGTAAAGATTTGTAAGTAATTTAACGACATTCACCAAAAAGTGGTTTGCTGTCATAAAGAACTAAAATTTGTGTTTTTACGCAATTTAGAATTCGGAAAAACTTTAGTGCTTTAAATTATTTTCATAAAATTGTTTTCTAAGAAAAAGAGCAAATATTCAGGTTCTTAAAAAGACACCCTGAATAATAGATCGTCAATTTTATATTAAGTTGCCTTTAAATTTCTGTAACTAGCCTTCAATTCGATCTTATTTTTTTGACGCACATAAACAGTGAACATTGAAGTGATTTTTACTTGCGACATTATAGGAACTATAAGGCAAGTATTGCATTCGTAAGAAATGTCGAACTCGAGCTTTTAATAAAACATGACAATACGATCCTAGAAAATTCGAAAAAAGTGGGTCAGCCGATTGCGTCCGTCTCTCCGTCTGTCTGTCTGTCTTGGCCCCTACAGCCCAAACCATTGCGTAGATTGAAATTAAGGTTTTCAACCGATTAGCGTAAGGCGTTTTTTTCATTCACAGCAGTCCAAGCAGCATACAAATTTGTTGGTTAAAAATCGAAAATTCGAATTTTTTTAAAAATTAACCGATAGATTTGTTTAAAACTTTCTCTAAATTGTTTGTTCTTAATTTGACTTCTTTCTACAAGAAAAAAATATTGCTCCAGAAGGGTACCCTTCATAAAACCGTTATTTTGTTTTTTTTTTTTTTTAAGTTTTCTCAAAAACTAATGGACCGATTTCAATAATTGTCTCTTTATGTGCAAGCCCGTGTCGATGATCAAATGATCACATTAAAAATAAATAAATTAGGTGGCGCAACAGTCCATGAAGAACCAGGGCCTAGTGACTGACAACTCTCAACCATTCCTGTGTGCGAGTAATGTTGTCAGAGATGAATCACATTGGTGATGATTATTTTTGATGATGATTATTTTTGATGATCAAAAATTTCGTTATTTTATTTTTTTGATATTTAAAAAAATATATTTTTTTTTAACATTCTCGATATCTCAGAAAAGGGGTAAACATTTTTTAACGAAATTTAAATGTAAAATGTATATTTATGAGCACTTTATTAAGTGCTTACCAAAAATATTTTTAAGACAAAATTTCAAAATTTATTTTCTGTTGAATACAAAAACTTAAATTAAAGAAATCTACTTTTTGAAATGAATTTGCTTAAGATGTTCTAGAACTGAGATTTAAACACGAATTTCAAGAATTTAATGTCCCAAAAACAGCAAAAGTGACACTTTTGTTAAAATAATGACTAATTGATAACACAGTGAACGTTTCATATCTATAAAAGCTTTGAATCTCTTGAGAACTGAAGTGAAAAGAGATTCTAAAACGTGTAATTTGTGAGTGCCACACAAAATTTTCTTCCCAATTTATTTGTTTACCTTAATTTGTTTTTATTTTACTTAAATGCATCTATTTCCTTAAATTCAAGAACCTACAATTTTTCTTTCTACAATTTTTAAGTTTTGTGGATTTCTTTAAGATCAAAATATTTTCTAGGATCAGCTCCAAGCTACAAGTAAGCAGGCTGATAATGATAGTAAAAAGAGGCTGGGATGCGACCCACACTGATAACTTCCCATCCAATCGATTTGTCTTGCTTAAGATTTTTTAGGTGTTTTCGTGTTTTGTTAAAAAAAGTTATCAGTTGAACTATTCTTAAAAATTTTAAAATTACCAACAAAAGTATTTAAATTAAATTAAAATTAAGTCATAAATTGACTTTAAATGTCTGAAGAATCCTTCATCTTAACAACGTTATAACACCAAGGTGTTGAAATAACATGAGTAATTATCATTGGCATAATTTTTCGTTTAATGTTAACAAATTATTGGTTGGTAAGTGGCATAAAAAAACTTCGAAATCGTATAAAAGAAAATTTCAAATCAATACAAAAAATACCTACTTCGACACTACATTTACGAAACTATACTTACTAATAGCACAGATAAGAAACTATAGTTTAGTTTATATAGTTTCTTATCTGTGCTAATAGTAAATAAGTTAAAAAAACTTTCAATTGGATTTTCCTAAAGGTCACACATCTTAAAATAGACGAGCTGACAAAATTGTATTAAAGGTACCTACAACAACAAACAACATATATAGGTACATAGGTACCTACCTACCTAAATATAAACTACATTTGTATGTCCTGTAATGTGTCCGCTAAGGTGTATAGTTAACACTTATTTATTATAAGTGATACAATAAAAGTAGGATTGGAACATAAATAAAAGACACAAATTTCAATTATCAAACTATGTATTTAAATTATCTGGACCAACATAAAGAATGCATTTTTCTTTTTATTTAAAACTATGTACATACATATTTATAAATGGGTACTGTACTTACATACCTATCAACTAATCTCAAACAAATTGCAAAGTGTACGGATATTATCAGTGACAGTTTTTTTTATAAAAAATAAAAGCAAAAAAAAACATTACTCAAAGTTGGGAAAAATTGAATTTTGACTCAAATATCTTTTCAAAACCTTGAGATTAAGGCTTCAAACTTATTTTATCTTTCAAAAAATATTGTTGTCAACATTCAGTAGAATTTTGAAAAAAATCGAATTGACAGTTTTTTTTACAAAAAATTAAAAACGGAAAAAAAATTAACAAAAGTTGTTAAAAATTGATTTTTGACTCAAATATCTTTTTAAAAATTTGAGATAATAGCTTCTAACTGCTTTAAACTTATAAGAAATATTGTTTTCAACATTAGGAAAAATTTTGAGAAAAATCAAATTGACAGTTTTTTTTACAAAAAATAAAAACCTAAAAAAAATGTATAAAAGGTGGTAAAAATTGATTTTCGACTCAAATATCTTTTCAAAACTTTGAGATATTGGCTTTAAACTACTTTAACCTTTAAAAAAATATTGTTGTCAACATTCAGTAGAATTTTGAAAAAAATCGAATTGACAGTTTTTTTTAACAAAAAATTAAAAACGGAAAAAAAATTAACAAAAGTTGGTAAAAATTGATTTTTGACTCAAATATCTTTTCAAAAATTTGAGATAATGGCCTCTAACTAATTTAAACTTATAAGAAATATTGTTTTCAACATTCGATCAAATTTTGAGAAAAATCAAATTGACAGTTTTTTTCACAAAAAATAAAAACCTAAAAAAAAAACAATACTAAAACTTGGTAAAAATTTACTTTCGACTCAAAAAGCTTTTCAAAAATTAAAAATATTGGCTTCTAACTTTTTTTATTTCACAGAAAATATTGTTTTCGATATTCAGTAATTTTTTTTTATAAAAATCCAACAGTCCGGTTTTTCATAAAAAAATAAAATCTACAAAAAGTAGTAGGCAAATTTAAAAAAAATTGATACATATAGACAAACTTTTAAGCAAGACAAATCGACAGACGGGATGGGAAGTTATCAGTGTGGGTCGCATCCCAACCTCTTTTTAACAAATTAATGTGGACAACAAAGCTCGGACCTTATAGAGGGCATAAACAACATATATGTAGCTATGGTTTATATTTAGGCAGGCATCTATGTGTTGCTTAAGCCGACAGATTTTTGTATTGCTCCAGAAGGGTACCCCACGTTATTTTGATTTTAAGTTTTCTCAAGAACAAATCAACTGATTTCAGTTGTTTTTTCTGCACAAGCTCTTATATTGGCTTTATTTTTGGATTTTTTAAAAAATAGTACATTTTTTTCAAAATTCTATACCTATATCCAAACGAGTCATCAGGTTTTTACTAAACTGTATATTAATTAATTCAAAATAACTGCATACCAAAAAAAATATATATTTTACTAAAATTGTATGTGTACAAAATTAATTTAAAAAGTAAACTACTCTAAAGATTTTCAAATAAGAATTTTGAAACATAAAGGTTTTTTTGAGAAATCAAATTTTGGAAACAAGCTACAACAGGTACCTACATTTTTAAATTTAAAAATACAGGAAATATTTTAAATAGTCTTTGTTTTTCATTTGAACTTATTCGTTCTAAAATTGCCTCTACCTCCTACACGAAGAGACATAGACCCCTTTTCGGTAGTCAAAAGTGCACGTACGTATATTTTAAAACAGTAGTAAGACTCTAAATCTAACAAACACAAAAACAACAATAATACAAGTTTATGCACCGACAGAACGAGCCAACGACGAAGAAATTTTAGAATTTTATAATTTACTTGATAGAGCATACAACGGAACAAAGACAGAACTAATGTTCATTATTGGAGACTTCAATGCCAAATTGGGAAAACAACTTGATCAAGATGAGGAAGTAATCGGACCCTTTGGATTTGGAGAAAGAAACAAAAGAGGAGAAGGTGTCATAAAATGGCTTGAAGAAAATAATCTTAGATTCGGAAACTCATTTTTTAAGAAGAAAGACAATCGAAAATGGACTTGGAAATCACCCGATGGAAAAACAAAAAATGAAATTGACCTTATTATGACGAATAAATTAAGAACTCTAACAGATGTATCAGTTTTAAATAATATCAAGTTTGATTCCGACCATAGACTTGTAAGAGCAAAAATAACAATCAATCACAAGACGCTAAAAAGAAACAAGCATAACTTGCATATTCCTAGATTAGTGACTCAGAACAATATTGATGCATATAACGAAATTTTGAGAAATGAAATAAATATAAATACTAACGAAGGTGAAATTGATCGTGACCTACAAACAACATATGACAAAATTGAATTAATAATAAAAAATGCAGCTAAGATCACGATTATGACCGCAAAAACCGAAAAAACTGATAAGATTTCAGATGGCACAAAGCAACTAATTTTACGAAGAGAACAATTAAGAAACAAGGAAGTAACATCATTTGAGGAAAAAATTGAACTGAAACACATACGAAAAGAAATAAAAGAAAAATCAAAAATGGACATTCAAATATTCAATGACAAAGTAATCAAAGACATTCTTACCTCCACGAAATCAATTAAAAAGACAAAACAATTCTTGAACAAAGGGAAAGACTGGATTCTAACAATGAAAAACAACAATAAAAGCATATCAGACCGAAAAAACATTAATGAAACAGCCACACAATTTTTTGAACAACTGTTTAAATCCAGCAAAGATAACACAGACGCAAATATTAATACACCACAAATTATAAACAATAACATAAATAACAACCCACTCCTAATCAAAAAGGATGTAGAGCAAGCAATTGACGATCTAAAGAAAGAGAAATGTGTTGGAAACGATGGTATAGCGGCTGAGATGCTTATATACGGAAAACAATCACTATCTCCTATTTTGACGTTGCTATTCAACAATATATTAAAAACGCAAAATATACCCAAACAGTGGACTCAGACCACCATAACACTGATTCATAAAAAAGGACAAAAGGATGATATAAACAACTACCGACCCATAAGCAATATATCGACTATTTACAAACTTTTTTCAAAAATAATATACAGAACCATCAAGGAAAAACTTAACATGAACCAACCAATAGAACAAGCTGGATTTCAGGAAGGATATTCAACAACTGATCACCTACAAACGATGAACCAAATGATAGAAAAATTCAATGAATTCAAGAAACCACTATACTTTTTATTTATTGACTTCAGCAAGGCGTTCGACTCCATTGAACATGACACTATCTGGGAAGCCTTAATAAATCAAGACATAAACCCTATCATTATCCAGACATACAAAAACATTTATGACAACAGTTGGGCAAAAATAAAAACCGAAATAACAGGACGAGAATTTAAAATAAATAGAGGAGTAAGACAAGGAGATCCGATGTCCCCACCAATGTTCTCAGCTGTATTAGAAGAAATTTTCAAGAACCTAAACTGGAAAACACGATATGGCATTAACATAGGCGGAAAATATCTAAACAACTTGAGATTCGCTGATGACATCGTACTTATTTCAACGAACGCCAAACAAATCGAATCGATGCTAAAAGAATTGACTACTGCTTGTAACCCCTTTGGACTCAACATAAACCAAACAAAAACAAAAGCAATGACCAATCACACAAAAATAGATATCACATTAGACGGAGTAAAGATAGATTATGTAGAAGATTACATTTACCTTGGACAATTAAAATCATTCAAAGACCAAGAAAACAAGGAGATAAATAGACGAATCACAAACAGTTGGAAACAATTCTGGAATATACATCAAATAATGGAATCAAATTTAAGTAACAACACAAAAAAAATATATAATGGACTCAGGAATACTACCCGTTATGACTTATGGACTACAAGCACTTGGATTAACCTCAAATTTAACAGAAAAACTTAGGATTTGCCAAACAAAAATGGAAAGGAAAATTCTAAAAATAAGACAAATTCAAAAAATACGAAATCAGCATATAAGACAACAAACAAATATCATTGATGTAGTTGAAAGAACAAGAAGGCTTAAATGGAGCTGGGCAGGACACATCTCAAGGCTTCAAGAACAAAGATGGACTAAAGTAATCACAAAATGGACTCCAGCTGACGACCTGGAAGACCCAAGAAAAGATGGGCTGATGATTTATCGGAATACAGACAAAATTGGTATAATGAAGCTAAGGACAGAGAATTATGGGCAACATTGGGGGAGGCTTATGCCAGAAATTTATCTTCATGAAAAGAACAATCAAAGGTTTATATACTTACTTACTAAATTTTCAATATAATTAATAAAAATTTTCAATACAATTAATTAAAATTTTCAATATAATTAATAAGTTAATACCAGACTTTGTTTGTAATTTAAATTTATTATAAAAAAAACCATTGTTAAAACGAAAATTGTATATATAAATTTAAGAAATTCAAATGGCAAATAAAAAAGCTTATAATAATAATAAAGTAAGACGTTATGTTTATTCCAAATTTATAGAAAAAAAGTTAAAACTTTGCTCTGGCAGAAAAAATTGGATTTGCTAGAACTTAGATATCTTAAGACTGAGACAAAGGCATCAAATTTATGTAAGTACAATTGCAAAGTCTAATAGGTACCTACTTCTCTAAAAATAAAGATCCAAATAAAGTCTTTAACCTTATTAAAAGTAAACATTTGCTTATACCCTTGAATCTAGATCATTCAAAATTGTTGATAGGAAGGTCCTTCTTTTAATAAATATCTACATACATATATCATAAGAACTTACAGCCAAAAGTATGTTTCAAAATTTTTCCTTGAAACACTTTTTTGACCGGAAGTTATAACTACCTACTTTATAAACTGAAAGATAGGTATGTGTTAATTTTTAAAACAAACAAATTTAAAAGTTCCTCATCCCATTTAAAAAATTCACTACCATTAAAAAACGTCAAAAAATTAAATATCCATCTTTTCATTATACCTAAGTTGTCAGCAATTTTGTAACTTGCTCTTAAATGATGTTATTAGGCATCAATTAACAAATTTATTTATTTAAAAAAATCATCTTTCTAAGACTTTGAAAATTTAAACTTCTTTATGTTCGATATGAAAACAAATTGTAAGAAAGGTTTAGGTGATCAAATTTTTTAAATTTATTTAGCTAGCTATATGTTATTGGATAAGAATACAATTCCTACATATTTACTTGCCTATAATAGTTCAGGTTATAATTCCCTAATACAATCCGCAAATCATCAAAAATAAAAAATCTCAACCAAGAATACTTATAAAATTCCTACACGAAATCGCAATTCACCTGCTTTTGTCTTATTATCTTTGAATAGAAAGACTACCGTTTTGCGTATGTAACCTTTGTATATGAAAAAGTTTTCATATACAAAGATGTAACAAAAAAATATAACCACACCAAAATACAAACACAAAGAAACAAATGTGTTTTCCTCCTCACTCAGACTTTCGTTAATTCTCTATAGTCTTTCTCTATTTCAAATTATAACATTTTTAAGTCTCCCAAGTCTCCCGACTGCAAATCGATTTCTACATGAATGTCTTGACTAGACCTTCCACAAAAAATATGTAGATGCCGCCCTATTCGACTTCCACCATGAGCGTACTATAGTTTTCATATACAAAGATAATACACTCGATAAATATGCTGTTGAGCTGCTGAAGAAGTAGGTGGTAATAATGTTAATTTTACAGATGTACTTTGCCTTGTTAGTTTAGCAAAGCAACAGTATCTGTAATTATCTATCGAAATTTCTTATTTTGGAACACCGTACATTGTTAGTAGAAAATGTGTTCCAGAATTGACAATGATTCTTTTCTTACGTGGAGATATTGATGTATTCGGTTCTTCTTGGCGTCGTTTAGAAACCGCTGTGTTCAAATTGTTCGTATAATTTTTACGACAATTGCTATGAACATTTACAAAAGTCACAGTATTTAAATATTTAATATTAACATCACCTCTAGCGATACTAGCATTTTTTAATGTCTGAAAACCACGCCTATTTTCTACTACATCACCATCCGATAACACTTCTTTGCATATAAAACATGTATCACTCATTTTGAAAACTATTCAAGAGCAATACTACTAAAATAACACTCAAGAAATAATTTTCAACTGAGCCTGACAGGCAGTAGCAGGTATAAAGGTACAATAAAATACGGAACATCGGCCTACAAGTGGAGGTCGTTTGCGGCATTCACGGGCACGAATTGTCCTGGTAACAGTATATAGTATACTAGTTATCACAAGTGCTATATGTCTGTGTATGTAGTAGATTTTACTAACAACACACTTACAAACATGAATAAAAAGCAATAGGGTTTAAGCCTTGGTATACGCCATACGGTATACAATACCGTATGTGAGTACATTCTAGTCTCTACTTCAAAAACTGTTAATTTTACAGAATAATGCACGAGACATTTTTTGTAGACAATTTCACGACAAACAATTTTTATTATGACCTTTATTGACTCGAGCAATAGATCGCGAGATATTTGCGAATAACTGATTTTCGTGACCTTTTGACCTTTATAACTTTTTTAGCCGGCACGATATCAATGTCGATTTTTCACATCTTCATTACAATTCCGTAATAAAGGTGTATACAGCTTACTAGGAATTTTTCCGCAGATAAAATCTAAAATGACTGGACTATACGGGTTATCCAGGTTCAAGATAAACCTACTTAAACCAGAAAATTCAATAACATACATAAGGAATCTGATAATATTTACCAGAATTTTCTCCAACTTTTTGTCTACAACTGAATCTGGTAGAAAAATTAACGTCCTGGTTCTGGTAGTGGTTACCTGGACAACAGTAGACACACTTTTAAAACGAAATCTGCTAACATAGACCTAGAGTCTGGTAACATCTATCACGATTTCTCCTGGTTTTATTATCCAGAAAACCAGTACCAGGAAATTTCTTTGAGTGATACTATAACAGATTTGGTGGGACGGATTTATAGTCTATATTGAATGCTTAATAAACTGTGGCTAGCTCAAATATTAAGGGGAAAATTGCTTCAATCAAAACCTCACGTTATTATGATTGAAAAACAAATTACATAAGGTGACACAACAGTGCGTTTAGAACAAGGGCCTAGTGACCTACAACTCTCAACCATTTCTGTGTGTGAGTAATGTTGTCAGGGATGGAGGGGACCTACAGTTTTAAGTCGAATCATATAGGCAAATTTGAGAAAGCACTTTTCATAACAAGATTTACTCTTGTAGGATATATTAATTGCTCGCAAGAAGCAGTAGGTCCCCGTGAAAAAAAAAACTTTAGATGGTCAACAGGCAGTAATTGAACCCAAGACCTATGGCATGACAGTCCTACGCACTTTTTTTTACAAATTCATTTTTATTAATTCAATCTTAAATCTATCTTAAAGCTAGACAAAAATTTATAAAACTAGCCTTATTAACCATAACTTACAACTAACTTACTGGTCCCATACGGACACTCTAAGTTAAACAATAATACTTAATGCTAATGCCTTTCGGCCCTAAGAGATCTTTTTAACTTTAATTCATTTTATTTATTTTTGTATTCATTAGAAAAATTCAAAAAAAAACAAATATCAATATCCTTTTTTTATTTTTACTTAAAAACTACTTAAAATAAGGTCCTTAATATAAAACTTAAAGCTAACTAAAACTACCTATTCTACCTATAAACTACTTAAAACTAGAACAACCACAGCAGCAAATCTAACTATCTAACTTTTTTTTATTTTTCATATTTTGTTGTCTTTTTTTTTTTTATTATTCCATGTTTTTTCATTTTTTTTTTGTATTTTTTGTATTTTTCTTTTTTGTTTTTTTTTTGTATTTTTTTGTATTTTTTTGTGTGCCACCATGCCTATTCTACTTAAAACTAAACCTTAAAACTATGCAAGCCGGCCAAGGCTTTAAACCCCATCCCGACTACCCACTATCAAGTGCCGATTGAAGCCACCAAAACTGGCTCTCCTGCTTCACCCTATCAGTTCGGTCCCTTTCGGACACAGCCCTACTGAACCGAAGGAGCTCTGCTCCGCCTTGTGCCATGACGTCCCGATTGTACAGGAGTCGCCTATCCACGGTTCGTCGTCTGACGTGGTAGATTAACGGAACTGCCAATCTATCCTGTACCAGACCGCATCTGTCTAAAAAGAGGAATGTCTCTGGTGGAATGAAGCCGCTCAAGCGTGCACTCTCAAAATACTCGTCGTTCGGATAGAACGCCCCGAAAATTAAGTTGTTGGTCGAAGACATACCTCTTGCAATGTGACCTCGGACGAGTTTTATCACGAAATTGTCAATTCTGTTGATTCGAGCCCCGTTGTATAGGACATCGTTGGGATAGTAATGCACATAAGAAGATTCGGCTGTTCTGTATAAGCCGGTACAGCGTCGTAAACACTGCCGCTCGAACACCCGAAACTTCTCCATCTGGGAAGGGGCAACGTTGAACCACACAGGACAACCATAAATGATCATCGGCCGTATGAGGGCCATGTAGCAAATTACCTTCACTCTGGGGTCAAGCCGACTACTAAAAAACAGCCGTTTCGTCAGAGCGAAGGCTCCTCTGGCCCTGGTTAGAGCAGCATTTATATGTCTGACGAAATATAAATACTGATCTAACCAGATACCGAGGTACTTCACTACACTTTTGCTCGCTAATGGCCGCCCGTGAAGATCAACGATAACCATCTTTCTCCAATTCTTGCACGTATCCCTCGTGGCCCTAGCCAACGGAGTCCGGAACAGAATTGTCTCCGACTTCTGGACATTTATTTTCAGTTTCCAGTCGTCGCAATATCGCTGAATATTGTCGAAATCACGCTGCAAGAGATTCTAATAACCTCAACCTTTCGGGCCGTTCTGTACGCAATAAGATCGTCGGCGTACGCAATTGCCTTTGTAAGACTACCTATCAGATCGCTGGTGTAAATGCTGAAGAGAATCGGCGAATTCACCGCTCCCTGTTGAAGACCATTTTTAATTAAGATTGTTGTGGTAGAATTTACATTGCCACTTTTGACAACAAACTTTCTACCGTTAAGCATATCATAAAGTAAATACAACAATGGCTTGCTTATGCCAAGCCTGCTCAGTTTTAGGTAAGGACCCTCTAACCATACGGTGTCAAAGGCCTTTTCCAAATCAACCAGAACAGCACCTGTGCATTGTTGTTTTGATTTATTCCATTGGATATCAGAAACTAGTTTAGACGCAGCATGAATTGTGTCACTACCCGCCTTGAACCCGAACTGTTTATCCGGAATTATTTTGTTGTCCGCAGCCCACTTAGTCAGAGCCCTATTGATGATCTTTTCGAAAACTTTGCTGATGCTCGGAAGAAGACTTATCGATCGAAGATTTGACGGGTTGGAGTTGTCCTTTCCCTTTTTCGGGAGAGGATGAACCACAGCGGTCTTCCAATGCACTGGATAATATGCATTATTCAGTGCATTATTGAAGAGTGTGGTGTAAATGTCAATTGCCTCCATCGGCAATGTCTTAGTACAACGTTGGATATAAATACCATCGACACCTGCTGACTTTTTATTTTTTATTGAATTGAAGATGAGCTGAAGCTCAACCTTCGTCACTAACAAGGGACTTGGTCCCGTTTACTCGACGATTATGGCATTTGCCAAAAAGTCGTCATCAAACCGCATGAAACCGTGGTTCTCAGATCGCCATTGTGTCATATCATTTCGGAGGTAAAAGTGATTAAGTATAGGGCTCTGTTTTCCAGGTTGTGATTGGGGCGAATGCTAACATTCACCTTGTACACTTGCTGGAAAGCCGCTCCCACCGCCTCCACTTTTTCCTTTGGATCTTCAATTATATAAAAGTCATCGTCAAAGATGGCTTCTTCTGGATCTATTTGCGCTGTCATAAGTACGTCTCTGTTCTCTTCAGTTCTTTGGATTTTCAGACACGGAAGGTCATTGTCGTTCTTTTTCCTGAATATCTTGTTGATTTTAGGGAACATACTAGGGTCACTGGAATTAACTGACCGGATCTTGTGGTCCCAGTACTTGTTAATTGATAGCCTGTAGTTCTCCTTAATCAACAGATTGACATTTTTTATTGACGACTTCAGTGTCCTTGCCTCCAAGTTGTGTGGGTCTTTGAGTCGTCTGTACAAGTTTTTGAGTCTTGTCAGTAAGCCACTCTTGTGCCTACGTAGTGCGTCGATAGTCGCGTTTCTGTAAGCGTCCATTTGGTCCCGTTCTTTGTACTTTGGTATTGTCCGTTCCATCGTTCGTCTTATTATTTCGTCCATCTGTTGTAAATGTTGGTCAATTTCTGTATTTGTCAGGTTTCTGTTGTTTGGTGGGGCTATGTCACTCGAACGAAGTTGTCTCGCTAAGGCGTTGGTGAAACGAGGCCAGCGCATCTTACTGTAATTGTAAGAATGCGTTGCAACGTATTCCTCCAACTCCACGCGTTCGTTCGGAATCTGCATTACAGCAGCCAGTCCGCAGTGATCACTGTCGTACTCGACTGTCTGTAAGCAGTTTCGAGGGTGACTACCCACTTTGTCCGTAACTGTCAGTCTTGTGTCGTACAGCAAAAGATCCAGAAAGGATCCGCTTCTTGGATACGATGGCTTTTCAGTAGCCAGCAGGTCGACGCCATATTCAACGCTGTTAAGATTCATCAAATTAAAAAGATGGTTACCTCTGGGATTACTATGTTGATTTCCCCAATCTTCATGTTTTGCGTTCAAATCACCGGCCAAGATGAAATAGTTTTCTTCCAAGCTCAGTTTCAGTTCCCTAAAAAGAATCTCGAGTTCTGAAGCAGAGTAAGTAACCTGCGGAGCTCCAGTCGCATAAGCCGCAATCATTTACATCCGCTTCCCTTGAGTGAGAGAGATGCATACAACGCAAACTTCTAGCGTCTTGAGCTTTCGCAATTCATTGTTGTATATGACTTTATAATTAATGCCTTTTCGTATAAAGAGAGCGACACCGCCCCCTTGAGTGGAGTCGGGCCGGTCTCTTCTCACGATATTGTAATTTTTATAAGTCAATTTGTGTTTGTGGTTTAGCTTGGTTTCGCTAGCCATTAACACATTGGGACTGTAGTCTTTCAACAATTGGAACATATTGGCTCTTCGTTCAATCCTAATCAGTGAATTTACATTCACAGCTAGGACTTTTAGGCGCGTCTCCGGCAGCGCGCCCATTATGGTCTAAATTGCACCAGGCCAGGCAACAAAGAGTAGAGATGATCTACCCTTTTGCCTTGCTCCTTTATCTGACTTTGCAGCCCTGTTATAGTTGACCTTGAATGCTCAACAACAAGGCTACAATGTCAGGCTGCACCTCTGGTGCCTTAGGCACAGGGGCCTTTGGGGCAACCGTTGGTGTAGCCTGTCTCGTGTTCCCATTCCATGACACCATTTGGGTGTAGGAAAATCCACGAATTTTTGTGTAGGAGCCTGTCGAACTGTTCGACTTCCTTCGGCTTTTTGACTGGCCTGTTTTTGTTTTATTTGTTGGACCTTAGGGCAACCCCTATAGCTAGCCGGGTGCCCTTGGTTTCCACAAAGGACACACTTGAGCTGGGTCAAATCTTCAACCCGCTCATTCCCTAGCTTGCAATCTCCCTTGAAGTGGGTTTCGGAGCACTTGACGCAGCGCACCTGCATATTGCAGTTGGCTCCGGCATGGCCGAACCTCTGGCACTTTGTACATTGTAGAATGTCGTCGTGCCTTTTTAATGTCTCCCAGTGTATGGCTTGATAGTCGAGGCATTTGATTTCCCTCAGACTCTCAAACCTACTTTGAGGCGATAATGTTACGAGGAACATTGGAAGCCTGTAACCCCCTCGCCTGGACTTCACCGTAGTGAAAGGCTTGACCCCGATGAAATCGAGATCGTTGATGGCTTTTTGACGGAGCTCTGCTAAGAGCGCCTCCGGTTCCGTGCAGGAACTTATGCCCTTCAGTAGGACCGTCTTTAATTTTTCGCTTTTAGGCGTGAAGCTGAAGAACTCAGCTGTGGCCTCCTTAAGTACTTCTTTAACTATGTTGTATTCGGCCAGTGAGAAGCACTGCACCGAATACCGCTTTTCTTTTTCATTTAACATATTTATAACAAAATTGTTTTTGGTGGCCGACTTACATACCTGTTTTAAGTCTTGCAGGTCAACCCGGTAGGTCCTAATTGGTGGCACTTTCTCCTTCTTGGGCTGTGGTTGTTTCTGGTGTTGCTGCTGCTGTTTCTGCTGCTGCTGTTTCTGCTGCTGTTGTTTCTGCTGCTGCTGTTTCTGCTGCTGCTGTTTCTGCTGTTGTAGTTGCTGCTTCTGTTGTTGCTGCTGCATTGCTTTAGTTGAGGTCGATGGGCCCTCAACATTTGGGCCTGTCACTGCTGATGGCGGTTTTTTCTTTTGCTCCGCTCCTGTGTTCTTAGTAGCGGGCTTGGGTTGTGGTTGTTTTTGCTGCTGTGGTTGTTGTTGCTGCTGTTGTTTTTGCTGCTGTTGTTTTTGTTGCAGTTGCCGTTGCGCTGCCTCTTGCTGTCGGCGCGCTTCCTGCTTTATCTTAGGTTGGCTGAGGAGTGGCTCCATTTCCTCCTTTAGTTTTTTCAAGCTCTCTTCATATTTACTGATGTCGGCCTGTTTAGTTTGCAGGGCCTCCATCAGTTGATTCTCTTCTTGGAGGATTTGGTCCACCTCCCCCTCCAACGATTTATTTGTTGACGGTTCTGGCTCCGTTAGGATCTTGTTCCTATATTTCGGAGACCTAAACTACCCTTCTCCACCCTCTGAGACGTAATCTGGGCTCGCAGTGTCGTCATTCTCTGATGTTTCGTGTTCTGACGTCACACCTTTGGTTTTTTCTTGCATTTTTTTTTTATTAGCGTTCCGCTTAGCTGGATTGGTTCGCTGCACCAAGTTGGGAGTTTGCCTCTTCCTCTTTATTATTGACCACTGGTCCGTTGCATGGTCCGATATTGTTTCGGTGATTTTTTGTACCGCTGCTGGCACCACAGCAACATCACCTGATGTATTGGCAGATGTATCTTTCGATAACCCTGCTTTCCTCTCCTTCTCCATTTACTTTTTTTCCCAATCTATAAAATCTACGATTTCACGATTGTGAAAAAAAGCTTCAAGATTTTTAGTGCACTCTGCACGGGATTCGAACCCACGACCCTTGGAGCTGTGTTCGGACGCCACTTTTTTTTTTTTTTAATTCATTTTTATTAATTCATTCTTAAGACTATCTTAAAGCTAGACAAAAATTCATAAAACTAGCCTTATTAACCATAACTTACAACTAACTTACTGGTCCCATACGGACACTCTAAGTTAAACAATAATACTTAATGCTAATGCCTTTCTGCCCTAAGATCTATTTAACTTCAAATCCATTTTATTTATTTTTTATTCATTAGAAAATTTAAAAAAAAACTAATATCAATATCCTTTTTTTTATTTTTACCTAAAAACTACTTAAAATAAGGTCCTTAATATAAAACTTAAAGCTAACTAAAACTACCTATTCTACCTATAAACTACTTAAAACTAGAACAACCACAGCAGCAAATCTAACTATCTAACGTTTTTTGTTTTTCATATTTTGTTATCTTTTTTATTTTTTTTTATTTTTGTATCTATTATTTTTTTTTTGTTTTTTTTTTTGATTTTTTCTTGTATTTTTTGTGTATATTTTTTTTGTATTTTTGTATTTTTTTTTGTGCCACCATGCCTATTCCACTTAAAACTAAACCCTAAAACTATAAAACAAGTATGTAAGCCGGCCAAGGCTTAAAACCCCATCCCGACTACCCACTATCAAGTGCCGATTGAAGCCACCAAAACTGGCTCTCCTGCTTCACCCTATCAGTTCGGTCCCGTTCGGACACAGCCCTACTGAACCGAAGGAGCTTTGCTCCGCCTTGTGCCATGACGTCCCGATTGTACAGGAGTCACCTATCCACGGTTCGTCGTCTGACGTGGTAGATTAACGGAACTGCCAATCTATCCTGTATCAGACCGCCGCTGGTGTAAATTCTGAAGAGAATCGGCGAATTCACCGCTCCCTGTTGAAGACCATATCAAGCAAGCCAGGAACGCCTGCAACGCCCATATTCGACGGACCAAATTTTTACATGACCACAAAATTACGGCAAAAAATACTGCAATGTCCCAAAGGCAGTAAAAATTTTTGGTCATTTGTAAAAAATATGAGGAATTCTTCCTCTTCCTCCGTTCCTACGCTCGTTGTAAATGACACTCCATTTGTTAGCTCTTTAAAGAAAGCTAATCTCTTTGCTAGGCAGTTCGCCGCCAATTCAACGCTGCCAGTGAGTGTTATGACTCCGCCTGTACTTGAGCGAGTTAGTGATTCTATGGGGCAAATCTTTTTTCGCACTCGTACTGTAGCGAGAGTCCTAAAAGATCTTAAGCGTAAGCTTTTTCATCTGTCCTACTCCTCAGGTCTCGTTCCGAGCGGATGGAAAACCGCATTTGTCTTACTTACGTCCCTTCTTTCCAAGGTCATGGAAACGCTGATTAATTATCAGCTCAAGAAATATCTCGAAGATCGAAAGCTTCTTAATGACCGACAATACGGCTTTCGTAGCAATAGGTCCACTGGTGATCTCATGGTTCATCTCACCGAACAGTGGAACAAATCTTTACATCGTTTTGGAGAAAGTAAGATTATTGCACTTGATATTTCAAAAGCATTTGATAGGGTTTGGCATCAGGCTCTCTTATCGAAAATGCGTGCTTTCGGTTTTCATGAATCCCTCCTTCATTGGATTAGTAATTACCTTTCGAATCGTTCAATACAAGTTGTATTGGATGGATTCAAGTCTGAAAACCACAAAATAAATGCTGGTGTGCCCCAGGGCTCTGTGCTATCTCCAACACTCTTTCTCATTTTTATTAATGATCTCTTGTCTACAACTTCTAATCCAATACATTGTTTTGCTGACGATAGTACTCTTAGCTTTTCATATTCGTTTTCAGATTCACATCCCTCTTCTTCGGATGTGGAACTGAAACGACAAAATATGATAAGCTCATTAAATTCCGACCTCAACAGCATTGTACAATGGGGAATAAGAAACCGCGTGGAATTTAATGCTTCGAAAACACAATGCTGTCTTGTATCGTTGAAGCGAAATATACCTCCCTTGCCATTATCCATAAATGGCACTTGCATCGAGGAGACTGAACATCTCGATATTCTCGGTATGTGTATCACCAACCACCTTTTGTGGAACGATCACATACGCGATGTCGCCAAAAATGCCGCAAGATGTTTGGGTTTTCTAAGGCGATGCAAGAAGTTTTTCTCACCCTCTGATCTGGCTGTTATCTACAAGACTTATATACGTCCAAAGCTTGAGTATAACTCCCATATCTGGGCTGGTGCTCCTGCAACTTACTTAAGCCTCTTGGACAGTTTTGAACGTAGAGCATTTAGATTGATTAGTGATATTACCATCATAAGATCATTTACTTCGCTTGAACATCGTCGAAATGTTTCTTGTCTCACCCTCTTTTACCGTTATTTTAATGGTTTATGCTCTAGTGAAATAGCACTCGCACTTCTAGGAATGCTCATCAATATACCCTCGAGCCCAACTTCGGTCGTACTGTCAAGTACAGAGATTCGTTCATTAGCCGTACTATGCGAATGTGGAATGCCTTGCCACACTCTGTCTTTCCCAGCCATTGCAATATTCAGGAATTCAAAACCAATGTGCACCGACAACTCCTTTCAACCCCTCTCTCCCTTTCCTAGTGCTCACACTGTGTCTACATAATAAGGGTATTATTATCCCTTTGAGTGTGCGCTTATTATAAAAAAAAAAAAACAATGGCTTGCTTATGCCAAGCCTGCTCAGTTTTAGGTAAAGACCCTCTAACCATACGGTGTCAAAGGCCTTTTCCAAATCAACCAGAACAGCACCTGTGCATTGTTGTTTTGATTTATTCCATTGGATATCAGAAACTAGTTTAGACGCAGCATGAATTGTGTCACGACCCGCCTTGAACCCGAACTGTTTATCCGGAATTATTTTGTTGTCCGCAGCCCACTTAGTCAGAGCCCTATTGATGATCTTTTCGAAAACTTTGCTGATGCTCGGAAGAAGACTTATCGATCGAAGATTTGACGGGTTGGAGTTGTCCTTTCCCTTTTTCGGGAGAGGATGAACCACAGCGGTATTCCAATGCACTGGATAAAATTGGCAATTTAGTGCATTGCGTATTTGTTTGCAGTTCTATTTTACCGTTACCAATATCTAGTAATTAGTAATTAGATTTTAGATTTTGGAAAAGGGGGTAGGTAAATCAATTTTAAATCTCTGGACAAATTAAAAAGATGCCCGGAAGAATTGGGAACAAGTTTTGGAATTTTGAGTTTCGGAAATGGTTAACAGGATGTTGCATTTTTAAGTGCTATTTGGACTTATAATCCTGAATTTTTACCTACTTTGAATAAAATTCTGGGGCAGTTCGGTTTTAATGATTTTGTATTTTAAACTATGTTTTTTATGACATTTGTTGAGAGAATATGGTTTTGATTAAAAAAAAAAATGTATTTTCAAGGCAACTAAAAAAATTGTGTTTTCGGTGCCTTGCGCTATAAGACATCATGTAACTCATGATTTTGAAAAGAAATAGACATCGTAACCAATGTAATTATAGTTACATAAATATGAAGTCTTTCGAAATATTTTAGACCTAAATACTCAAGTCAACGTATATTCTAAGAATAAATACTTTTTTGAGCTAAAATCTTATGACAAAAAAGCTGCAGTTCAAAAATGTTTCCATCTTTGGTGTTCAAGATTAACAATAATTTTATTAACACAAATTCTAACTGTTCACACTTCTTAATTTTGTTTGTATTTTTAATGCAGTTAAAAAATGATCCAGGAAATTTGAATTGTGTTCCTGTCCTTATATTTGACAAAAATGTGCCATCAAAATTTAATAGTTTAGTTTAGTTTTAGTTTTATTGACTTATAAAAATAATAATAAGTTCAAACATTCTTTGCTTATTTTAACAAAAAGTCTATTGGTTTGGCATAAAAGCCGTCTACCAGACTGACATACTTTAAATTCTTATTTTAATTTTGATTATTAATTAACATAGATATACATATTTTTCTTTCTTGTTTCAAAAATTTTCGTTTACAATGCAATTTCGACATTTTAATGCTTTTCTAGTGAAATTAAAAAGTACTTCCCAGCCACGTGATCCATTTAAAATTTTTAGCACTTCCTCTAATTCCAATGACTTAACTCCAAAATACTGCACTCGAAATTCATTTAAAACGGGACAGACTGCCATAAAATGAAACACTTCTTCTCTTTCATAACGGTTGCATAAGGTACATATAATTGCTAACTCCGGTCGGTGTGGTATGAAATTGAGCTTCAATAATTCACCCCTTAATAGAAAGATTGTATTTATTAATTCCGTAGAATGGTTAGCTAAAAAGTATGTTCTTTCATTTAAGTAGTGGTCCAATTTGCTATAATACAACCTGTATCTACTGCGAATTCTGCGCTTCTTCCATGAATTTATGGTACATTCGGTTTCCTTTTTTCTTTAGCAATTCATCAAATTTTGGTTTTAGCGATTCCACTTGCTCTTCAACTGTAAATACCAGGTTTACTTCACATTCGGATGCCAGTTTCTTCCACTCTTCGACACATCCTCCTTCAATCGACAATAAGTGCATAAGTACTATTTTTGGTGTTCTCTGCTCATGCATTGCTAATACACGTATTATGTAGTTGAAATGAAGCTTAAGAGTATCCAAAAACATAGGCGGAATACCAGTCTCCAAATGAATCATATAGTTTGGGGAACAAGCGGGTATTCTAAAAAAATCTTTTAATAAAGTAACGTAGAAACTTCTCCAATGTTTCAAACGGTCGGTAACCCCATTCTTGTGCTCCATATAGAAGAATGGTTGTTGCAGTTGCACGAAATATCACTTGCTTTGATGTATGTGAAATACTCTTCTTATTTATGCAGCTGCCCCAAACAGAACAGATAGCACGCTTTGCATCTGCTAGATTGCCTTGCAGATGCTTTTTCATATTGGAATTCGATGAAATCAACACTCCCAGATACTTATACTACTTAACGATTTCTATTTCCTGTCCGTTGAACGCCCACTTCTCCAGCCGTGAATAACTTCCTCCGCCACTTCTTAAGATCATGATTTTAGATTTAACCAGGTTGACCGATAGATTCCAACTCTTACAATATCTTCCTAATCTGTTGATCATAAGCTGCACGCCTTCAACTGTCTCTGCGAGGAAAACGATGTCATCTGCAAATAATAACCCTGGAATTTTCGTCTGAAGGAGCTCAATTCCACCTTTAACAGCATCTGTGATATCATTTATGTATAAAATAAACAGTAGTGTGCTAAGAACGCACCCTTGCTTTACTCCTACCGTTGTTTCGAAATCTTCCGAAAAACATTTTCCATCCCAGATACGAGCAGTATTATTATGGTACAAAGCTTTCAATACATTTATCATTTTTGATGATATCCCTAGCATATATAATTTATAGAAGAGTGCTTCTCGTGGTATGGAGTCAAAGGCTACTTGACTATATTCCTCAAGGCAGGGCTAGTCGGCTTAGGTAGATTTTATTTCTGTGAAATGGTAGTACGGTTTTAAATTTTGTTGCCATTGTTTTTTTTTCTTTTTTATCTTAAAATATGGATTTTTTTGTCATATTTTATTGCTTTTTTTGTACCTTGTACCATGATGTCTTGATGTCCTTTTTTAACTCTTTGTTTTAACTTTTTTTCATGATGTCTTATTTCTTTGGGTTGTAAGTTTGGCCTTCTTTTATCATATTTTTTACTAAGGCGTCCAATTCATAGATATGTGTTCTAAAATGTAATATGTAGTCCTGTAAATATGTAATCCTAACTTTAAATTAATCTTTGAATTTCATCAAAATAATTATAATTGAATTTATGTATATTTAGAAACTTAGAAGTAAACATTAAAACTAAATGCCACCACAATGAAAATAAGAAAATAAGAGTATAGCTAAGAAAATAAAAGTTTAAGGCAAAAAATATAACTTTAAGAAAAACTGTAATTTACTTTATTTAATATTTTTATTTGTTTATTATATGTATTACCTACTCTTTAGCATTAATACTTTTTTTTTTTTGCATGTAAACAAAAATAAAAGTGTATATTGAAAGCGATAGCACAGCTTCCACAGAACCTGAATCGTGCTATTTTGTAATGATGTGGATGAATTTTCTATATCGGTAAGATTAATTATTTTTAAGAATTTGCATGTATGCATGTACATACATCTGGTAATCGTACCATAATTTAGAAAAAGTAGTTAATTATTCATTGATTTGCTTGTTTTTTTTTCGTTTAATATTTTATTTTTGTTTTTTTTTTTTTGACATGGACTATAAGAATGCGAAGATTCTGCCGATGTTTGACCAAAGAAAAAACCTTTTTTCAATATGAAAACAAGAGTACATTTCGGAGAGGCGGGTATACTTCGAAGAGGCTCCGACCTCTAACGGAAGAATTGAGGCAGCGGTATTTGACTTGTAAGTACAGCACAATTTGTAAATTTTTTTACTAACTTTATATTAATTGCTTGTTTTTGTTTTCGTTTTTGCATTGTATTTAGATGAGCTTAGTCATGTAGCTTTACAACAAAAATATCCCGATCCCTGTAGACCATAACATACAATCTCAGAAAACTCAGGACCGGAACAAAAATTAACACATGTTCCACAAATAAGTGCATTTTTAGAAATAGAGAATGCAGCGCCCCTTTGTTTTTTACCAAGACATCCATACATTGTAAAAAGACATCAATTGAGTAGTTTTTTATTTGGTTACAAGATAAGTAGGCCTGTGTCCTTTGATTGTTATTACGACTCAGAACCATGCCACGATTCTAACTCTTTAATTAGTAGTAGTAGCAATGTTGTGGTGCATAAGGAGTGGGTTGACTACACATTTAATAATTTATCGTGCAAAAATGCATTAACACCAAGCTTTCACACAGCCTGTAATGATTTATCATCGGATGATGCGTATGCGTATGATCTTGAAATGACAACATATCTATGAAAAAAAACAAGAAATATAGCGAAATATTATCAAAGAATATTCATCCATTCAAAATATCAAAGTTGAAAATTATCATACAGAAGAGAGTGAAAAGAACCTTTGCAGCCCAAATATGACATTTCAACTAACTTATACAATAAAAACTATCAACACATCGTACTTCTTAACTTTCAAAACACACTTCTTAACATTGTTTTATTTCTTATGTCAAAGATGCGTATTTTAAGTCTTTTAAGTGTTTTTAAAAATAAAAAAAAACTTGTTGTAAATTAGCAGTGGACAAATGTTAGCTCAACGATTGGAAAAAACAGATACCGTGGTGGCCAAAATAATATGGATGAATCAATAAATTTTCTTCACGATCCCCCGATTTCGTCCGTCTGTCCTGACCCCTACAAACCAAGCCTAATGGTTTGGGTCAGGTCAGGTCAGGGGTCAGTTGACTTAAAATTTGGAAATTAAGGTTTTGAACCGATTCGCGTTAGGCGTTTTTATCATATGTTTTTAAGATAGTAGTCCTCATACAATTTTTTTGGTCAAAAATAAAAAAAAAAACCCAAACCAATATATTCCTTTGTAAATCTCTGTACATTTTTGGTTCATAATTTGGCCTCTTTCAATATAAAAAAAACTATTTTTTATTGCTCCAGAAGAGTACCCCTATAGAACTCTTATTTTGTTTTTAAGTTTTCTCAAGAACTAATCAACATATTTCAAATAAAATATAATTTTTTTTTCGAAATTCGGTGTCTTGAAAATGAGTCATAATTTTTTTGCGAATTTGAAAAGTAAAACGTATATTAAATACCAAAAATATTTTTAAACTAAAATAAAAAAATTGTGTACATCTATACTATTATATAAAAGCGAAACCATTTTAAAGTTTCTAACGCATGATCTCAGAAAGTAGTCAACCGCTTTATTTGAAATATATCTTATTATTTTATGTATTGTTATGAGAGTGTTTATGGCTTTAATTTTTTTCATTAATTATTTGTCAAACTTAAATATTATTAATTTTACATTTTTTGTCCATTTTTTTTCATTAGTTGACTTATACAACCACTCATATCTTAAAACCTATACAATAATCGACAAAGATTAGCATTGCTTTATAAAGTCAATATTGTTGCGCAAATTTTGAGCCTAAAATCACTTCTAAGTTAAACATACAACCTGAGAAATAAATAAAAACAAATTATAAAATTATAAACTTTTTGAATTTATTTTATCCAGTAAATTAGATTCCATCACAATCGCGCGGTCGCTGCTTTGTTTCATTTCATTATCATTCCAACATTTTTAGTTTTCTTTTCTTCCTATGCTCTTTCTCTCTCAATATGTGTTCCATTTAATAGTTACGTTTTTTCTCTTACCTAGCTACCTACATATTCAATTTTTCTGTATTGTATTTGTATGGTTCATCAACTAACCTACACACATATTTTTTTTTTGTTTCTCTAATTCTAACGTCACATCGCTGAGCAGTGTGGCTGTGGACTCTTTTTTTTATGTTACTATGGACATTTAATTAACTATAGTGCCGTGCACATGAAATGCCGATTTATCTAAAGAAAAATTAGATCTTTTTAACTTCCCATAGGAAGTTATTGTAATCGGTCCGATTTGTCAAATTGAAAATTTTGACATTTCTCGATGTTTCAAGGTCCCTAGAGTCGAAACAAAAGATTCTTACAAAGATGTCTGTGCGTGCGTGTGTACGTACGTTCGTACGTCCGTATGACCGTACGTCCGTACGTTCGCGACATTTTTTTCGTCGTCCATAGCTCAAGAACCAGAAGAGATATTGACTTCAAATAAATTTTGTTATACAGATAATAAGGCAGAAAGATGCAGAAAGGGTGGTTTTTTTACCATATCATTTTAAAAAAAAGGTGAACATTTTGATTAACCCTAAATATCTCATGAACCAGTGACGCTAGAGACTTGAATTAAATTTTATATTATACATTGTAACGTGATACAAAACAAGTACATTTTAGGGAAAAATCCAATTAACTGTTTTTTTTTATAAATCAAAAAAACTGAAAAAAAATTTGTCACCTCGACAATTTTACGACTAAAATAATGATTTTATTTCCAAAACAATTTTGTGCAGCGAAGAATGACGTTTTTGTCATCTGATAAAATTTTGAGAAACCCTAAAAAAAAATTAATAAAACTTGGTAAAAATTTACTTTTGACACAAATATCTTTTCATAACTTTGAGATATTGGCTTTAAACTTCTTTTATCTTTCAAAATATATTGTTTTCAACATTCAGTAAAATTTGAAAAAAATTGAATTGATAGTTTTTTTTACAAAAAAATTAAAAACCTAAAAAAACAACAATTCTAAAACTTGGTAAAAATTTAATTTCGACTCAAATAGGTTTTCAAAAATTAAAAATATTGGCTCAAACTTATTTTAATTCACACAAAATATTATTTTCGATATTCAATAAAATTAAATCTACAAAAAATGGTACGCAAATTTGGTAAAAATTGGTACATATACACAAACTTACAAACCTACAATGACGTCGATAAAAAGAGCACACAAATGTGGGTAGGTTAAGTCAGTTGCACTGCACTGAACATGAGCAGATGAATAAAAAAATGTGTCTATGGATATTTACACACGCATACCTATAGGTGTATGAGAACATTAAAAACACGAAAATATTCTCAGCCCCATTGAGAAATTTTTTCATATGCTAATACT
Source organism: Eupeodes luniger (assembly GCA_951509635.1). Classification (NCBI taxonomy): domain Eukaryota; kingdom Metazoa; phylum Arthropoda; class Insecta; order Diptera; family Syrphidae; genus Eupeodes; species Eupeodes luniger. The sequence continues at coordinate 5,601,983 of OX608076.1, read as the reverse complement.
AATATTCAAAAAATGTTCGTGGTTACAATTTGCGAAGCAACGCAAGCACGGGTCGGCTAGTACAAAATAAATTTAAAAAAAAACCGCTCTTACTATTTTAAATTAATTGTTTTTGCGACAGTGAAGAAACCAAAATAAATTTTTTTGGATCTGATGGACGGATTAAGGATTAAAAAGGATGAAAAATTGAATCCTTATAACGGAAGCTCTATCCTTTGGATTAAACATATTATGACCAAAGAAACGTAATTCCAAAGGTTGAAAAACGATATGCTTCTATTTGCAGAAGAAAATCTGCCATTAGTTTTGACATTCCAGCAGAATAAGGAACCCAAACACACTGCTAAAGCCGTGACAAGTTGGTTTGAACAAAAGAATCTGTCAATTTTATAATGGCCTTCACAATTGCCAGATTTAAACCCTATAGACAATCTTTGGACAGATTAAAAAAAAAGAATATCGTGCAAGAAGGTGTGAAGGCCACCCCACCAAGTACTGATTTCTTGAGGTTACACAGTTACTCATTTTGAATTTTAACTGATTTTTTGCCTAATTTTAGGAAAAATTGTATTCGCTCTTATGTTTTTGGCCAGGAAAAGGAGGCATTACAAAAGTTTTATATATAGGGTTTTTAAATTGGCGCGGGTAGATTTTGGCGTCCCGTGGCGGCCATTTTGTTTTGGTGAAATCTGTCAAATCATTTGTTTATTATTCAGTTGCTTATGCCAAATCATCACGGCAAGTTACACGATTGAACAGCACGTTCAAATGATATAACTTTATTATCAAAATGAGTGTTCGTTAACGCAAACGTTGCGCGAATTGCGACCATTTTACGTTAGACCTGGTGGCCCTTCACGTTCGATTCTTCAACGTTTGGTGGCCAAATTTGAGACGACCGGTTCAGTAAACAATTTTGGGCCTACACCCGTACAAGACCCAACTGACCCAGGACCTCAAAGTTCATGACCATAGACAACGCCGTTTGTTCGCTGACTGGGCTTCGAATCCTTTGGAAGAGGACCCCAATTTAGGCCGAAAAATCATCTTTAGTGACGAGGCGCATTTTTAACAAGCAAAATTGCCATATATGGGACGAGACGCCACGATTGACATTTTCATCATCAAACCGCCCATTTTGAAAAACCCTTTATTTTTTGGGTTAAACTGCGATTTTTTTTTTTATATTTTACATAAACAATTGGAAATAATATTAACTTACAATACATGTGGTCATTTGAATATTTTCTTGCAACGAATACTTTTTTGATAAAATTGTAGTAACAGAATTTCGCTGTTATTATTTTGGCCACCACTGTATATAGTGTTAGGTTGATATTGTTGATATCAAGTCACTTTGTAAAATTGGGAAAACTAAGGCTGCACTTAATGCATTAGCTTTGTAAGTTATGTAAAGAAAAAAATTAGTTTTTTATTCAGATTTTAAAACAAAGCTACTTGACACATTGAGCCCAGACATAAAATGGAAATGGACACGAAAATATAACGATAAAATGAATTGTAGCTGTTTTGTTCAGTTTGTAGTGCGCATATACTACACTATATTGCATAAGAATTTTATTGCAGGTCATTGCCATAGATCTATACTCCACGTTCCTATAGCCAACCCATTTCTCATATGCACTCGCATTTCATTCACTCCAGAAAATTATTTAATAAAATGTTCAATGCCACTTTTAGATAAATTACTTTTACTATGGTCAAGTGTATCTACCTATTCGTGAAGGTTCAACGCACTGCATGCTGTGTAGTAAATATGCCTGAACGAATTTGGATGCATTTGTGCATTGTGAAAGGGGCATGCATATTGGTTATGATTTTGATGACATAGCAAGTATGCTGCCTGATTCTGTCATTTGTTGTTATATATTTTAGTAATAATGTGTATAGGTTTAAGTTCTTAGTGTGTAAGGAAATTATTTTGTATAAATAGCCTAAGTCTGATCAAATAAAATTCACTTTTTTTAATTTGGGAGTCAAACGAAGAAACTCGGCTTATAAGCCTTCTTTAATTTATTGTTTAAATCAGATCGGCTCTTTAGCCAGAATATATAATTGGCTTGAGGAAGCCCATATCCTTCATAGATTTGTAGGACAGGCAGGGCACATTACATGGCGATCTTGCCAGTCTTTTTTGGATAAGATATTATGTCATATAGTCTGGAAGAGCTCGACAAACTTTTTGAATATATGGATAGCCCATATCATCCGGGCGAGCCAACCAAAGATATACCGCAATATATTGCAACATCTAAGAGCCCGTTCACACGATCCCGAATCGGCGGTTTTGCCGTATCGGCGATTTTACCGTATAAGCCAGTGGCAATATAATTTAAATGAGTATATTCAGACGATACGGCATTTAACCGTATACGGTAAAATCACCGATTTTGTCATTCGGTTTTGTCTCTGCAAATCGTTTTCGGTCTTACGGTAAAAAAACCGAATCGGCTTATAGTGGCAATGTATTTATATACAATGCGTTCAGACGATTCGATATTTTGACCGAAAGTGCGTCATTTTTCGTCTGGGCTACTGTGGAATAATGTATTGCTAGTATAAAGTCGTTTTTGTGTTTTACACCGAATACGGTGTAGGGTTGAGTACGGTGTACGGGTAAATTACCGTACCGTCTGAACACTCCAACCGAAAGAAAATACCGAATCGTGTGAACGGGCTCTAAAACGGCGGGCCCAAAGCCTTTGACGATTGACAAAAAAGCCCGTAACAACAACAGCAACAGCAGCACAAAAGAAAACGCGCTGGGCGCAAGGTTAAAATTAGACAAGAAGTTGGTAATCTATACAGGTTAGCTGGATTAGCCAACAATGAACAAAAAAAATATTTTATTGAACAAGCAAGAAATTTGCAGCGACAGGCAAATATGAAAAGTAATGAAAAAAAAAATTAATAAAAAAAAAGTATATAGGTATATAAAAACAAAACAAAAAAAAATGTAATACAAAAAACGTCCAAAGAAGAGGTGATTGTTAATACCTCAAACAATAACAATACAACTGTATTTAGTTCAAACCTATTATTCATAGATATTCTACATAATTATAATTTTAATAATATTTGTAATCTACCTTTCATTCAAAATTTTTAAATTTTATTTTAAAACCAATGCACAAAAAATTTTAAGTAATGAAGTTAAAAATATAACAATATAAAAAAAATTAAAAAAAAATTGAACAAATAAAAATTTAATTGTTATTACGATAAAAATGTATATTTAAAAATATGTTGAACACAATAAAAACGTTAAAAGAAATAATAGCAAACTTTAATAAAACTCCAACAAGAAAATATTCTCAAAAATGTATAAACGAAAAAAGAGATGAAATACTAAAATTAGAAGAAGAATTTAAAAAAAAGTATGAAAATTCACCTAAGGAAACAAATCAGCAGGCATTGAAACAATTATAGATAATTTGTTGGTCAGATTGAAACAAATATTAGATGATAACAGGAAATTATTAGATATAGAAAACGTAGGAGAAGAATATATTGAAATTGATCAAAAATTAATCGAAGAAGAAATAAATAAATTAGAATTAAAAATGGCAAAATTCGACATTTTATCAAGTATAAAAATTATCCCAGAGTGTAAAACTTATGATTCGCAAAAGAATTAAATAAAAGAATTGTCTTTGGTATATTAGGTCTTTATTCAATCAGATACTAATTGGGAATGATGGCAGACATAGTTTTGGGAATGATAGCAGACATAGTTTTGGGAATGTAAGAATAAGGAACAGATGTAAAAGAGGAAGATAGTTTAAAAGGAATGAGATCTATGCTTGACTTAGGGTGCAAACAGAATGATCACGATGTATCTGTTAGATGTCGTCTCACATCCCCCTTTTTTACAAGTCTAGTCGGAGTGGGCGTCGGATGATCCTCCCAGAGCGAGTAGATTTCTGTGGTGAATTCACTTGTTGATTCTCAGCTTGAGTTGTTGTAGTTGTTGGATTAGGTGATATCCATTTTTCGTCAATCGGGTTTTCTGAGCTCGGTGCGTTTTGAATTTCTTCGTTTTCGTCAAGGTCAAGATTCGGCTTTTGATAAACTTTGGCTTTTGTTGGCTTGATGTTGGTGATGTTTCTGCGCAGCTCTTTGCCATTGTTGAATTTCAGGTTATAAGATCTGGAATGTATTTTTTCTTTGACTACTGCAGATTCCCATTCTTTCGTATCGATGCGAGTAAGAACATTCTGTCCAATATTTAGCTGTTGAGGTGGTGTGGAACCATGACTGTTGTGTATAGCTTGGTTATGTCTCATATTGTTCAGTTCTTCTGTGATGTTATTTTGTTGACTTGGTATAAGTGACTGAGTTGTTGCTGGTATTTGCGATCTGAGATTTCTGCAGTATAGACGTTGGGCTGGTGTACCGATATTTCCTCTAGGTGTATTCATGAAATTGAGGATAGCCAGGTGATAATCGGTATTGTCGTAGTGACACTTCTTCAATAGTTGTTTAGTGGTTTGTACAGCTCTTTCTGCCAAGCCATTTCCTCTTGGATGATGTGGTGAACTGGTACGGTGGTCGAATTGCCATAGCTTTGCAAAATTTTTGAAGGCAACAGATGAAAATTGTGGACCATTATCCGATTCCAAGACTTTCGGGATTCCATGGTAAGCAAAAATGTTGTTTTTCAAAAAATTAATGACATTACTTGCTGTTGTCTCCTTCAATTTTTCAAATGTGATGAATCCTGAATAACTGTCAGTGAGAACAATGTATTCTTCTCCCAAGAAATGGAAAAGGTCGGTAGCAACAATTTCAAATGGAAATTTGGGTACTACTTTGGATTCTATGGGGTGTTTGTTGTTGCTACGCTGATGAACTTGACAAGATGCACATTTTTGGATGAAATTCTGTAGATCCTTGTTCAGTTTTGGCCAGAATACGTAGTCTCTTGCAAGACGTATACATTTTTCGTAGCTGAGATGACCCCCATGAATGTACTTCAACATCTCATAACGCATTGCTTCAGGTATGAGCGTTTTATGTGACTTGTGGTCTTGTGGATTATACCATCACAAACTGAGAGTTCTTCGCGGAAGTACCAATATGGTTTAATTGATTCAGGTAGTTGTTGAATATCATTTGGCCAGCCTTTTGAAATATATTTGAACAGTTGTTGACATGATTCATCGGCAGCTGTTAACTTTGTCAAGCGACTGTGTTCTGCATCCGTTATGGCCAATACTGATTGAACTTGTAATTCATTGTCTTCTCTGTCATTAACTGGAAGTGGATTTTCAACATCGCGACTTAGTGGATCTGCCAGGAACATTCTTGATCCTTTTATGTAGATCACCTTTGGGTTGTAAGTCAATAAGCTCAAGCGAATTCTTTGGAGTCTAGCTGGACATGCATGTAATGGTTTTTGGAATATTGATTCCAAAGGCTTGTGGTCTGATTCGACAACTGGTTGCTTACCCCACACGTATTCATGAAACTTTTCCCATCCGAACTTGATAGCAAGGGCCTCCTTCTCCAACTGAGAGTATCGCTGTTGACATTCGGTTAGCGATTTGGATGCATATGCTACCGGCTGTTCCTGTTGCAGAAGTACGGTTCCTAGTGCTGAAGAACTTGCATCAACTTGAAGCTTGACATCTTGGTTTACGTCGTAAAGTTTGAGTACGGGTGGCTTTGTGATAACTTCTTTTAATTCGTCAAATGACTTTTGTTGGATTTCATCCCATACCCATTGAGTTGATTTCTCAATTAGTTTTCGAAGTGGTGTCATCATCTGCGAATAGTTTGGTATAAACTTACTTAAATATGTGAACTTACCAAGGATGCGCTGGAGTTCTTTTCGGTTAGTTGGGGGCTTTAGTCGACGGATTGCTTCTGTTTTTTCTGGATCTGCTGACATGCCCTTACAATCGATAATATGTCCGAGGAATTTTATTTTTGACTGCTCGAACTGACATTTGTCTTTGTTTAGTTTCAGACCGTTTTCTTGGATAATCGTTAGAACTTTTTCAGTAGTGCGTCTGAGTTCCTCTATTGTTCTTGCGTGTATTAGGATATCGTCAATTGCTACTTCTACCTTTGTGAGATCAGTAAAAAGTTCTTGCATGATCCGTTGGAATACTTCTGGGGCTGAGGAGATGCCAAATGGAAGACGTTTGCAGCAATATCGTCCCCACGGTGTTGCGAACGTAAGTATACGTTTGGTACGATCTGAGACTCGAACTTGCCAAAAGCCTCTCCTGCAGTCCAATAGAGTGAAGAACTTCGATCCGTTGATTCTCGCAGCGATGTCTTCAATTGTTGTCATCGGGTGATGTCGACACAAAATATTCTTATTGACAATGGTCGGGTCAATACAGATTCTGATTTTGTTGTTCTTTTTGACAACTACCATGGGCGAAACAGCTGGTGTTGGTCCTTTAATTGGCTCGATGACATCCAAATTAACCATTTCGTCTAGAGCTTTTTTGACATCATCTCTTATCTTGTACGGAATTCTTCTTGGAGTACAAATTTCAAAATACTCGACGTTTTTTATACAGCCGAGTCCATTAAATTATGTCTTCTTCTTTGATGGAATAGATTCTGCGAACAAGACCCAGCTTTTCGCATGCATTTGCACCCAAGATTGGCATGATGTCTTCTTCAACCACCTTAAATGCTATTTTGCACTTTTGATTAGCAATAGTGCTCTTGAGTATGACTTCACCTAGCACTTTAATCTGGTGGTTGGCGAATAAACGGAGTGACTTTATTTTGCATTGTAGCAAGGTGTTTTTAGTGCCATTTAACAATTTTATTGGCAGTACATTACATTCTGCGCCAGTGTCGAGATGTATGTTGCACTTCTTTCCAAATTCGAAGTGGATTTCCTCCGTCCATAGCTTCGAATCCTGACTTGATTTCTTTGGTGTTGTTGGAATGACAACTTTTCCAATGAATGCTGACCAGCTGTTGTCATCACTTGTGTCGCTTTTTTGATCGCAAATTACCGCTTTCACCGTCTTGTCTTTGTTGTAAGGGAATTTAGAAAATTTATTTGTCTGTTGCTTACTACAGCATGTTTCGAAATGGTTTTCTTTGTTGCAGATCTTACATTTGTGTCTAAATGCAGGACATTTTCGGAGTTTGTGCTTTTTGGCGCAGTTTCGACAATCGATTAAATTATTTGTTTTGGATTGCTTGCGTACCGATGAGACACCTTTTTCAGTTTCCTGAGTAATGTGCGCAGTTTGTTGTTGTGCGATTTCTGTGGCTTAAAACAACATATTATTGTGTTGCACTACAACAACAACAACAACAAGAAAAAGATTTTTATGTACACAAAAAAGCTTGTTGTGTAAATACTTTTGACTACCTCTGTATATACTATATATACTAATTCTAATATATTGTAATATTCGGCTTGGTCCGCTAATTAAAACTTATTCACACTTGCAAATAAAACACAAATTTACTTTATTTAAAATCGCTTCAACTTATTTATTGAACACTCAACTTTTTACGTTCCGAACACAGTCTTTACTTTCAATTATTACTTTTATACACAGTCTTTACTTATCGCAGTTTACAACCAATAATCCATACTAAACCGCTTCGCTTCCAAGCGCCTATTTATATACCTCAAATCGGTTCGAGAATCTACGAGGTTGTTCTCGATGCTTAACGAAGTTCTCCACTTTATCACTAGATGCTTACCCCTTTCGAGGTTCTTGTATGCGCTGAATGAGTTCCCCTCTAAGCCACTAGATGTTTCTCGATGCTTAACGAAGTTCTCCACTTTATCACTAGATGCTTACCCCTTTCGAGGTTCTTGTATGCGCTGAATGAGTTCCCCTCTAAGCCACTAGATGTTTCTCGATGCTTAAGAAGCGAGTTCTCCTATTAGCCACTAGATGTTTCTCGATGCTTAAAGAAGCGAGTTCTCCTATTACTACCACTAGATGTTGCCCCTTATTATTGAAAGAGTGTATACACATTACATTGCCCCCTCCTTAGGATTGATCGTCCCGAACAAATCCATCGTTCTCATCACCACTGTAGCGATGTAGCCGGTCGCGATGTACAACTTTAGGTTTTCCTCTGACTCCCTTTTGTATCCGGTACACGACATCGTTGATTTTTGTAATGACTGTATATGGACCTTCCCAGTCCCGTTGAAGTTTCGGTGACAATCCTTTTTGTCGATGGGGATTGTAAAGCCACACCCGATCTCCTGCTTGGAACTCTGTGGTTGTCGCTCGTATATCGTAGCGTGTCTTCATTCGGTCACTGAACGTCTTTATTTTCAACCTGGTATTGTCGTGGATCTGAAGAAGTCTTTCTCTGAGGTCATCAATGTAGTCATCCTCGGCTTGCGGTTCCGATGTGGGGCATCCAAATTTTATTTCGCTCGGCAGTCTGATGTTCCTTCCCATCAAAATCTCAGACGGTGTATGGCCAGTTGAGGTATGCCTTGCACTTCGATACGCCATCAAAAACAGTGGAATGTGTCGATCCCAATCTCGCTGGTTGTCGTCCACAACTTTGCAAAGATGTTCCTTCAGGGTTCGGTTGAATCGTTCGACCATGCCATCAGATTGTGGATGAAGTGGTGTTGTTCTTGTCTTCTTGATGTCAAGAAGCCCACAAACTTCCTGAAATATTTTTGATTCAAAATTCCTTCCCTGGTCAGAATGCAGTTCTAATGGAACGCCGAATCTGCTCACCCAGTTGAAGACAATTTGGTCTGTGACTGTTTTGGCTTCTTGGTTTGGAATGGCGTATGCTTCAGGCCACTTGCTGAAGTAATCCATGACGACCAGAATATAACGATTTCCATTATTTGTTTCCGGAAATGGACCCGCCACGTCTACTGCAATCCTTTCGAAGGGTGCTCCGACATTATACTGCTGCATTTGGCTGTGGTTCTTTTTGTTCGGGCCTTTGGTGGCAGCACAGGTATCACATTTTCTGCACCACTTCTCGACATCTTCTCTTGCATGTAGCCAGTAAAATCGTTGTCGAACCTTTTCTAGCGTCTTGTTCACTCCTAGATGGCCTCCCGAAACTCCACCATGCATCTCTCGCAGAACGTCCATAACCTTCGATCTCGGTAAGACTAGCTGCATTACATAAGACTTTCCATCTGCTGATTCCCATTTACGTCGAAGGACACCCTCTTGGACATGAAACGAGTCCCACTGTGCCCAATAGGCCTTTAGAGTCGGACTTCTATCGGAGATATCAGCCCATTCTGGTTTTTCCTGGTGTTCCTTCCAAGCGAGGATGGGTTCGATATCTGAGTCTTCTTGTTGAGCCTTCCTCAACTCGTCGTTGCTCCAGCCATCAATGGGATCGGCTCTGGTTCGTTGGACAGTAACCACTTCTTTTTCTTCTTGTCGTCTGCAATGCTTACAGTCTTGCTTGCATGGTCTCCGAGACAGTGCATCTGCATTTGAGTGAAGCTTCCCCTTCCGATGTTGAATTTCGTAATCGTACGTCTGCAACCTCTCAATCCACCTTGCCACTTGACCCTCTGGATTCTTGAAATTCAAAAGCCAGTTAAGTGCTCCATGGTCAGTTCGGAGAAGAAACTTCTGTCCATAGAGATACTTATGGAAGTGCTTTGTTGCCAAAATCAGTGCAAGAAGTTCTCTTCTGGTCACGCAATAATTTCTTTCCGACTTCGAGAGTACCTTGCTGTAATAGGCAATCACCTTTTCTTCGCCATTATGCACCTGCGATAGTACAGCACCTATCCCGACGTTGCTGGCATCAGCATCAATTATGAACGGCTTTCCTGGAGTTGGGTAGGTCAGCACTGGTGCATTACACAAGCGTTGCTTGAGCTCTTGAAAGCTGCGCTCGCACTCACCTGACCATTTAAACTGCTTTCCCTTTTCCGTTAGCTGATGGAGACTCTTGGCAATTCCAGCAAAGTCCTTCACAAAGCGCCTATAGTAGGTGGCTAGACCCAGAAAGCTTCGGAGTTGATGTTTGTCCTGTGGTGTTGGCCAATTCTTCACGGTGTCAACCTTATCAGGATCCGTTTTTACTCCTTGGGATGAGATGATATGTCCCAGATATTTCACTTCGGTCTTGAAGAGTGAACACTTTTCTGGGTTAAGCTTGAGGTGGGCTTCTCGAAGTCTTTGAAACACGGCTCTCAGATTTGTACAGTGTTCGTCAAATGTTTTCCCGTATACTATGACGTCATCTAAATAGACCAGGCAAGATTTCCATGTCAGTCCTTGCAGGACGCATTCCATTAGGCGCTCAAAAGTCGCTGGAGCATTGCAAAGTCCAAAAGGCATCACTTTGAACTGCCACAATCCGTTTCCTGTTGAGAATGCTGTCTTTTCTTTGTCTTCAGGATGGATTTCGACTTGCCAGTAACCACTTTTTAAGTCCAAAGTTGAGAACCATTGTGCTCCTTCCATTGCGTCCAGAGTATCACTGATCCTAGGCAGAGGGTAGCTATCCTTCTTGGTCACATCATTCAACCTTCGATAGTCCACGCAAAAGCGGGTTGATCCGTCTTTCTTCTTTACCAGGACCACTGGAGATGCCCAAGGACTTTTAGAGTTTTCAATGAGACCTTCTTCCTTCATGGTGGTTATCAGTTCTTCAACCTCACCTTGTTTGGCTAGTGGAAGGCGTCTTGCAGGTTGACGAATCGGCCTTGCATCCCCGGTATTGATTCGATGTTGCACCAGTTGCGTTCTGCCATATTTCCTTTTCGATGACGAAAAGATGTCTGCAAATTCTTCGAGGAGACCTTCTGCAGTTCTTCGTTGTTGGTGGCCAAGATTAGATGACTTGAGAATGTTCGTCTTTATGGAGTTCAGCTCTTCGGACTTCAAGGATTGCTTTGACTCTTCTTCGTTGATCCTTGTTATTGCTGATACAGATTCGCATTGTCCGACAATCTCACCTTTTCTAAGCTTAACTTCATACGGCTTGATGTTCAGTATTCTTACCGGAACCATGTTCTTTAAAGGTCTTACAAGAGTCTTCCCAATGATGACGTTTTGGGAGGACTTTACAGACGCTGGTTCGACCATGAGGTATCGATGGCTGCCAGGCTTACCCTTCAATTTCGTCCACACGAATACCTCTGAAGAAGCAGGCAAAGTGAGATCTTCTTTGATGACGGTTTTCACAGATGGCGATGTCTCATACGAGTTAGTCCCATAGATCATCGGAATCTCGATGTTTCGATATTTCAGGACTTGGTTCCCGATGTCCAATATCACTCCGTGATCTTTCATGAAATCGACGCCGACAATGCACTCATCGCATATATCTGCTACCAGGAACGGGTGAGAGAATTCCAACTCTGCCATCCGGATCTTAAGACGTACCTCACCATAAACTTTTGCGGCCTCTCCAGTTGCAGTCCTTAGACGATAGCTGTTGGTGTTGTGGAGCCATGCATTCTTGACGAGGTCTTGCCGTATGATGGACGCCGTGGCACCGGTGTCAATGGTAGCCACACATTTGTTGCCGTTTATACTTGCTTCCACGGTCAGGCTCTTGTTGTCGCGTTTCGTTTGAGAAACCTGGATGTCGTTTCTGGGGCCATCGATACCAGAAACCAGCTTCTGCCCCTCGAAGTTGGCTCTTATTCGTTTCCCGGGTGGGAAACAACTTTGGAAGCAACGTTGTTCGTGTTGCTTTGACCCGTTGAGTTACTTCTGTTTCCACAGTGTTGGCATGCGGTTCCTCTTCGCGGTAATCTGCACTGTCGCTGTAGATGCCCAGTCTTATTGCAGTTCCAGCATCGTGCTGGTCCGTCTCGTTGACTCCTTTCCACAGTAGCTTTCTGACAAGAGCATTCTTGGACTTCTAATTCTCTTACACGATGCACGTTTTGGGAAGCTTGTTCTGCAGCTTCCATCGTCAGAGCGAAAGCCAATGCTTCTGGTAGTGTTCGCTTTCCAGCAGTGCGGATAGCCCTTTGAAGGTTTATATCGCCCACAGCTCTCACAAAGGCTTCAACAGCAAGTTGATTTATTATTTCGTTACCAGCTGTTGGATATGCCAGGTGAACCAATCGCTCGATATCTGCCTGAAGCTGCTGCAGAGTTTCACCTCTTTTCTGTGTCCTATTGTTAAGCTGAACTCGGAAGACTTCTGTCATATGGCTATCCCCAAACCGCTGTTCGATCGCGCTTACCAGAACTGTGAAGTCACCACTCTTCTCTGCTGGGATGGTTTGTAGTAGTTCAGCAGCAGATCCTCTTAAAGCGAGCGTAAGAGCAATGTATTTTTCGTGATCGTCCCAGCCGTTTGTTAACGCTGCTGCTTCAAACTGTTTCTTGTAGATTGACCACGGAATCTGCCCATCAAAGCTTGGAGGATTCACTTCTCTCTTTCTTGAGCACTCACCAGAAGGTTCTCGAGCTTTCATCTTTCGCACTTTTTCTAGTTCATTTGTAATGGTTTCGATTCGTTCGTCAATTTTCTCGAAACGTGCATTTTGTTTTTCGACGCGCTCGTCAACAGTTTTGATTTTCTCTTCGAAGTCCGAAAACCTGCCTTCTAAAAGGTTTCTCTGTTCGTCGAACCGCTCTAGGACATCATTTCTTTGAGTTTCTAGTTGTTTCAGGACATCACTCCTTTGAGTTTCTAGTTGTTTGAGAACATTCTGTTGTTCTTGCTTTTGATCGCTTCTTTGTTCTTCAAATTTGGCTAGAAGAAGTGACATCATGTTAGATAAAGCAACATTTGCATTTACCTCTTCCACTTTTGCTTCTAATTCAAAAGCAAACGTATCTGGGTCTTCATTTTGCTGCTCCAGATATTCTTGCAGCCGTTTAACGAGTTCAGTTTTTACTCCTGTCCCACTTAAGCCACGTTTGCTTAGTTCGGCCTTTAGCTCAGGAACAGTTAAGTCTTTCAAAACTTTACTCATTTTTTTTTTTTTTTTTTTTTTTTTTTTTATTTTAAACTTCACTACTTCACACAAAATAGTTCAATCACTGCTCACTGTTTTTACTCTCAATAAGTTTTAGTCCCTTATTCTGACACCAATGTAATATTCGGCTTGGTCCGCTAATTAAAACTTATTCACACTTGCAAATAAAACACAAATTTACTTTATTTAAAATCGCTTCAACTTATTTATTGAACACTCAACTTTTTACGTTCCGAACACAGTCTTTACTTTCAATTATTACTTTTATACACAGTCTTTACTTATCGCAGTTTACAACCAATAATCCATACTAAACCGCTTCGCTTCCAAGCGCCTATTTATATACCTCAAATCGGTTCGAGAATCTACGAGGTTGTTCTCGATGCTTAACGAAGTTCTCCACTTTATCACTAGATGCTTACCCCTTTCGAGGTTCTTGTATGCGCTGAATGAGTTCCCCTCTAAGCCACTAGATGTTTCTCGATGCTTAACGAAGTTCTCCACTTTATCACTAGATGCTTACCCCTTTCGAGGTTCTTGTATGCGCTGAATGAGTTCCCCTCTAAGCCACTAGATGTTTCTCGATGCTTAAGAAGCGAGTTCTCCTATTAGCCACTAGATGTTTCTCGATGCTTAAAGAAGCGAGTTCTCCTATTACTACCACTAGATGTTGCCCCTTATTATTGAAAGAGTGTATACACATTACAATATATATAGTTTTCATCTGTGGTTGTAGAGTGATTACTATAGACACGATGACTTTAAAATTAAAACAATTAATTGTAGCTTTATTACAAAAACAAAACAAAAAACTCAGTTTAACAAAATTGAACCTGTATTCTTTAGAGTCCCAACTTATTGTTCTCCTTAGCCTTTGTATTTAAATTTGAAATTGTCAATTGAATGTCTTTTAAAGTCTTACGAGATGTCAAGAATGTTCACTTTTGTAAAAGTCCTCTTTTCACAAGTTGATATAATTATCTGTATGACAAAAATGTATTTCTTTTTATACCGATCAAAGGACATACGAAAGTGTATCTTAAAATCAAGTTCTTAAAATACATAGGATCCATGAAACGTCGAGAAATGATTACAATGACTTATTCAAAAATTTGATTGATGTATGACAATTTTATTTGATAACTAGGTATACATACATACATAAAGCTTTTAGATAACTCTTGAAATGCAAAAGTATCTTAATGATAACATATGGTTTGTTGTCATAAAGTGTTTAAAAGTTATCACGGTACATATACCTACATATGATTATACAGATAACATTATCTTTTTCTCCACATTTGCATCCTATATTTCCCACATTTGTATAATTTTACATTGATTCTGGGACACAAATTTATTAAGTTTTATAAGTTATTCTAAAAACTGACAAAATCAAATCGAAAAGTAGGAGCGCACTCTAGCAGCCGCTAGTGAAACTTCTTGCTTTGAGCAAATGATGCCACTCACGTGGTCGGTGGTATCCTCAAGTTCATTTTAAGGGTGGATTGCATAGGAAACTGCATTTACTCCGTATCAGTATGATTGGCTAAATAAAACTTCAAAATAAAGGGAAATTTCCCCTCCTACATGTGGTGTAAAAAAGGTGGATATTTCACAACTACCTGATGTTAAATGAAAACCATTGTACCTATATATATTTATTATAAAGGAAATATATATATAATGTGAAAACACAATTTTAATTTTTTGTGGAATATATTTTCAAAATTTAATGAACGGTGGAATATAAAAAAAAAAATTGATTTAAATTTGCATTACACACATGATTCTTAGGTCAATTTTTCATTCATAAAGCTAGTTTAATTTTGATTCTGCGAAGGTACACTGAAATGAAACAAACAAACTTTGAATTTTTTTTTTCTTTCCACATACTAATGGCGCTTTTTTTTTTAGTTCAGAGCTGAGCACTGAACAGAGTCTGAGCGAACAGAGTAGGGTAGAGTAGAGTGTTCAGCATTTTACTCGGTTAGGGGCCAGTTATAGCTATCAGTAAAATCCATCAGTAAAATTTGAAACAGGAGGAATTTGAAATGTTTTACTGATGAGCGTTTATAGCAATCAGTAAATTTACGTCATTAAATTAAATGTCATTTTGAAGCTTCGCGCCTCAGACAATTTTTTTACTGGTGCTTTCATCAGTAAAATTTTTAATGATGTGATCGGAACAGTAAAAAATTGGAACACCAACAGCAAAACGAAATGGAATTTCTTTAAATGCACTGTTTCTTTTTGAAAAAAATACTTGAATATAGGATTCATCTTATTGCATCAATCTTTTGCTAGAAATAAATATGTAACATGTTCAAAAACTAAAAACAAAAAATTTACTGATGGATTTTACTGATAGCTATAACCGGCCCCTTACTCTGTTATTTTAGTCTGAGCTGAGCTCACAGAGCGTGCTCTGAACATGTTCCGAATTAAAAAAGAAACACGAATTTGAAGCTCTGAACCAAAAACACTCTATAAACGTTTTCAGGACCCTAGAATCTTAATAATAAAAGTTTTTTAGAAAATAACTGTGTGTGCGTGTGTACGTTCCTTCGGGAAGCTTTTTTCAAATAAATTTTGTTATACAGATTTGAGTGGGTAGCTTTTTTTTTTATCATAGCAATTAAAAAAAACAGAAAATTTTGGTTAACCAAAATGACTCACGAACCCATAACGCTCTCGACTTCAATTGAATTTTATGTATATTTTTACATGCGACGTGATACTAATCTAACCTAGTTTTGAGAAAAAATAAAGTAGAAACGGGTTTTATATACATACATATATCAAAAAAACTTTGAAAAAATAACTGTCACATCGAATCACCAAAATTGTATGCAATGAAGAATGGCGTTTTTGACATCTGGCAAGATTTTGAGAAAAATTGAATTGACAGTTTTTTTTTTACAAAAAAAAAACCAAATAGTTGGTAAATATTGATATAGGCTTAAAACTTCATCTTATAGAAAATGTTGATTTCGACATTCATTAAATTTTTTTATAAAAATCCAACAGTACGTTTTTGTTTCTTAAAAATTCAAGTCTACAAAAAAATAGACCACAAAATTGAATTGGATATTGACTTCAAAGTGATTTTATTCACGACTGTCAAGTTAGCACTACATTTTTCGAAATTTAAAAAACTGAGTATGCAGTTAATTGTAGCTTTTTTGTTGTAAATTAGTTGTGGAAAAAAAAATTTTTAGCTCGACGATTTTTCAAAAAAGGGGTATGTAGTGCAAGGTTGATATCAAGTTAGCACTACACTTTTTGATTTTGTTAAAACTAAGTACGCAATTAGTTGACAATTATTTGTTGTAAATTAGTTGTGGAAAGAAAAAAATTCCAAAAATTTTTTTACTTTGATTTTTTTTAAAAAAGGGGGTATGTAGTGCTAACTTGACACCGCGCGCCGCCGTGAGTCCAGGCACAAAACAAGAAAAAACTTTTTTGACCAATCCCCCCCTTTTTCAAAAACCGATTTTTTGAAAATTATTCCAGGTTTTTCTAGTTGTTCTGAACATTGATCCAAATTTTTGGACCTCTATAATCAAAATTTCAAAAATTCTAGCCCCCCTTTTTTCGAAATACCAACTTTTTATATTTTTTAGATTCTAAAAAGTATTCTAACGATTGTTCCAAAAACTAAGAGTCGTCAAATGTATATTTTAAAAGATAATGCAAAATACGTCTTCCCATTTTTTTTAAGCCTACAGCATAATAAATTGTGAATAAGCACATGTACATTGTACATCAACCAAAACTTGGTTTTATAAACTACTAGCCGACCCGTGCTTGCGTTGCTTCGCAAATTGTAACCACGAACATTTTTTGAACATTAGTATTAGCATATGAAAAAATAATATTAATTTCAGTTTATATGTATATATGATTTCGCTTTTATATAATAGTATAGATTTGCGGTAAAAAAAAAAACAAATTTGTTTTTTTAATGTTCTC
The DNA here is from genome assembly GCA_951509635.1 of Eupeodes luniger. NCBI lineage: Eukaryota > Metazoa > Arthropoda > Insecta > Diptera > Syrphidae > Eupeodes > Eupeodes luniger. The sequence continues at coordinate 5,585,092 of OX608076.1, read as the reverse complement.
ATACATCTATTAGGTATGCGTGTGTAAATATCCATAGACACATTTTTGTATTCATCTGCTCATGTTCAGTGCAGTGCAACTGACTTAACCTGCCCACATTTGTGTGCTCTATTTATCGACGTCATTGTAAGTACCTTCTTCGAGTTATTTGTTAAGAAAATTTTAACTTTATTTCAGTTTTATTGTTCGAGGAAGTGATACAAAATTGGTAATTCAAGCTATTATAATAGAACTTTTTTATTTTTAAATTGGAAGAATTATAATCTATTCACTTCCTCGAACCAAAAAAATAAAAAAGTGGCTGGGATGCGACCCACACTGATAACTTCCCATCCCGTCTGTCGATTTGTCTTGCTTAAAAGTTTGTGTATATGTATCAATTTTTACCAAATTTGCGTACTATTTTTTGTAGATTGTATTTTATTGAATATCGAAAATAATATTTTCTGTGAAATAAAATAAGTTTGAAGCCAATATTTTTAATTTTTGAAAAGCTATTTGAGGCGAAAGTAAATTTTTACCAAGTTTTAGAATTGTTGTTTTAGAATTGTTGTTTTTTTTTAGGTTTTTAATTTTTTGTAAACAAAAATATCAATTCAATTTTGTTCAAAATTTTACTGAATGTTGAAAACAATATATTTTGAAAGATAAAAGAAGTTTAAAGCCAATATCTCAAAGTTATGAAAAGATATTTGTGTCGAAATTCAATTTTTACCAAGTTTTATTAATTTTTTTTCTTAGGGTTTCTCAAAATTTTATCAGATGACAAAAACATCATTCTTCGCTGCACAAAATTGTTTTGGAAATAAAATCATATTTTAGTCGTAAAATTTTCGAGGTGAAAAATTTTTTTTTAGTTTTTTTGATTTATAAAAAAACAGTTAATTGGATTTTTTCCCTTAAATGTACTTGTTTTGTATCACGTTACAATGTATAATATAAAATTTAATTCAAGTCTCTAGCGTCACTGGTTCATGAGATATTTAGGGTTAACCAAAATGTTCACCTTTTTTTTAAAATGCTATGGTAAAAAAACCACCCATGCAATTTTCTTGAGAGCCCTTTCTGCATCTTTCTGCCTTATTATCTGTATAACAAAATTTATTTGAAGTCGATATCTCTTCTGGTTCTTGAGCTATGGACGACGAAAAAAACGTCGCGAACGTACAGACGTACGGACGTACGAACGTACGAACGTACGTACACACGCACGCACAGACATCTTTCTAAGAATCTTTTATTTCGACTCTAGGGACCTTGAAACGTCGAGAAATGTCAAAATTTTCAATTTGACAAATCGGACCCATTACAATAACTTCCTATGGGAAGTTAATAAGATCTAATTTTTCTTTAGATAAATCGGCATTTCATTTAATTAAAAGTCCATAGTAACTTAAAAAAAGAGCCCACAGCCACACTGCTCAGCGATGTGACGATAGAATTAGAGAAACAAAAAAATAATGTGTGTGTGTAGGTTAGTTGATGAACTATACCCGGGTTTCCCAAAGTGTGCTCCGCGGAGCACTTGGAAGAATATCCAAGTGCTCCGCGGAAATATTTGAAAAAATATAAAAACTCCAATACGGACTAGTAACTATTTAATTTTGATCTTGTAATTTTTATCGCAGCAGCAGATTTTGAAATTCATATTTAAAAAAAAAAACCAGCATAGGTAACTACAAACAAATTTCAAATAATTTTTGTTTTTTCAACGGCAGCCATAGTAGGCCTGCTGGTAAAAACACATTCATGGACAAATTCTATTTTGTATTCTATCTTACTCGTATACATTTACATACAATACCACGAAGACTAGTGATAGTGAGAGTGACGATTGAAATAGAAACAGTTTTTGTTCAATTCATGCAAACAAACGTAGTACGGTGAAGTTAATTTTCAGTTGCTTTTAGCGCTTGAGTTTTATTTTATTTTGTTTTTATGCATACAATTTTCGAATGGATCGCTGGCTTAAGTCCGGATCTTTGAAAAAAGCAAGTGAATGCTCCGCAAAAGCACCCGAAGCTGCCGAAGAGTCACCAACTGACGGGTATGTCCAAACAAAATCATAATTTACGTAAAATAGTAATCCCCGGTTAATAACTTCTGCTTTTTAAGCATTTAACCGCACAAAATGATTTCAATAATTTTATTTTGTTTGTTCAATTTCGGTTTTCCATATACTTATTATAGTGCCAAGGAAAATGACGCAATAGAGACAGCGGCGTTAGAGATTTCTGAAGGTTTTGAGTTTGATAGTTTGCCTAGTACTAGTTCCACGGTAATCAATGCTACAGAAAAAAAATCAGTTCTTAAAAAGAAGTACCACAAATCATATTTGAATTTTGGTTTTGCTCAGACAAGTGACAAAAAACCTCAATGCGTAATTTGAGGCAAAGTGTCGCCGAACAGTGCAATGTTTCCAGCAAAAATGAAACGTCACTTTGCAGGGATTCATCCAGATTGAAAAAGCAAATCGACTGATTTCTTCAAAAGAAAGTATGCTGAACTTACTAAATCTCAAACCATTATTACTTATCACTCAAAGACAGAGAACGAAAATGCGTTGATGGCGTCTACTTGGTAAGTTTCCGAATAGCGCAAACTGGTGAAGTCCATACAATTGCTGAAAACTTAATAAAGCCATGTGGTAAAGACATTGTTGAATGTTTGTTGGGTGAAAAGGCCACAAAATTAGTTGACACCGTTCCTTTGTTAAATACCACAATGTCAAGAAGAATCGGAGATTAAGCGGAGAATGTGAAAGCTACTTTACTTTTACGAATAAAAGTCACAAAATTTGCGCTGCAAATGGATGAATCTACGGATGTTGCAGTTTTGGCTATTTTAGTAGTATTTGTGCGCTATCAATATCTACAGTCCTTTCAAGAAGATCTGATCTTCTGCAAACCGTTGCCAACTTCTACAACTGGTGCAGACATTTTTAATTTGATTGACAATTTTGTATTGTAAATGACATACCATGGGTTAACTGCGTGGATGTATGCACGGACGGTTCCAAGGTCAAATTGTTAAAAGATGCACCAGTAGCCATTGCGTTCTACACCGCCATGCCCTTGCAATGAAAAAAATGCCGGTCTCCCTTAAAGAGGTGTTGGACGAAAGCGTGAAAATAATTAACTTTAATAAATCACGGCCAAAGAATACAAGGCTTTTTAAAGTATTGTGTGATGACATTCGTAGTCTACATACGTCTTTATTTCTTCGCGCAGAAGTAAGGTGGCTTTCTCGTGGAAAAACCACCTTCCCTGACATCTCTGCAGTTTGAGTGTTGATTGACCTGACATCAGTTTCTTCGATAAAACAACTTTTTGCAACAAAGAAGTTTATCAGAATTCTGGTGTATGTTGAAAGACGAGTTCCGTTTACTGTCAGCTAAAATAATTCTTCTGCCGTTTGCAACAACATACATGTGCGAATCAGGGTTCTCTTCATATGTTGGAATCAAAACAAAATATAGATCCCGTCTCGATGCAGAGCCTGATATACGGTTGCAGTTGTCCCAAATTCAACCAGATATTTCAGCTTTATGCAAAAATAAGCAGGCACATTATTCCATATGATTATAATGCATATAATATGATTATGTAATTTCTTATTAAGTTAAGTTAACACTGTTCTTGAGTTCTTCGTTGTAGAAACTGTTTCCTGAATTCAATAAAATAAACGAAATTTGAAAAAAAAAAAGTTATTTAATTTGCTACATTTAACTGCTAAAAATGGCATATGCGCAACGAAGTGCTCCGCTTGAAATTTCTCACGCAAAAAATGCTAACTATTAAAAATGGAACACATTTTAAGAGAGAAAGAACATGGGAAGAAAAGAAAATTAAAAATGTTGGAATGACAATGAAATGAAACAAATCAGCGACCTCGCGATTGTGATTGAATCTAATTTCCTGGATAAAATAAATTCAATAAGTTTATAATTTTATAATTTGTTTTTATTTATTTCTCAGGTTGTATGTTTAACTTAGAAGTGATTTTAGGCTTAAAATTTGCGCAACAATATTGACTTTATGAAGCAATGCTAATCTTTGTCGATTATTGTATAGGTTTTAAGATATGAGTGGTTGTATAAGTCAACTAATGAAAAAAAATGGACACAAAATGTAAAATTAATAATATTTAAGTTTGACAAATAATTTATGAAAAAAAAAATTAAAGCCATAAACACTCTCATAATAATATAGAAAATAATAAAATATATTTCAAATAAATCGGTTGACTACTTTCTGAGATCATGCGTAACAAACTTTAAAATGGTTTCGCTTTTATATAATAGTATGGATTATTTACGCTGATGGTCGAAATTTAAAAAAAAATCTCAATATCTTTTAATTTTTTAAACATTATTTTAGCTCCCCTTTTTAACACTGTACCATTCTGTTAACCATTATCTGGCCCCACTATTATGAAATTAAAAGTTCCAAAACTTGTTCCCAATTATTCCGGGGCCATTCTAAATTGTTCCCGTTTCTTAAAATTGATTTTAAGTATGAAAAATTTACAAAAAAATGCTTCCCGCCCCCCCTTTCACAAAATCGAAAACCTAAAACTTGTTCCCTATCCAAAATCAATTAAAGATTCAATCAAAAATGGAGATTTTACGGCTTCGGACACTAAACTCAAAACCCAAGAAAAGGGGGCAGGTAGAGGGTGATAAGGTAAAGGGGAACTGCTGGCGGATATAAATTCAAAAAAAAACAACTCATATTTTTTGCAGTTTCTTCTACCTGCCCCCTTTTCTTGGGTTTTGAGTTTAGTGTCCGAAGCCGTAAAATCTCCATTTTTGATTGAATCTTTAATTGATTTTGGATAGGGAACAAGTTTTAGGTTTTCGATTTTGTGAAAGGGGGGGCGGGAAGCATTTTTTTGTAAATTTTTCATACTTAAAATCAATTTTAAGAAACGGGAACAATTTAGAATGGCCCCGAAATAATTGGAAACAAGTTTTGGAACTTTTAATTTCATAATAGTGGGGCCAGATAATGGTTAACAGAATGGTACAGTGTTAAGTGGTATTTGGACTTATTATCTTTTTTTTATAACATATTTGAATGAAAGTTTGGAACAGTTTGATCTGAGTAACTATGCATATAAAACAATTTTTTAAATGTGGGTTTTTGTAACGGGGAGGTTTGGGGATGTTTTTTTTTATAATATTTTCATAATCATTATTTATCTCATAAGGTCGGAATATTAAAGACCTTTTGATCTTTGCTGAAATAATAAAGCTTTGGCTTAAAATTTTAAATTCTTTCAAAGGGGGGCACTAAGGAGGGGAAATATTATTTTTTTTTGTGTATGCATCTTAAGCTATATTTGATTACAGTTTTGGATGAAATTTGGACACGAACTGGAGGAAATATGGTTTGACTTGGAACATTTTTTTAATTTTTGAAAAAGGGGAGCTAAAATAATGTTTAAAAAATTAAAAGATATTGAGATTTTTTTTAAATTTCGACCATCAGCGTAAATAATAGTTTATAAAACCAAGTTTTGGTTGATGTACATGTGCTTATTCACAATTTATTATGCTATAGGCTTAAAAAAAATGGGTAGACGTATTTTGCATTATCTTTTAAAATATACATTTGACGACTCTTAGTTTTTGGAACAATCGTTAGAATACTTTTTAGAATCTAAAAAATATAAAAAGTTGGTATTTCGAAAAAAGGGGGGCTAGAATTTTTGAAATTTTGATTATAGAGGTCCAAAAATGTGGATCAATGTTCAGAACAACTAAAAAAACCTGGAATAATTTTCAAAAAATCGATTTTTGAAAAAGGGGGGGATTGGTCAAAAAAGTTTTTTTCTTGTTTTGTGCCTGGACTCACGGCGGTGTCAAGTTAGCACTACATACCCCCCTTTTAAAAAAAAATCAAAGTAAAAAAAATTTTTGGAATTTTTTTCTTTCCACAACTAATTTACAAAAAATAATTGTCAACTAATTGCGTACTTAGTTTTAACAAAATCAAAAAGTGTAGTGCTAACTCTTGATATCAACCTAGCACTACATACCACTTTTTTAAAAAATCGTCGAGCTACAATTTTTTTTTTTCCACAACTAATTTACAACAAAAAAGCTACAATTAACTGCATACTCAGTTTTTTTAAATTTCGAAAAATGTAGTGCTAACTTGACAGTCGTATTTTATTCTGTGCTTAATTTGTTTGTTAAATCCAATATGTATTTGTTAATATAACTACTAAATTTGGTAAAAATTGACTTTCGACTATAGATCTCATTAACAAGCGATCAAAGAAAGATATTGACTTCAAATTATTTATCTCACACAAAATATTGTTATGAATATTATGTTAAAGTTTTAAGCAAGACAAAACGACGAACGGGATGGGAAGTTATCAGTGTGGGTCGCATCCCAACCTCTATTTTACTTTTTACTTTCATTTAAACATGTTAAAAAAATACATCTTAAAAACAAATCTTAGGAAATATGCCTACAATTCCAGCTTTAAACTTGACTAAACTTATACAATTAATATATTGTAATCGATCTTAGAACCTATATCCTTTTTCAATCCATTCTGTTCACGGAATGAAAATTAATTTGGTGGAAGCAAATGCAAAATTGTGAATTTTTTAAAGTGATTATTTAGGGGAGTTACAAAATACTTATTGCCCAATATTCCCTGAAAATAGTTTTTCTATCCGGGTGTTATGATAAAATGTACAACAGAGCGTAACAATAATAACTACTGATAACATTTGTATTTTATGGTCAATAGGGATTTAAGGGAACATGGGGTCAGCAGTAGGTGGGAAACAAGAAAGGTCCGCAGAAGGTTGGTGAAAGGGTGGTCCGCAGAAGGTGGAGGTGATGAGGTTCCCATGGCGCACGCACGCCACTATCTATCGGAGAAGACCATAATACGAAAACCGTTTGTTGGAAAGGTTTTTATATCAGGTTTCATTTCCTTGTTTGTTTTTTTTTGTAAATATTTATTGAAAATTTTCACACAAAAATTGTAATGAATTATAGTCAAATTATATAAGTTCAAATAATATTTACATAAACATCTTTTAAAAAAAATCTTTAAATAAAAATAATTAAAGAATATAGCCGCTAAGGTACGCACAACAATTCTTGAACAAATACTTTGATAGAAAATAATATTTTTAAAAAAATAATCGGCTTCATATTAAATCATTAATATTTTCTTAGCATTTAATATCTATCTTATCAATACTAATGTATACAATAAGCCAAACTTAAAAAAATCTGTACAAAAATAAAATTAAAGTAGGTACAATAACAATTCTTGAACAAATACTTTGATAGGAAAAACATATTTTTAAAAAATTAATCGGCTTCATATTAAATATAATAAATATTATTATTGTAATTAAGTTTACTTAATAATAAAGAAAAATAAAAATAAATAAAAAAATCTGTACAAAAATAAAATTAAAGCATACTATAGCCGCTTAATGCACACACAAAAATAACGAATATAACTATAATTAATAAGTATTTTAAATGCTATAAGGTATCAATTTTATTCCTAAATCAAATCAAAAATAGTCTTAAACATTTTTCAACAAATCAAAATAAGTGTATAAATAATGTCTCTTTTATATTAAGAACTTCATTATTATTCAAATCTTTTAAAGTATTAGATGTATGCATTAACACTTCTAATATATGTACATGTAGATAAAATAAAGAAGTTTTTTTCTATTTGAGTATCAAAAAGGGTAATCTTAATTTGTATTTATTGTCCCAAAAAACTTTTAGCATTTTGTTGATTTTAAATTAAAACTTCCTCAAAAAATGTGTTGTCAGTACCGGTTCATCTTAGGGTGCCTATGAATTTGATACTTTAATAGTTTTGAAAGTAGTACCCGTGGCATAATGGTTAGTGCGTTGGGCTCTCACGCAAGAGGTCCCTGCCAATGCCACCTTAAGTTTTTTTTCACGGGTACTGCCTCTGGCGAGGAATTGACAAATTCTCCAAGAGTAATTCTTGTCATGGAATAGTGTTTTCTCAAATTAGCCGTTCGGATTCGGCATATAAACTGTAGGTCCCCTCCATCACTGCAATTACTCGCACATAGGAATGGTTGAGAGTTGTAAGTCACTAGAACCTGGTTCTCTGCGGACATTTGCGCCACCTAATGTATGTATGGAATAGTTTTGGAAAATACTTAATTTTTGACTTAATTTTAAATGCTGATTTCGAATCCAAACTCTTATTTAAACAATTTGCTCAAGTTTAAAACATACCCGTTTTCTACATTATTTTTATATTTTTAATGTATTCAAAAACTTAATATCGGGTGATTTTTTAAGAGCTTGAGAACTTTAAAAAAAAAAAAACGCATAAAATTTGCAAAATCTCATCGATTCTTTATTTGAAACGTTATATTGGTCATGACATTTACTTTTTGAAGATAATTTCATTTAAATGTTGACCGCGGCTGCGTCTTAGGTGGTCCATTCGGAAAGTCCAATTTTGGGTAACTTTTTCGAGCATTTCGGCCGGAATAGCCCGAATTTCTTCGGAAATGTTGTCTTCCAAAGCTGGAATAGTTGCTGGCTTATTTGTGTAGACTTTAGACTTGACGTAGCCCCACAAAAAATAGTCTAAAGGCGTCAAATCGCATGATCTTGGTGGCCAACTTACCGGTCCATTCCTTGAGATGAATTGTTCTCCGAAGTTTTCCCTCAAAATGGCCATAGAATCGCGAGCTGTGTGGCATGTAGCGCCATCTTGTTGAAACCACATGTCAACCAAGTTCAGTTCTTCCATTTTTGGCAACAAAAAGTTTGTTAGCATTGAACGATAGCGATCGCCATTCACCGTAACGTTGCGTCCAACAGCATCTTTGAAAAAATACGGTCCAATGATTCCACCAGCGTACAAACCACACCAAACAGTGCATTTTTCGGGATGCATGGGCAGTTCTTGAACGGCTTCTGGTTGCTCTTCACTCCAAATGCGGCAATTTTGCTTATTTACGTAGCCATTCAACCAGAAATGAGCCTCATCGCTGAACAAAATTTGTCGATAAAAAATTTGTCGATAAAAAAAAACCGAACACTGATTTTGGTAATAAAATTCAATCATTTGCAAGCGTTGCTCGTTAGTAAGTCTATTCATGATGAAATGTCAAAGCATACTGAGCATCTTTCTCTTTGACACCATGTCTGAAATCCCGCGTGATCTGTCAAATACTAATGCATGAAAATCCTAACCTCAAAAAAATCACCCATTATAAAATAATTGTTTAGACAATAGATTCGTTATAAGAACAAAACTGACTTTCAAACTGTTTTGCCTTTTTCTGTTGAAACCATTTAAGCAAAAATGGTTTATCGTTTTTTTTTTACATTTTTGTAAGACAGGTGAAATCTAACAACTTTGAAGTTTTTTCGAATATTGTATGAAAAAATATGAATATTTGAACTGAATATTGAAGAAAAGGATTATAGATTTGTAAAATCATCACGGATTTTATTGAAAAAAAAAACTACTTATATACGTGTTTTTTCGCATTCCAAAAAGTGGTATCTCAAAAACCTTACTTATTTTGAAGTCGGATTTGAATTAAGGCCATGAGATCCCTAAGTGTAATTAATCTAATGTAGCTTAACGTAGTCTAATTGTTATAATTTTTTGTTCTGCTTTTGGAAAGTCAATTTAAATCAAATTCAAATTATTTCGTATTGGTGTGAGAACCATAGGACTATGATTTTAAGTAAGGTAGAACGGTACTGACAATATTGTTTTGGCATAAAACCAAAGGATTTAAATACTGGTTAGAAGTAATCTACACAAAATGGCAAACACCAATATCAAAGAAAGGAAAATTATTTCGTTTCTTTATTTGGACCGAACACCTGACAAATTGTGGACTAATATTTTTCTCAAAGTTTAAAAAGCACCAACGTTTTCATATTCGAGCAGCAATGTTTATTTTGAACACATTTTTCTTCGATTTAACTTCAACGCTTACCGAACACTTTTTAAAGTAGCAGCACAGATACTCCATCATCTGTGGTAGCAGCTTACTATGGAAACTTGTATTTTGGAAAATAGGTAAAATTAAATTAAATAAAAAATCTCAATTTATTTAAGTGTCTAAATACAAAAATATATTTCCAATAAATTGGCCCTTTCGAAGACGTATTTTCATATTTAATATACTGTGATGATTTTATCTGGTTGTTTCTTTACTAATTTGTATTCATTTGGCAAAAACTAAAGTGGAATTAAAATTATAAATTTTCTATAGTCAAACGATTAATACATATTAATTTCATACATACATTTGTATTCATTTGGTAAAAACTAAACGGCAATTAAATTATCAATTTTCTATCGTCAAACGATTAGTACATACCAATTTCATACATTTTCCATAATTTAAAATAATCTCCGACAATTGTCAGTTGTAATCTATACACACTTAAAATGTTTTCAAAAGAATTAAAATTGAAACAGCTGATATTACTTATCAATCGTGTAGTTGGGGAGAGTACGATAACTTAGGCGACAAAGTTTAATGACGGATTTGTATAGAACAGTTAAAAACAAGCATTTTTTACTATGGGAGGGGGGTCTATCTCCCCCCGTTTAGGCGGTAGGGGCAATTTAAAAAAATATGTACATTAAATGAAAAAAAATAATTAAAAAATAACGGTAATACTTACAATTAAGTATTATACCCTTTTTTAAAGCCAACACTTTTGTCTATTAGCTTGTTTTTAAATCAAGTCAAAACTATGCATAGTTTTTGAAAAAAATTGTCTTAAACTCAAAATTTGGTAAAAAAAGGTTAAAAATATGGTTTAAAGTGTAATTTTTCAAAACTTTAAGATTATTTATTTTTTTTTTAGAATTCATTGCTCTTATTTCTTTTTGATCGAAAACTGAAAACTAGATGATTTTATGTTTACTAGTTCTCGAGAAAATTGAAAATTACCAAAAACAAATATTTTAATTAAATTACTTTTTCCTTGCTTGAGTATTAACGTAGTCTTATTTTGATAGTAATAATCGAATATGGATTAAGATATACCAAGGATAAATTAATTTTTCTTAAATCCAGCTTATTTAAATGCAAAAGAAATTTTTCATGCACCCCATCTTGCACCCACCGCACCTTTCACCCTCCCCACCTTGCACCCACTCCACCTCGCACCCACCCCAAATCCTATAGTGTGCCCAAGCAGGGGGGTTGCAGGGGGGCAGCATGCCCCCCCATACGCACCTCGGTGTGGCCTACACCCGAACTCGCACACACCCCACTGTTGCATACACCCAAACTCACACCTACTATTATTACTATCAAAAAAAGACCACTCAATTTTCTCAAAAAGTAATAGACATAAAATCATCTAGTTTTAAGTTTTTAATCAAAAACAAATAAGAGCAACACATTCTAAAATAAAAACAATATTAAATAATCTTGAAGTATTGAAAAATTACACTTTAAACCTTTTTTTAACTTGTTTTTACTCAAAATTTGAGTTTAAAATTTGATTTTTCAAAAACTATGCATACTTTTGACTTGATTTAAAAACTGACTAATAGAACAGAATGTTGGCTTTAAAAAAATGTATAATACTTAATTGTAAGTATTACCGTTATTTTTAAGAAGTTTTTTTCACTTTAAGTAATAATCACATCTTTGTGCTAAAAAGTATCGCCGAATCTTTTCTTCAAAACGGGAAAAAACTGTACAGCTTTTTCGTAGATTTTAAAGCAGCTTTTGACGCTGTGGATAGGCGAGCGCTTATCTACAAACTCTATGCACTGGGGATGTCTTCAAAGTTTGGAAAAGTCTTACAAAATCTGTATAACGAAACCAAGGCAGCTGTTTGGAATGGAGAGGAATTTTCGGAATGGTTTCAAACGGAATCAGGTGTTCGACAGGGCTGTACGTTGAGCCCTCTTCTATGCGCACTTTTTATAGAAGATTTAACAGATTATATTTCTGGAGGAGTTGAGTTTGCGGGGACCACTATAAAGGCTCTTTTCTACGCTGACGACATAGTACTTCTATCAGCAGCACCACAAACGCTTCAGTTGATGATCAACCAACTATATAGGTACTGTAATGAGAGATGGTTCTATAATTCAATACCTATTGAGGTCGTAAATGAGTTTAAATACCTAGGAGTATGTTTTACAAAAAACTTAAGTATGGAAAAACATCTTAATGAAAAACTCTCTAAGGCCAAGAGTGCGATTGGAGCTACATGGAAAAAGTGTTTTGCCAACAAAAGTATTGCGCATAGCTGTAAGTTTCGTGTATTTGAAGCAGTGTCGGAATCAGTACTATTTTATGCATCGCAAGTATGGGGTTACAAACAATACGATTGCGTAGAAAAGTTGCTGAGATTTTTTATCAAAAGGATATTTCACCTGCCGTCCAACACACCAAACTACGTAGTTGCATTAGAAACTGGTCTCTCACCACTCTTTATTCAGACGCTGAAAAGTCAGGTAGACTATGTTATAAAAGTTCTACATATGAATAATGATAGACTTCCAAAGAAAGCAGCTTTGCACGTAATCAACCGAAGACTCAGTTGGTATGAGGAATGGAAGGAGCTCGCGCAATGGTGTGGTATCGAACTGAATTTGCATGTTGGAAATCTCAATGAATGGAGGGGTAAACTGTACGAGCTTATTGCCTTCGTTGACGAGAAGCTTAGGGAGAAGTACATTGAAGATGCAGTCAGCTCTAACCACAGAGTAATCTACACTCAACTTTGTCATAATCTAGGCCCAAAAAACTACTTTAGAGATGAGAATTGTGTGGAAGAAATTTCAACGATGTTGAGACTGCATGCTGAACTTCTTCAACTGAATTATATGCCACACAGAGAGGATCTCCCAATCTTATGTAGTTTGTGTAACCTCAGGGAAAGAGAAGATGTTTTTCATTTCCTAGGGAAATGTCCGGTTTTAATGGAAACTAGGCGATCCTTCTTCGGCTGCAACTTCTTAACTGAGGCAGAAATGATAGCCTATCTAAATACAATGGAGGTGAAAAAACTGTTTATGTACTGCAAAATAGCACAAGCTTATCGAAACAGAATTCTCAATGAAAACTTTTGAACAAATTTATATTAATACAATTTTTTGATAATTAAAAAGCTTAGACACAGTGTGATTATTTTATAGTAATTCAATTAAAATGTTAATCTGGCAGACGGCATTGCCATGCTATACTTGATTATTTAATCATTATACTGTACATTATTTAAATTTGAAAATAAAATCACTTTACTTACTACTTTACTTAATAATTTTTTTAAATTGCCCCTCCTGCCTAAACGGGGGGAGATAGACCCCCCCTCCCATAGTAAAAAAATGCTTATTTTTAACTGTTCTAAGAAATTCCGTTATAATATCTTGTCGCCTAAGTTATCGTATTCTTGCCGTGTAGTTGAAGAGCTCTTTAATATTACTGTCTTTGTTTTAAGCTTTAGGAATCACAATACCTACTTTAATATCAAAATAAATAAATTGTCTTAATCAACTACCGAACTTAATGGTAATTGTCCGAATTGTGTTTTGTTAGTTTTAAATATTGGTATGTTTGGTGAATTCAGAGTGGATTTTAGCAACATTCGTGGTCTTAGAAAGAATTTCTATGCCACATATGTTCACACTGAGACACACAGGCCAGCTGTTTTGGAAATAAAAGAAACTCAGATAGGTGAAGATTCCAATCATTTGAAATTTAATCTAAATGGGTAAAACCTAGCGTCATTATCCTTTCCCCACCATGGATTAGCCGTATTTAAAAGAAATTATGTTGCATACCAACTTCAACCAAAATATAGTTTGTGCTCTAACACAAACTTTAACTTCATGTGGTAAAAATTCACGGTAAATAAGCGCATCATTCACGCATGCTTTATTTATCGAAGTCCAAATCTGGGCAGAAATTTAACTTTGAACGAATTTGATTTGAACTGAAAACATGATGTGGTAAGGTAAAAGTTTCAGGGGGTGGGAAGAGGTGAGCCGGAACCAAAAGGAGACATGGGCTGATGACTAAGTAGAGAAGGATGAAGTTCCAGGGTGGTCCAACCAGAATGTTTAAACTGACCCACGGAAGGGAGGGCGTGGACGAGCCGCACGACATCAGCGGGCGAGTCAAGTGAGTTGAGACCAGTGATACCAAATAAGCGGGGATATAAGTGTGTGGTGGTGGTATTTGTGTTGTCATTTTTGTAGGCACGATTTATGTTTTTGTTGCTGGCTCTGGTCGAGGTGAGAGGAAGATCCCCCCCCATAGCAGCGAGCTTATCCGAGCGTCGCGAGCGTGCCAGCTCTTTACACTCGATCGATATAGATTAAGGAATTTTAGCAGTCAGGGGCTCGCAACACAACCTAATGCCTTGGGGTGAAGGTACGGGCCAGGACGGAATCAGGGGACCCACTTCCACTTCTCTACCATCGAAATGTCATTTTTGAATTAAATCTTGAGTTCGAAATTTCTACGAATGCAAAACATACCTACCTACATACAGGGTGTCCCGTAAGTAATGGATAACCCTGAAATGCCGCATAGTAGACTTTATGACCGTCCTGAAAACTGATAAAAAAAAGTTCTATCCCAACCACAAGAAAAGTTATATGCATTTTTTTGTTCAGTGCATTATTTTTTTTTCTTACTTTACATTTTTGAATCCCACGACTGCAAGTGAATGAGTTCCATCCTTTTTTTTTCAGGAATATTTTACATTACTTGTGCCAACACATAAGTAGAAGAAAATTATTATAACTGTTGGACTTCTTAGAGAAAAAAATTATTTAACATTGAATTTCAATTCAAAATGTGAAAACAAATAATTTTTGAAAAAGTTAAATCATAGCTGGTATAAAAAAAATGCATCAATACCTGAGTGGCCAACTATTTTAAAAATATGCGCGTTAAATGCAGATTTCAAAATGGTATTACTTATTATTATACCTAGAGCCAATAGCAAGTTATTGGTAAAAATCTGCAATACTAGAGTAAATTTAGCAAAAACAAAAGTTTTTAAAATTAGCACAGTAAACGTGAAAATAATACCAAGCGTTGAACATAGCAGATTTTTGATTTATTGGCTGTTTCTACGATGTTGTCCTAATGATAAATCCAAGCTTTCAACTTCTAGGGCCGAATGCATTATTGATAAAAATGTCAAAAAAGTGCAAAAAACGGTTACATTTTCGAGCTTGTTTT
This sequence comes from Eupeodes luniger, assembly GCA_951509635.1. Taxonomy (NCBI): domain Eukaryota; kingdom Metazoa; phylum Arthropoda; class Insecta; order Diptera; family Syrphidae; genus Eupeodes; species Eupeodes luniger. The sequence goes on along the minus strand of OX608076.1, from coordinate 5,569,854 downwards.
GAATTTTACCTGTTCTATTGGGCTTTAACAAACCCATCTTGGTGCGTCCAATCCGGCGCTCAAATTTCTCTGAACAAAAGCAAACACTTACACATTTGTAGAAAACATACATGTTCTTGTCCTGTTATGAACTTAAATAATATTATTATTCCTTCTGTTAATAAATTAAGTATACTAGGTATTGTATTTGATTGTAAATTTAGCTTTAAGGAACATTGTTTAGCTTTAAGAACTAACTTGGCTACCAGGCTTAATATCATAAAATATTTAGCATCAAAAAATAGTTTGACCCATATGAATTCATTGATCAATGTTACAAAAGCTATAATATTATCAAAAATTGATTATGGTCTTGTTATATATGGCAAATGCGCAAAATCTTACATCCAACCTGTTCAATCAGCATATCACGCCGCAATCAGAGCCAGCCTCAAAGCTTTTAAGACAAGTCCTTTAAAAAATATGTTCGCTGAGGGAGGTTTTTCGTCGATCACAAAAAGAAAAGAATTCCTTACATCAAGACTTGTAGGAAAAATATTTGAATCCTATGACTCTCCAATTCTTTTGGACTCAACGAAAATCCTTAAACGCTTAAAGACACCAAAAAAACCATCAGCCCTCTACATAACTTTAATGTATGCGAAAAAAATCGGCATTGAACCAAAAATTAAAAAAAAAGATATCGAGTGTAACCCTCCTTGGCTATACCCGAAGGAATCTATCAACACTGCACTCGCTCTATTTAAAAAAGATTCAACTCCGAAAGAGGTATATCTGCAGCATTTTTATGAATTAATGAATCCTTTCATCAGAAATAATTGGAATATCCTCTTTACCGATGGCTCAAAGTGTGAGGAAGGTACCTCTTTCGCAATTGTTGACTCAAACAACAATCTGATTTTTTCAGAAAAGCTACCACCATTTTTCTCTGTATTCTCAGCCGAAGCCTTAGCGGTCCTAAAAGCCACGCAACTTGCGTGCAAATCGAAGAAAAAAACAGTGATATGCACGGACAGTCTTTCAACGTTAGCCGCCATCGAAAACGTCAACAACCGATCATCCTACATCGTCAAAATCAGAGACAATGTCATCAAACTTGGAAAAGCGATAAAGATTTTTTGGGTGCCAGGTCACATCGGTGTAAAAGGCAATGAGCACGCAGATAATGAAGCCAAAATAACCGCTAGGAACAGAAACTTAGCAATATCAAAATACCAACCTACCAAAAACGATATCTTAAAATTGACTTGCTCCATTTTATATAATCAAAAAATAATAGATTGGTCTCGGTATCATCACCACTATTCTTCTATCAACCAAAATTGCAGCCCAGTTATCTACCCCACCTCTACTTCTGCAATCATGAACAAATGCTTCACCAGGTTGAGGATTGGACACACCCAGCTCACCCACAGTCATCTACTCAACAAAGATCCCCCACCCATTTGCCACCTCTGCCAACTCAATATCCAGCTGACCATCAACCATCTAACTACAGACTGCCCAAAAATCAATGAAATTTGTAATAAATTTTGTAACTGTAATCTAAAAAATCTCCTTTTGGTTCCTTCCGAACAAAACATACAAAATGTTTTCAAAATTTTAAAACTTTTAGATCTTTGTCTGAGTATTTAACATTTATTTTTTAAAAACCCCTGCGGGGGCGGTCGGAGTAAGTCAGACCTATTACTGTTACTTACTCCGACCGCCCCCTGCAGCTGGCAAATTTTCAAACATTATAACATCCAAAAATACATCTTTAATCATTTCAGCTAGAAGCCCTGGTAGCTATTAGCTTTAAGTATTGTATTGTACATTTATGTATAGTTCAATAAATAATAATAATAAATAATAATAATACAACAGCAAACAACATAGGTATACCTACCTACCTAAATATAAACTAAATTTGTTGTTGTTGTTTATGGCTAAGATGAAGATCCCAGCTTTATTGTTTACATTTATTTATTAAAAATGATAAAACAAAAGGAGGATTGGATCATAAATAAAAGACACAAATTTCAATTACATATATCAAATTATTCAAATTATCTGAACCAACATAAAGAATGCATTTTTGTTTTTATTTTAAACTACATAGGTAGGTAGGTAGGTAGGTACTATTTATAAATACTGTACCTATCTATCTACTAATCTCAAACAAAGTGCTAAGTGTACGGATATTATCGCACTAGTAGGAATTCCCTATGAAATTTCATAAATTACCTGCCTACCTCCCAATATCTTTTATATCTAAAATTTGAATTTAAAATCAAACCCACATCCTGAAAAAAAAATCACTACCAATTGATATCTACAGGGTGACCACACAAAGATGCCCATATTTCTTTTTAAAATAACTCCAGAACCAAAGCACGTACAACAACGATACAAATTTTATTCGAAAATACAGATTAGACAAATTATTTATGAAATATTACATCCATTAAATGATGCCCGTTTTGGCTTACACTATCATTTAATCTTTTGACAAAATTTTCGAAGACATTTCTTAACATTTCCGGCGTAATCTCAGAAATTTCTTGTCGAATGCGCGCTTTTAAATCCTCCAAATCACGTACACGAGTCGTGTAGACACGCTCTTTCAAATATCCCCAGAGGAACAAATCCGGAACCGTCATATCGGGAGAACGAGGCTGCCAAGCGAAATCTGTCGATCGAGAGAGTAAACGAGTACCGAACGCTTTTTTTAACAGAGCGAGCATTTCGCAGGCAGTATGGCACGTCGCACTATCCTGTTGGAATATTGTTCGACTCAAACGACGTCTACGGCGAAGTTCGGGGAGGAGGAAGTTGCTTAACATGTTTCTGTACCGTTCTCCGTTTACCGTTCCATCAAAAAAGTAGGGACCGACAATGCCCCACTCCGCTACCGCGCACCAAACCGTCACACGCTGGCTGTGTAACGGCTTTTCGTGTATCCAGACTGGGTTATCTTCGGCCCAATACCTGAAGTTTTGCTTGTTTACGGCGCCGGAGAGCTCGAAATGAGCTTCATCGCTCATTAAAAGATTACACAAAATGATCTCACCATCTTCCAATTTTCGAAGCATTGTCTAAGCGAAGAGTAAACGTTGTCTGTAGTCGGTATCTTTCAATTCTTGGGTTATCATGAGCCTCTACGGGTGAAAATTCAAATCTTTGGCCAAAATTTTACGCACTGATTCCCTTTTTAGGCTCAAAGAAGACGCGTGTCGTCGCGCTGAACTCCGCGGACTAACCTGAATCGCTTCCAGGGGCTCTCTCAATGTTTTCAGCCGTACGGACCGTTCTCGGCGGGCCCGGACGCTTCTTATCGGTTGCCTTGGCGGATTCACGAAAATTTTGAACCCATCTGTTGACAGTTTTCCATGACGGCACGCGTTTATGACGAGGAACTTTGAACTGACGCCGGAATGCACGTCGTACTTTTACATACAGATTTTCGCGAAAATATAACTCGACGCAAAATGCTCGTTCTTTATCGGTATAACTATCCATGACGACTGATAACAAATGAAAACAAATTTGTCTGACCTGTACTTCAACTGGATCGCCCATTCGACACCATAGCAGTGTTACCACCGGAGCGAGACAAAAAAGAAATATGGGCATCTTTGTGTGGTCACCCGTTACCTACAAAAAAAAAACTTTAAAGGTCAAACAAATCTAATCTTCAAATATTGCAGAAAACTTAAAGCCAAATAAAAGCAAAATACCCACCAGCCAAAATATACATAACTAACCAAACGTATAACTATCCCAATATGTTTCTTCTTCACAAAAATCGCATCGTAGCTTCGTATAGTACATAATACAACCATATACAAAGATCGTACACAAGAAAAAGCAGTCATGAATGTAAATAAAAACAAAAATCGGTACAAGATCTTGAACAGGTGATGTAAGGATACAAAAATTTCATTCTACCCTTATTAGACACAATATTCAGACATTGCCGTTTTTCATATAAAAATGCATTGATAAAGAAATTACAAAAACAAATTCATCGACCTTCATATGGAAGCTTAGTATATGAAAACATATCCAAGGATAGACTAAAATAAAATGAATGAAATTGTGTCGACTTTTTGGCTGCCAAATTAACTGTCTCCCTTATTCTGCTGGCTGCTTATTGGAATGGAATTAATATTTTTCTCTCGCTCCCCCGAAATTTATCCCTTTTTCGATACTACCGCCAACGACGGCATCCGCGAGCCCTAAAAGTTTCTGCCCATGAGAGTACTATGGTTTTCATATACAAAGGTATAAGCTGTCAATAAAAACGCTCACTATGTAGCAAAGGTCGCCCACAATGGTGCCGCGCATCGGGCATGTTCAACGCATATGAAATTTATATTTGAACTGAATTTGTATGATAGCATACTATAAAAAAGTTACAAAACCAGAAAAAATTCTAAAATGCATTGAACGTTCCCAAAAAAAAGTGAAAAGTCAAGAAATGGAATGGGTTTCCCCTATCTGTCATCTCAAATGTAGCTTGTAGCGCCGCCAAAAGTTAAAGTTGAGTCAACTTGCGCTGCAGCTACAGCTTCTCATTGTGTCGATGTATAGTATTTTCGTATCTTTTAACTTTGACAGTGCTACAGGCAACAGCTACAGCTACACCATTCTGTTCAGCCAGTAAAGAATAGTATTATACCAGCAATCAAACAGCGCACATGTCTTTTAATACACCTCAATTGGCGACGAGGATTAGTAAAATTTTTTTTCGCGCAAAGTAAAATTAAAGTAAAAGTCATAAGAATTCCAAACGGTGATACATCAAAAACCGAACAAAAGATGACTATTTTTCAAGCGTCTCAAATGACGGAATTTTCGCCAGAAACAGACCGTTTTACTGAATGGAAAGAGCGCTTAGAAATCCATTTCACCGACATTGATGTGACATTGGAGCCATCGAAAAAAGCAACGCTGTTGAAAAGTATCGGTACACATGCGTATTCACTGTTACGAGCACTTTGTGATCCAAAAAGGCCAAGCGATAAAAAATACGACTAACTGTTCACGCTGTTTATTTCATATTTATTCATATATACTAACTTTACACAGTAAGATAGAATCTTTTTAGTTAGGGTAAGTTTCAATGGTTTACAATTATTGTTAGATGTATAGTAATCAATGGCATAATTTTAATAATAACAACATAATTTAGGTGTATAACTCCAAGCTTAAATACAGTTAAAAATATAATTCAATAATATTAATTTAATTTTAATTTTAATCACAAATAATAGTTACAAAAAAAAAGCAATTTCTAAAAGAGAATAATATACAATTAATCAAGTCATCATCATCATGAAAAAGTCTCGAAATGCTACCTCAGCTTTACCCTGAACAGGGTCCTGGAACTTATCATTCTAACCGATTGTGGAAGGGAATTCCATAGTCTAATCGCATTAATAAAGAACTGACGCTCGGAAATTAAATATTTGTATCGAATGGGCACAAGGTCACAGCTTCTATTGGAACGCGGGAAACTTATTTTATTATATAGGTACGAGGGTTGACGCGTTTGCATAACGTCATAGAGCAATGTAATCGTTCTTTGTTTCAGGATATTGTCAAATGTTAGGCCATATATTGATTTGGCGAGAGCAGAAATGTGGCCAAACCTTCTTCGTCGATAGACATATCTGGCAATGCTGTTGTAAGCTACATTTAAGATTCTTATATGCTCAAAATCACAATTCGAAAAAATTCCACAGCCATATAATAAAATTGGCATGAGTAGAAAATTGTTTGCAAGAATTTGTCTTGTGATTAAAGGCGTTATTCTTTGTGTTGACCATAGCATACGAAGGCAACCATACATTTTACCCACAGTAGAAATTATGTGGTCATTCCAAGTAAGTGTCTTATTAAAAATCAGTCCTAGATTCTTCACTGAGTCAACGAATTGTATGGGTGTATGATTCATATATATTTTGGGAAAATACGTTGTATCTACCGACTTTCTTGATATAACAATGCATTTGGATTTTATCGGATTTAAAAATAAACCATTTGATCGAGACCAGCAAGCAATTCTTTCGAGATCCTCGTTCACTTCACATGCCCCATTTTCCACTGATCCCAACAAACAATTTTTTCGAAGCTGAACATCATCAGCATACATATCGATCGCACAGCTTATTGAGCATTGAGGAAGGTCATTAATATACATTGTGAAGAATATCGGGCCCAAAATAGATCCCTGTGGAACACCTCTACACAAGGGAAGAAAATCAGATACTGTATTATTACATACAAACAACTGCTTGAAATCTATCGCTAAGGTAAGAAGAAACCAATTTAGTAGAGGAAGATGAAAATTTGAACTGTGAACTAAGTTTGCTACATAGGATTTCATGATTCACTGTGTCGAAAGCCTTTGAAAAGTCTAATAATGTAAGGAACGTCATTTCATTATTATCAACCGACTGTCTTATTTCTTCAACGACGTTTATTAATGCAGTAGTACAGCTGTGTTTAGCACGAAAACCTGACTGATTAGGGCAAAGCAAGCAATTCATTTTTAAAAATCTCTGAATCTGATTGCTCATTATTCTTTCAAGGACTTTTGATAGATACGGGAGAATGGCGATAGGTCTATATTCCTTATTGCTTTATGGGTATAATTTTTGCTCGTTTCAAGACATTGGGGAAGATACCAGTCATGAAGATTGTGTTGAACAAATGTGTTATATATTTCAATATAATAGGAAGAATAGCCTTAATGAAAACAGGATGGATCTCATCTAAACCAACGGAACTAGACTTAATTGACAAGCAGCTTTCCAAAACGTCAGCATCTTCAACAAATTGAAAATAGAAAGAGTTTGGTGTATCCGAATTCAAAATTGAGACTTCCGCTCGAGGAGCCATAGTATCTTCGGAATAGTTAATGGTTGGGGGAGAGGTAAATATTTGGTTAAGCTCATTAGCATCAACATTTAAAAGGTCGTTATTACTTTGTTTTCCAATTCCGATTTCTTTCAAATTTTTCCATAACTTGTTTTCTGCAATCGAAGGCTGAAGTCGCGAGGCATAATAACGTTTTTTAGCTTCACGTATTTCAAGTGTTACCTTGTTTCGTAGAACTCGATATTCACGAAATAGAGCAACTAGTCTGAAACACTGCCAGCAACGATAAGCCCGATTTCGCAAGTGGATTAAGTTTTTGACTGTATCCGTAAACCAAGGGTGTTCTGTCTTTCTAGGCTTAATCAAGACAAGAGGAACATGATTATTGAAAACATTGATTATGGAAGTTTGAATAAAATCAGCTTGATCGTTTGCGGAGAGCATATTGTATACACGATACCATTCGATTGATCTTAAATCATTTTCAAGTAGAACCATATTAATATTTTTGAAATCTCTTATATAGTTGACTGTATTTTCAATAATAGGTTCACATTGGTAAGTTAAGTGGATAAGGTCATGAAGTGAAAAACATTGAACAGATAACTGATTGTAGACAAGAATATTATTAGGATAGCTTACAAAAAAGGCATCAAGCAGTGTACTATTGTTGTTAGAGAAGTGAGTTGGAGTGGAAGTGTTTACTGGAGTCAAATTAAGCCTTTTCATATTGTTAACGAGAGAACAATCTTTTAGAATGTTGCAGTTAAAATCTCCAACTATAATTACAGAGGGTGAAACATAGGATAATTGCTCTAATATTGAATTCAATGGAGCAAAGTTAATATTTCGATTAGGCCTATACACAGATCCAAGTAAAATCTTGTTTCCTTTGCAGTTAATTTCAATAAAAATATACCCTATTTCACTACCAACAGTTGATTCACATACTAATCTGCAGCATAAGTTCGCCCGTACGTAAACAGCAACCCCCCCTCCAACGCGCCCAATTCTATCAGATCTAAAACATCTAAACCCATCCAAATTACACATCGCATTATTTACTTCAGGTGAAAACCACGTCTCCGAAACACAAACAACATCAACCTTCGACCCTTCTATCAAAAATCTAAATTCGTCTATTTTTGGACTTTGTGCATTTATATGACACACTTGCAATCCATTACGATAGCTACAAAGAATATTTAACATAACGCGTATATTTGTCTTATTGTAATAATTGTCAACGGAATTCCCTTTATTATTTTCAGGTATTACCATAATACGAAAAAGCCCCACAACCCGTTCAAAAGCACAAGCAGATAACAAAGACGATATGAGTAAAGTAAAAAGAAAGTTTAATACAGATAAAAAATTCAAAATAGAAAATAAATATATAAAAAAGAGAAAACGAAATTAATATTAAAAAGTTATGCATTTTGTTGGTTATCGCTATTTTCGCCCTCAACAGTTGATTCCTTAGGATAATCGCAGTTGTTGACATCGTCAGCTGTTTTGGAAGCGCGGTCGGAGTCATTGACATCTTTAGTTGTTTTGTTTACAATTCGCTCGGTGGCAATGATAGCTAAGTCCTCAGCAGATTTAATGAAAGTAGCGTTATCATCACCGCTCTTCTTGACATAAACAAGACCTCGCATTATGATACAACTAAAACGCTTTCGCGTTTCTATTTTTGTTTCGTTCTGCGCATCTACGTCACGGACACTCAACGAGTTTGACGTTTATTATTCAGTATGTGAAATCAAAACAAAACAATGGCACTAATTTGTTTAGATATTTTGTTATTATAATAAAATGTTAATATTTCTAATATTTTTCATTTAGGTAAATGGTTTTAAATAGTTAATATTTGTGTTTCTTCGTAAGTTAAAGAAAATTTGTGTGTTTGAGTGAAAGAAATTAATAAAAATCAAAGTGAATGAAGAATTTGATGTATTTTTTTTTCTTTTTCATTCGGATGCATTTTTCTTCATAGAATTACCTGGAAGATTGTTTAATTAGTGATAAATGGTTAAATAAAAGATATGATGGTCTTTTTGAATCAGTGGTTTTTCAACCTTTTATTTAATTAATAATTTTTTTGTATAGGTATTCTTTTTCTGGACAGTTTTTGTTTTCAGTGATTTGCCTATTCAGTTTTCGCATTCGGAAGTGCATACGACAACGAAAGAAAAGCTTCATAATCTTCTCATCGCATTTGATCTTTGCTTTCTCGGCAACTTAAAGTAAATGCTGGATGTAGTTTAGACAGATGTAAATGCCTTCACCTTCTCCATTTACTGCATTAAAAACATTTTCTAATGCAGCGAAATAAGCCATCATTGTGGGATTTGCTTTAGACAAGCCTCCTTCGTCCAAATGATTGACCCTGGTCAATTTGTTCCAGGTTTGGTATGGTGTTTTTAAAAACGATGGCAAATATAGCCAGCCAAGTTTTCCAAACCATATCTTAAGAAGATGGGAGATTTTCTTCTGGCTCAGAAGCAATAGGCATGCTATTGTCGACTTTGACAACGACAAAAATCCTTCCTGAAAAAGCGAATATTGTTAAGATGAATCGATTCTAAAATTGTGAGATAAAACCTGTCAAAGAAATTTCTTCCAAACATAAGTCTGGTGAATTATCCACACCAACATTTCCGTTGTCAGAAAGTGCACCTTCATTGTGCCCAAGGATGTATGACGTCATCCTGTACTTAAACTCTTGGCCATCTGGTTGATCATGAAGACCACCTTTAGCTCTTATGACACCGAAGAAGTTTTCATTGTTGCTTGGTTCAATCGGTATGTCATTATGAACTTAACGCCAAAACGTTCCAATACATCCTTGTGCAATAATTGCAGGGCGTTATTGTTAGTATATATATAATGAACTATTTGTATATATACATATACTTTACTATAAAAACACTTGTGATATTAATATTTATAGGTTTACTATCGAACAATATTGAAGTTCGATATTTTTCAGTTTATTTTTTTTGATCATATTTTCTTGTATACAATAAACATCTTATTTAATTTTTGTCGAATTTAATTTTCTTCTTATTTATAAATTGGACTTCCTGGAATAGCCGTTCTAATAGTTATTAGATTGGTCGATACCTTCAATATAATATATTCAATAGTGTTTATTTGAAATAGTTTTGTAGTTTATCTTTTTGAAATGGTAGCAAACATTTTTTGCCAACTACCCGCATATTTAAAATCATATCCGACATGTCATCTAAAATTTTATTTTGGGTTTCCAAAGGTAGTCCGTATGCGTGGAACCTTTCACGTGAATTACTGTAGGGAGACCTGACATTCATGACGTCGAACCAATCATTTGCCTGCAAAAAAATTTAAACTGAAATACTGTGCGATACATTACTGTTTAGAGACTTACATATTTGAACAGTTGATAGCATTCTTCCCAACTTTCGTCTTCGAGGTATCCAAGGCTAACAGCTCGCGACAACGCTTTGAACAAGACCCACTGCTTCCAGAGATTTAAATTTCCTTATGGAAATTTATGAAAGCTGGAATCTTTCGTTATCTCATTTTTATTCGTTGTTGTTGCAGTCAAAAACAGAACAAACACCCATGTTTATTAATAAATGTTTTTTTGTTGTATAAATTATGAACAATACCACTTTAAATAACTTTATTGATTTAAACATTTTTAAAATTAATTTCCGTTAACATTCACAGAACAGAAAATAGATTGAAATTTCGCCAAATATACTAGCTCTCTTCATTTGATTGAGTGTTCGTGACGTCACAATAGTTTGACAACCAAAACCTTACATGCGCAATGCACTATCTTTATTAGTTGTATCATGACCTCGCATTGTGAAAACAGAGTGCAGTTTTATTTTCTCTTTTTAATTTCAATGCATTATGCATGAGAGAGCGGTTTTTAATTGTCAAGCATTCATGCAGGTAAACTTCAGTATTGTTAGAGCAGTCATCAAAACCAACATCAAAAAGTCGTAGTGATCGTTGTGCAGTTTTTCGGTAATTGGCAATAGAACGTAAAACGAGGTTCTTATCGTGTATAGAAAAGAACTTTATTAATATCGGCGGAGCTGTTGTGTTTGATCTTGATTTAATTCGAAATATGTGCTTAATGAATGCTGTTTTAATGTTAAGAGTAAAGCAAAGTGAATTAAGAAGAAACTTTAGATCCTCTCGCGGTAGAATGGGAATGCCATGTAATAAGACATCGCACATGGATTCTTTAAGATCTTGTTTTTCTTTATCGATTTCAAATTGTGTGATAATAGTTTTAATCGCCTCACTATTTTCCTTGATTTTGTCCTTCAGATTTTTGTTTTCATTCTTAAGTTCGGTGATTTCATTTTGCCTGGATTCAAGTAAAAGCAAACGGGTATTTACATCATCAATCGTAGATCTTAGTGCCGCAATGTCTCTTTCTATTTTATCAGTGATTCTCTGTTCTGATTCCGCTATTTTAGAAATGAGAAGAGTGGTAATGTGTTCACTTTGTTTATTAAGAGCAGCATCAAATATCGTCATAATATTTCCATCGTTGACATCCAAAGAGAAATTTTTTCTGAACTTTCGAAGGGCGTGGTGGCGTAGATTTGAGAGAGTTTTTATCAGAAGGTGAGAACTGATTTCTATTTCGTTTTATATATATTAGACATTTTTAAAAATATGAAGGTGTAATGGTGAAGGGGAACGATTTTAAGACTGCTGACAGAATAAAGCAGTTAGAGAGCTGATAAAGACGTCTATTACCTCTGACTTTTCAATTGTTCGTTTGAGTTTATTTTTTTTTTTTTTGAGTTTTTCTTATATATTTTTTTGTACCTAATTGTTATTTTTTATTTAACTTTGAAATTTTGACAATTAAACTGAGTTTAACTAAATTTAACAATGTTCTTTCACTTTAATATTAATTAAGATCTTGACAAGCCCAATAAAACTTCTTGGCATGAAGATTAAACCACCAAAAACAAAGCTCGAAATTGCCGCGCAAAAGCACACGTCTACTCAGTTACACATCTGTAGGATGACCATTTTATGCCACCGGTAATGATTTATCGAGAACGATTGAATTTTTACACCGCATCGAAAAATTCAGATGAATCAGTCAATTCATGGTACGCACGCGTTAAAACATTAGCGCTGAAATGCAAATTTGCCAATTTGGACGAAATTGTTTGAGAAATTTTGCGAAGAGGACGAGAAGCTGACGATAGCCCATAGAGAAATATATCTACCAAGAGAACCGACTTATGGGGTTTGCTCTCTTTCGACCTACAAGCTCTACTGATCACATTTTGCCCATTAGCATAAGCATGTGTTAGTTGTCCCGTGCATTTCTTATGGGAAAATCCAGATTCTATGTAGTTGTTATGGGCTTTTCGGGCTCAGTATGCACAGTTGGGGGGAAAACAATGTGAGGTGAACTCAGCCGTTCAAAAACGAGATCCATTGAATAATTGAATTCAAAAATTGAAAAATTAATTCAATATTTGAAGAAAAATGAATTGTAATACTTGTTTTCGGTGAAAACTTTGCTACAAATAACATTTAACTACTTTTGGCATACAAATTCTATTATTTTTATAGAAAGTTTCGCTAAAAACAGCAAAAATAATGCAGAAAGTATAGGCGCGCCCTAGAACTGTAATGAGAACGTGGCCCAATTTGAGTTCGGCTCAGTTTTGAGAGATTAACAACGAGGTGAGAATTTTGACAACTCAACAAAATGTAAACAAAACAAAATTCATTCCCAGTAAAGCAAATGAAGGTAAGACAATTTAAATCCAAAATATTAATTTGTTTTTTAAATAAAATATATAATGAATTTGCACTTAATTAACTCCTCAGATGAAGAAGAAATCATGGAGAATGTTGCAACAGAAGAAGTGGAATTCCCTGAAGAAAGTTACAACGCCAACATGTCTACTCTGGAGCGAAAAATGATCGGCCACGAAGAGGTACAAGTTCAAGGTAGGTGTGTTCGTCACATTCATTTTAAAATCAAATTATATGAATATTCTTTTGTTTTTTTAGCAGAAATTACACTTCACGACAAGATTTTGTTCCTAACAATCAAATCGATCTATTCCGAAACCGGTCTGACATGCTTTATTTGTCGAGAAGGATAAACATGTTGTAAATGTGGCTATGAAGTTGAGGGATCGCTCTATTTGTTGACACTTTTCCTAGCCATTCATAGCTAAGCTAATTGGTTCAAATAAAAGCTGAATAAATTGAAGCATTTGGTAAAAATAGCACAGGCAGGTCATGTTTCACCACCTGTGCAATGCAAAGATGAATCTCGAAGATGCCAAGAAGAAGGTGGAAGATGCTAAGAAGTCCGATTTTGAAAAAGACAACTACTAGGTATATCAAGAACAGCTACACCACCAGAAGTAAGTAAATTTAAGATCCAAAACGAATTTGAATTAATTGAATTACTTATTTAAAGGTTGTTCCATAATATCCAATATCCAAGACATCAGAATTATCAAGAACCAACCGTTCTGATTCCGCCTCGTTTGCCCTAGGACCACCACTTCCAATCTACGAAGATTTAGATCCTTATGACCGCAGTGCTAGATACAAAGAACTGCCAGCACATATGACGTCTCATTATGAGGACGAGACAGGTTTGCGTAAAACATGTGAAGTGATTGTACAAAAAGTTAAACTCCCAGGCCGGGGTGGTGAATGGAATGATCTTTTGATGCATTCGAAGTTCCCTGGTGGTCATGCGCTTTCGGATCGTGAGAGAAGCAGCAAAAGTAGCCGCGATAGACGTACAAAGCTGTAGCAGTAATTCACTTTATTTCAGTTCAACAAGTTCAACATCAGATTTAAGTTATGAATTAAGTCGATCTCCAAGTCCAGAGCACAGACGTCGCTACAATAGCAGTTTACACAAAAGTCCATCACCTAAACGGTCGTGTTAAATCACCAAGTCCCAGGAGTCCTCCAAGTAAGTTGAATTTTAATATTATTGTGCTTATTATTTTTATTTAAAATGTACTTTTATTTATATTGCTATTTTATCACATATATATTTATATATATAATAAAAGTTCATAAATTAACAATTAATAATAACAAAACTACCATCTTTTATTGGTATTTCTTTCCACATGCATGTTCCATATTTTAATACCATTTAATTGATAATCATAACAAAAATCGTTTGTCTTTAACTTTTTGTCTCTAACCTAATCATAAGTTTTTTACGTTTATCATTTGCAAAGCGGCGGCGCGGCGTGGACAATCCTCACCTTCTCCTATTCCATAAAAAAGAAGATCCTACAGCCCAATAGAAAGGGAAAAGCTTCCCCAACATCGAACAAATCTGGAACCGATAACACGAAGAGAAAGCATTGTGTTAAAATTAGTTCTGGTTGAGGTTGATACATTTTTAAATTTATCTCAAGTATAACTTTTCGCATCTTCAGGATCTTCAAAATCAAGTGGTTCAGATTCATCGTCATCCCCATCTACACACAGTCAAAAGGAACTACTCCAGTAAAATGTATATGTACAGCCGATAAAATAGCTAATAAACGTTGAAATCGATCCGTTAAAAATGTGAAATATCTCCTTTTTGTTCGCAAGGATGAGTATAATCGTCTTTATCAGTTTCAGCATATGTAGCTAAAATCGAAGTTCGGATTCGTAATCAGCATTGAAAAAAAATAAACTCTTAAAAGAACTATTTAAAACCATAGAAGGATTACAATCAAGGTCTTCAAGGTATAGTCAAATGAAGACTCATGAGTCTGTTGACCACATGAAATCGCGAACAGACGATGAACTAAAACATAATAAGAATAAGAAATACAAATACTACTATGTTTTCAATTTTGTTGAATTGAATATATGCCTCAATAAAAAAAAAATATAAACTTAAGACAGTTTTACGTTTTTATTTATTATTTGCCAAAAATTCAGCACAAATAAAAATTTATAATTGACTAATTTAATATTTGACTTGAGTAGATAAAATTTAGGAAAACCAAAAAGAAGTGTTTTTTTGGGAAATATTTTATTTTTTTTTAATTATTCATAAGCTAAGATACATTTTAACATCTAGTTTTCTGTTTTTGAATTGAATTTTAAAAACAAAAATTATACTAAATTACATACAATTTTGAAAAAAAAATTACAACTTTACAACTTTCGATTATAATACGTGTTTCTGAGGTTCTTTCTTTTCGGGCGTCTTTGTGACTGTATTCACATAAGTATATTCCATCAAGAAACCAAGAGTACCATCATCGCCTGATTTGAGTCCTTCTTCAGGTGTAAGGTTCAATTTGATTGTTACTTTATTGGACTTTCTCCAAGTGATGAATCTATAAAAAAAAAATTGAGAAACAACATAGAATAGGAATTTCCAATTAGATTTTTCTGTTATTTACTTTGGTTTCTCTCGTTGAACTTGAACTTCTTCGTCGAATTCCGTTGAATCGTCGCGTTGATTTAGTACAAACGAAGAATCCAACACGTCTATACTCTGTCCAACAAAAATAGTCAGAACACGTCTTATGGGAGAGCTTTTTTCTTGCAAATGGTGCCAGTCAGTGGTTTTATTTCCTTTTTACCTACTGAAAAAGAAAATTCAACCACTGACTTACACATAAATTGTTGTTGTAATTACGCTTCGACGAGCGTACATCCCCACAACCTTTACCATGCGCAGCCAAAGCCATCGAGAAAGAACTAATAGAGAGAACCAACTTCGACGGTTGCTCTCTTTTTGCCTACAAGCTGCGATTTGGCCACCAACTTGCATATGTATTAACTCCATATAAAAAAAATGTGGGGAACCAATACTTATGCAAGTTTGTGCGCAATTCTCACCACGAGAAAGAGTAAACTTTTCTCTCTTTTCTCTCTGCTCACCACCTTTGAAAAATGGCGACCACCTTAGAAACATAAGACTCTGAAAGCACTACAACTATTAATTTTATTATTAGCTTCGTTTATGCGTTTAATTTTCGCTCAGACTGTTGAAAAATGCAAAAAAAATTCAGATTTGTTTCAATTTTCAGAGTTTATCGACTTAATTTTGTCTATGCGAGAGTTTCAGGAACATTGAAAACGAGAGTTACAGAATGTAAACATGGAACATTAAAAACATTTCTATATACTCATCTCTTTTCCCATTCCTATTTAATTTATTTGTGTGTACTCATTGTTTATTTTCTTTACATTACTCACGACATTTCCAAAATGCTGAAAATAAGTGATTTAAGAAGAGACTAAATAAAAAGACTATCAACTTGTTACTTATTCATAGATGTTTGCATTTATAAAAAACATGTACTCGTTCATATATACAAATAAAGTCTAGTCTAAAAAACCTAAACCTTGTTACACTCTTAAGCACTTTTCACATGAGCACGACCAACGACCAACGAATGAACGAATATTCGTCGATTTTGACATTTCTTTCACATGAGAGTTCGTCGCGAATAAAGTTTGACATTCAAAACCGAAACCAAAACAAGAATGATTTTTTAGGTTAAGTACGCGCGATTATTATATTCGTTGCGAGTGTGGATAATGTGGAACGCGAATAAAGTTTGACAGTTCGTATCAACTAAAATTTTTTCGCGACGAATAAATTTGTTTTCTTAAATTTATTAATACATTTATATGATATTGAAAAGTAAAAGTATGCATCATAAATCAAATAGAAACTATATTGTTATCGTTTTGTTAAGAATTTGTGTGGAAATATGTCTTCAAACGTATATAAACTCACATTTTGTAATTCATTCGCCGTTCGTTGGTCGCGCTCATGTGAATGCTGCTTTACTGCACACATACTTTCTTGTTTTGGTTGTTAATGCCATCTATCTCTAACTTAGAGAAAAACAAATTCACCACGAACTACCGGTATAACTTCTCCCGTTATTTATTGACAAACAAAAATGTTTTGCTAGAATTAATTTGAATTATAGGAGTATTTTTGTAGATATAAAAACGACAAGATGTTAGTAAAATTAAAGAAAGAAATTCATGAGAATTACAAACATTATAATGAGACTTTAAAAAACATAGTCTTCTTGGCTATCAATAAACAAAAATGAAAAATGTGGGATTTCCCGGAAATCATGTTTTTTTGTGTACTCTTCTTCGCGGTGGAAACATGTATACACCGATACGAATTCAACACGCTATAAAAAATGAGAGTAAGAGGTTTCGAAGGGACGGAGACGAGGAAGTTTGGCTCTCTCATTTAGTTTTTTCTCTCTGGCCAAAGCCACACTGACACTGATAAATAATGTGTTCACAAACAACCCTCTTCGTATGTATTGAAAATAAGCAGATTGTTAAGTGCCTTGCACATGAGCAACGAACTGCGAACTGCGAATGGACGAACAAACGTGATTTTACACATTTCAAAAAGTCAATTCCACACAAAAACACATTTAAATTATAAGAAACCAATTGACACTAATATTAGGATAATAAAATTTGCATTTTGTTCTCTAAAACAAGATAATTTTGTAAAAACAATTTGGTAGTAACGAATCGCAGTGTGGTTGCTGCGAACTGTCAAACTCTATTCGCGTTCCACATACCATCCACACTGCAACGAATAAATTGTTCGCGCTCAACTTAACCTCAAAATTATACCACTCTTGTTTTGTTTTTGTGTGAAAGATGATGGCTGAGGAAAATATGGAGAAAAGGGTTGACAATTCGTCGCTACCTGCGAATAGAAATAAAAGCTCATGTGAAAGAAAAGTCAAAATATGCGAACATCCACAGTTCGCAGTTCGTTGCTCATGTGCAAGATGCTTTAATGTTATTAGAGTTACCATTTCCACGTTAATGCAAATCATGGTGGATTTTTCTTTGGATTTTGTTTGGGAGCTTTCAGAATGTGTGCTTTTTTAAAAGCTTTTGAGAACAAATATGGGAATGGTGTTGTCGCTTGCTGTTTTTCGGTAAGTGAAGTTTATTTATTATTCTTCGTAAATTAACCCTTTGTTCCCGGAGATGTAAACTTTTTCAAATATTTGTATAAAAACTTAAAATTTATATATGTAGAACTAGCAAACCCGTCGAACTCCGTTTCGCCACCAGATGGCTTCGTTTTTTGTAACATTTCGTTTGGGGATTAAAAGATGAAGAAAAATTATTTTTTTTTGTTTTATATTTGAAAAGGAAAAATTTTATTTCATTTAACAACAGTAATGAATTCATTTCGATTACAAAAATGAAGTGTAATTTAGTTGAACTTCTCTAAGTAAAAATTGAAAGTGAATTCAAAGTAAATACTGAATCGAAGCGGTAATTGTCACTGCATACGCAAGCCGAACCGGAAATTGCAATCGTTTGAAGTCAAGTGGAAGATCAGTCGGAATCAGTATTCGAGGAATAAATACATTTTCACCTGCGTACTTTCCGTTAATAATGGTTGCCTCAATCAAATTCGGCATAAGTCTTTTCACCGCAAGTCGAGTACAGTTGCAAAGTCCTGGTGAATTCAAATTACGCAATATCATAATAACTGAACCAACTTTGATTTGGAAATTATGTGGTGGAAATCATGGTAACTCCAGAGAGTTCAAAAACTCCGTTGGATGTTGTTACTTCATCGAATATCCTTCAGTGTGAAGTTAAGTGCTTCAAGTGATTTCTTATGTGCCATTGTGCACCCATTCCTAACAATTAGCTTGCCAATTTTCCCATTGCACTGGATCGGGAAATATTGTGGAGTATCAATTGTGTTTAAATTGAGTGGCAACTTAAGCTCAGAGTGTGCAGTACGACCGCCTTCTAGAAGAGTTGCCGCAATTTCAGATGATGCTAACGCCAAAGCTATGTCACATCTTGATCGAATAGTGGCCAAAATCAATGAAATGACAAATCTTTTCCCTATTCCTCCAGGTGCGTCCAGGAAGAATAGACCACCAATATTTTTGTCCACCGCTTGCATTAATGTTTCGTATACTTGTTTTTTCTGTTCATTCAGCAACGGCACATTATTTCGAACGAAAAAAAATACCTACAGCTCTCGATTTAGTTTTTGGTTCAATGCATCGTGCATCGATCGATTTGGCGCAATCATTCCTACTTCAATCAGTAGCTTCTCGATATGTTTGGCATTGGCGGCCATTCACAGTTTTCAAATGCGCAAATGATTTTGGTCCTCGTACATTTACCAACAGCAGTCGCAAATAAAAACAATCATCATTTCTAGGATGAACAGTGTACATGTACATGCGACCTAGCGTATCAGTGGAAAACACCTGTGGCAAATTTAGAATTTTCTCTCAATATATTTTGTCTTTCTTCGCTTAAGTTCTGTGAATACACTTGTTGCTGCCTTGCATGTCTTGTGCGGAGGCCGATGTTCGCACGTCGTACTCTAGACAAATATTTTACGTGACTTTGTTTCAGTTTTTTTATTTAAAAAAAAAGATAACTGATTTTTTCGAAATTATACCAAATTTGCTCAGAATGTGTAATACAGAATTTTATATAAGTGGATTTGGGGTCAACCAAATTTTTCACTTTTTTCTTAAATTGCTCTATGATAAAAAAAAAACACTCACTAAATTTTTTTAAAAGTCGTTTTTGCATTTTTTTTTTATTATCTTTAAAACAAACGTTATTTGAAGTCGATATCTCTGACGTTTCTAGAGATATGGTTGACTAAAAAAGGTTCCCAAAAGTAAGCCCTAGGGCCCTTGAAACGTCAACAAATTTAAAAATTTTCAATTCCACAAATCGGAATTTTTACAATAGCTTTCTATGGGAAGCTAAACGAAATTCACCTCTTTTCTGTTGAAAATATTCCTGAATTTTGTCTGCTATAAACCTCACGGAGCCCGAGATCATTCCAACGAATGCAAAACCGTGGAAATCGGTTCGTGCGTTCTGGAGTTATAACGTCAGAAAGGAAAACCCGACTTATTTTTATATTTTAGATTTTTCATTTGCAACACATAGACCATTAGACCATTAATCGAAATATAAACTATCCTATATCTTAAGTTAGACCAAATTACACATAAAATGCCAACTTTCATCGAAATCGGTTGACTTGGTGAAGAGTTCACTGGGAACATACATATGACACTGGATTTTTATATATTAATGCAACATTATGTACAATTTAGACCATTCATCGAAATATAAACTATCCTATATCTCAAGTTAGACCAAATTACACATAAAATGCCAACTTTCACCGAAATCGGTTGACTTGGTGAAGAGTTCACTGGGAACATACATATGACACTGGATTTTTATATATTAAGAAGATGTGTATAATGAATAATGCATTTAAATAAAAAAAAATAATATTTACTAAAAATTAAAAAAAAACCAGTAGGAATATAAAGAAAAAATATAGAGTATTTGGTTTAATTGCGAAACCACTAGGAAGCAAAGGGTTGAGTTTAAGCGAAAATTATTTATAATACATGGTGTAATTATAGATGGTGAAAAATAGTGATTTTGTTCATAAAAAAAATATTCTTTGAAAAAGTGTTTATTTATACGGTGTTTTATAATCAGTGCCAAAAAAAGAACTGCTTTTATTTAATTATAAATCTGTGCTGTGTTGTTTATAAATTGTGTATTTGTGAATATTGTGTGATACAGAATCGAAAATTTTCATTATTTTTTCATAATTGAATTTATGTTACTCTTAGTTTTCACAAAGGGGTTTTTGAATTCGGGATTATGTACATAATTTATAAATTTTCTTAAACGGAATTTATACTCTGTCCAACAAAAATAGTCAGTACAGAGAAGATAGGACGTTTACCTCTCACTCTGACTGAAGTGAAATCTCGTTAAGCTGTGAGAGAGAGCAAATATTACAGGGTTTCCATGGTGCCCATTATAAATTTCGAAAAAGCTCTGATAAATATTAGTAGGGCTACCAACTTTTGATTTTAAATTGAAAGTTAAAAATAAATTCCGTTGAAGAAAATTTATAAATTATAAACACTTTTTCAAAGAATATTTTTTTTATGAACAAAATCACTATTTTTCACCATCTATAATTACACCATGTATTATAAATAATTTTCGCTTAAACTCAACCCTTTGCTTCCTAGTGGTTTCGCAATTAAACCAAATACTCTATATTTTTTTTTATATTCCTACTGGTTTTTTTTTAATTTTTAGTGAATATTATTTTTTTTATTTATATGCATTATTCATTATACACATTCTATATAAATTTTGAGTTTTTGTACAAATATTTGAAAAAGTTGACATCCCCGGGAACAAAGGGTTAATTTACGGAGAATAATAAATAAACTTCACTTACCGAAAAACAGCAAGCGACAACACCATTCCCATATTTGTTCTCAAAAGCTTTTAAAAAAGCACACATTCTGAAAGCTCCCAAACAAAATCCAAAGAAAAATCCACCATGATTTGCATTAACGTGGAAATGGTAACTCTAATAACATTAACAATCTGCTTATTTTCAATACATACGAAGAGGGTTGTTTGTGAACACATTATTTATCAGTGTCAGTGTGGCTTTGGCCAGAGAGAAAAAACTAAATGAGAGAGCCAAATTTCCTCGTCTCCGTCTCTTCGAAACCTCTTACTCTCATTTTTTATAGCGTGTTCAATTCGTATCGGTGTATAATACATGTTTTCACCTCGGAGAAGAGTACACAAAAAAACATCAGTTCCGGGAAATGCGACCTTTCTCATTTTTGTTTATTGATAGGCAAGAAGACTATGTTTTTTAAAGTCTCATTATTATATTTGTAATTCTCATGATTTTCTTTCTTTAATTTTACTAACATCTTGTCGTTTTTATATCTACAAAAATACTCCTATAATTCAAATTAATTCTAGCAGAACATTTTTGTTTGTCAAAAAATAGCGGGAGAAGTTATACCGGTAGTTCGTGGTGAATTTGTTTTTCTCTTCTTTTTCTCTAAGTTAAGCAGCATTCACATGAGCGCGACCAACGAACGACGAACGAATTACAAAATGTGAGTTTAATTACGTTTGAAGACATATTTCCACACAAATTCTTAACAAAATGATGGCAATATAGTTTCTATTTGATTAATAATGCATACTTTTACTTTTCAATATCATATATTAATAAATTTAAGAAAACAAATTTATTCGTCGTGAAAAAAATTGTCAAACTTCATTCGCGTTCCACATTATCCACATTCGCAACGAATAAAAAATCGCGCGTACTTAACCTAAAAAAATCATTCTTGTTTTGGTTTCGGTGGTGAATGTCAAACTTCATTCGCGACGAATTAAAAACTCTCATGTGAGAGAAATGTCAAAATCGACGAATATTCGTCCATTCGTTGGTCGTTGGTCGTGCTCATGTGAAAAGTGCTTTAGTTGAAAGCAGTAAGAATAGCTTATCAACTATTCACAAATCTTATGCAATGAAAATTGGCAACAGAAGTAACAAGTTGCTAGTCTTTTTATTTAGTCTCTACTTAAATCACTTATTTTCAGCATTTTGAAAATGTCGTGAGTAATGTAAAGAAAATAAACAACGAGTACACACAAATAAAATAGGAATGGAAAAAAGAGATGAGTATATAAAAATGTTTTCAATGTTCCATGTTTACATTTTGTAACTCTCGTTTTCAATGTTCCTGAAACTCTCGCATCGACAAAATTAAGTCGATAAACTCTGAAAATTGAAACAAATCTGAGTTTTTTTTGCATTTTTCAACAGTCTGAGTGAAAATTAAACGCATAAACGAAGCTAATAATAAAAATAATAGTTGTAGTGCTTTCAGAGTCTTATGTTTCAAAGGTGGTCGCCATTTTGCAAAGGTGGTGACGAGAGAGAAAAGAGAGAAAAGTTTATTCTCTCTCGTGGTGAGTATGCACACAAACTTGCATAAGTATTTGTTCCCCACATTTTTTTTATATGGAGTTAATACATATGCAAGTTGGTGGCCAAATCACAGCTTGTAGGCAAAAAGAGAGCAACCCTCGAAGTTGGTTCTCTCTATTAGTTCTTTCTCGATGCTTTGGCTGCGCATGGTAAAGGTTGTGGGGATGTACGCTCGTCGAAGCGTAATTATAACAACAATTTATGTGTAAGTCAGTGGTTGAATTTTCTTTTTCAGTAGGTAAAAAGGAAATAAAACCACTGACTGGCACCATTTGCAAGAAAAAAGCTCTCCCATAAGACGTGTACTGACCAGCGTTACCACTTTACTTCAATTGAAGTAGATCTACTTCTTTTTTCAAATAATTTAAAAATCTACTTCCTACTTCGCACCATCATCAAAATATTGAAATCTACTTCATTTTTAAGATCTGTGTTTCTACCTACTTCAATTTTAATAGAAATAGACTGAATCTACTCCTTTTTTCTCCTTATCACTCTTGTATGTAGTCTCAAAATTTTCTAGAGAATTAAAAGTCGCTTTTGAGTATTTGCATTTGCGGTGAGGTTCCGTTTTATCTAATGTATTCTAGTTTAACCCTTTTGTCACTTTTACTTTTGACATATAGGACCAGTATGGCAAGTTTTGCATTCGTAAACAAATTCCAAATCGATATTTTAATCAAACATGATATTGATGGTAGAAATGTCGAAAAAAATGGGTCTCCCGATTTTGTCGGTTTGTCTGTATGTCTTTCCTGTTTTTTTTCCAAACTAAAAATAACAGTAGTCCCAATACAAATTTGTACGGTCAAAAATCGATAATTCGAATTTTTTCAAAAACAAACCGATATATTTTTTTTAAATTCTTGCTAAAATTTGTGTTCTTAGTCTGGCTTCTTTCAATATAAAAAAATATGTTTGTATTGCTTCAGAAGGGTACCCCAGATAGAACCTTTATTTTGTTTTTAAGTTTTCTCAAGAACTAAACTATTTTTTTCTGCCAAAAATGTAATTGTTTTTATTTTTAATTTAAAAACAATAATTATTTTTTTTTCGAAATTTGATATCTTGAAAATGGGTCATCATTTTTTACAAAATTGAAATGCAAGACGTCTTATAATAAGTTCAAAACTATATACCAATAATATTTTTAAACTAAAATTCGAAAACGATTATCAAATACAAATTAAAAAAAAATTAAGGTTTTCTTGAAAAATCAAATGGCATTTACATTTTTGAAAACAAACTTTTTTGCAGGTACATTTTAATTCTTAAAATACAGGAATAGTTTTAAAGAGACTTTTTTGGATAAATGAGCGAGTTCAAGCAAACCCTTCGTGCATTTTATTTCTTTTCTGTTTGTTAATGTTATTTGTGTTAAGTTGTGCTCTATTGTTATTTTGGATTTGATTTTTTGTTTTCAGTATGAAAAGATATTTTCAAGTTGTCCAAAAACAAAGATAAAAGGTTTGTTGATGTACTTAAATAATTCTAGTTTTTTTTTTAATTTTTTTTATTGAAATAATGTAATTTAAAAATATGTAGAAAAATATCAAAAAGTTGATTTTTGAAAATCTACTTCCATTTTTCTCAATCTACTTCACTTTTTTCCTAAAATCTACTTCCACTTTTTTTTTGAGAAGTGGTAACGCTGGTACTGACTATTTTTGTTGGACAGAGGATAATTAGTTTTTTCTCTCTGGTTGGCAGGTAGTTATGTAGCTTGACGACATTGTGTTCGCATTGTCGACATCGCAGGTTTCTCACTGTGAATGGTTGATCGGCAGGTTGGCCATGACGCTGCTGAATTGTCGTGACTATAAAGAAATTAATTTTTATTATATAAGGAAATCTCAAATGGAAGTTGACTTACTGTTTTTGAAGTTGATTTTCTGTGTGAAAATCGATGGATTCAACTCGCCGACATCGTCAGTAACTGCCGAGGGACTGATCTGAATCTGTTTGGCCTTTTGGGGATTCTTGTCGGGCCAGCCCATTTGCCTCCGAATGATTGCCACCGTTAAGCCAGTGTGATCCTTAGGAGCAAAATGAATGGATTCGTTTTAGATTTAATATTTGAACTCACTTAATTTACAGTCAAGGTTGGAAATTTTTTGGAGTTTTGTTTTTCTTGCTTCTCTTGCAGAACTACCGACTGGTAGTACTCTTTACACCTAGAAGATGAAGATTAAGCGAGAGAAACTTCCAAATGCATCATTGACTTGGTGGTGTTGTTGCTGATGGTTTTGTTGCATTGAATGCGTTTGACTATTGGTAGAGATGGTGACACTTCCACCGTCAACGTCTGTGGCAGCTATGGCCGTTGAGAAGTACATACAAACACAATGGGCAGTATCTGTCGTTAAAAACATTGATATTATTTTGTTAAGAGAAATATAATATACAAAAAACTTGCCTGCAAATCAGCGCCTTTGTCTTCCAGACTTGTTTAGGGAAATTGCTTCCTGCATTATGGTATGTTATTGGCAGTATCTAAAATGAAAACACAGACTATAAAATAAATCGATTATTGTTGCACCTCCTTCGCTGCAATTTGACTTACTTTTTATTCAATGAAGTGAACTTGTATATACTCTTTTCATTATAAAGGTTTTTGGTCTGAAAAATATCAAATTATATTAAATATCAAAACAATTACCAAAAACTTACTCTTAAAATCCGAAACCCATTGTTTTGTTTTGCAAAATTGATTGTCATTTTTGACAGGTCACACAAATTCCATAAGTTTCTATTTTAGCCCAATCCCCCGTTTTGTTTTTTTTCCCCACTCACATGTATTCACCGATAGCGAATTTGAGAGAGTTCACCTCGAATTTGAGAGAGTTCACCTCAAATAAAATTTGAGGGTGTTTCAGGCAAGGCGGGTACCGGTCGGTTCTCTTGGTAAATATATTTCTCTATGCGATAGCCACTGCATTGAAGAAGGCGCTCATACACGAGGTGAAACTCAAGGGTAACTCAATGTCAACTGAGGTAAACTTTGTCCGAGGCAACAACAGTAACGGGACTCAACGCAACAGGCGATCTAACGGAAATCACCAGAAACTTGCAAATTTAGAGGCGCTACTTGTGATAAATGCGGAAAAAAGGGACATTTAAAGCCGATTTGCCGCTCAAAAGAGAAGAATTTATCAACAAATTTTGTTGATTTAAATCACACTATTTCTCATGTTCAAGAAACTAATCCTAATATTTTAACTTTCGTTAACACAGGTACTCAAGTTGGACCGACATGTGGTGATGGAACGGATTGGTACTCCATTTTTAATATTTCCGGGAGCCGTAAGTCAAATACTTTCGATTTAACTGTGTACATCAACGGTATCCAATTTGATGTGGAATGTGACACTGGGTCTCCGATTTCGTTGATGCCCTTAACTCAATACAGGAAGCATTTTGACACGCGTTGTTTAAAGCAAAACACAGACAAATACGATGACTACGGTGGTCATGGAATAGAAATTATCGGTGAGTTTTTACCAAACATAAAATATAGAAATGGTAGTCACGAATGTTAATCGACCAATTTTATTGGGGAGAAATTTTCTTCGGGTTTTCAACTTTGAATTAAGACAAGTTAACGCGATTTCAAGTTCGAGCTCAACCGTTTCAAATCAAAAGAATTCAGTCAATCCTGTTCCAATTCAAAATTTTGCATCTAATTTAGATAATAAAAACGTTTGTAATACAATTGTTCAAAAATTAAAAACTACTTTTAGTGAAGTTTTTTGATGAAGGTTTAGGTAAATTTACCACCGCGAAAGTACATTTAGAGGTCATGCCGGGCACGAAACCAATTTTTTGGAAACCGCGTGCGTTGCCGTTCGCATGGAAACCAATTGTTGAACAAAAACTAAATGAATTTTGTGATTCTGGTATAGTGGAACCAGTCGATAACGCCAATTGGGGAACACCGATTGTGCCAGTGATGAAACCAAACGGTGATTTACGCATCTGTGGTGATTTTAGCGTCACACTTAATAAATTTTTGGTAGATTTCAAATATCCATTGCCCCATATCGAGGAAATTTTCTTTTCGCTACAGGGTGGACAGTTGTTCAGTAAATTGGATCTATCGAATGCGTACAATCAGTTAGAATTAGACCATGAATCCCAAAACCTTTGTACTCTTAGTACACATTTAGGCTTATTTAGAGTAAAGCGATTAGCTTTTGGCATAAAACAAGCGGGGGCTATCTTCCAAAAAACCATTGAAACGTTGTTAGTACGTGGTATACCTAACTGCATAAATTTTATGGACGATATTGTCGTCACCGGGCCGGACACTCATAGCCATAGCAAAACATTAATGATCGTCTTAGGTAAATTACAATCTGTTGGATTGAGACTGAACCCTAAGAAATGCATATTTTTTATGGAAGAAATTTCGTACTTAGGTTTTACCATTGACAAAAATGGCCTAAGGAAAAACGACACCAATATTAGAAGCGTGCTTCACGCACCAATACCTACAAATGTATCTGAAGTTAAGGCATTTATCGGAATGGTAAATTTTTACTCCAAATTTGTTCCAAATTGTGCACAAAAAATGGAACCTTTTTATAAGTTATTGAGAGAAGACACTAAATTTCATTGGAATGACGCCACAAATTCTGCATATGAATTATTAAAAAAGGAGGTAACCGGAGACCAAGTGTTAGTTCATTTTGTAAGAGAAAACCCAGTTATTTTAACAACAGACGCTTGTGATACAGCAGTGGCTGGTATTTTATCACATGAGTTTGAAAATGGTGAGCTCAAACCAGTAGCATACGTTTCACGTTCATTATCTCCAGCAGAACGAAATTATAGTACAATCCAAAAAGAAGCCCTTGTCATCGTTTTTAGCGTGACTAAATTATATCAATATTTGATAGGCATTAATTTCATTTTGCAAACTGATCATAAACCATTAATTTCAATATTCGGAGAGCACAAAGGCATTCCTTTGATGGCGGCTGCAAGAATGTAACGGTGGGCATTCATTTTGTCTGGTTTTAACTTCAAGATACGTCATGTAAAGGGATCATTGAATCACGCTGATAGGTACTTTATCACGCATACCACAGCTCAAATTTTAAAATGATTCCACTATAAGCGAAAATAAATTTATCAATTTTATTGATGTTGAACAGGCAAATTATATTAACTTTATTAATTCGAATAATCAACTTCAATTAAGTTTCAAAAATGTTCAAATTGAAACACGAAGAGATAAAGTTTTGTCCAAATTGATAGACGCTGTACAGTGTCGACCTTAACAGGTGATGAATTTATTCCGTATAAAAATAAGGGTAATGAATTATCGGTCGAATCCAATTGTTTATTATGGGGCTACCGTAGCATTATCCCTAATAAATTAAGAAAACAAATTTTGTTGGATTTACATAAATCCCATTTAGGTAAAGTCAAAACCGAGGCATTAGCCCGTTCATTCATTTGGTGGCCCAAAATCGATAGAGACATTAAAGATTTAATTAGGTAAATCATGTCATGCATGCAGATTACACCAGCCCAGTCCAGAAAAAAGTGCATTGATTCCATGGAACCCAGATTATCATGCGTGGTCAAGAATTCACATTGATTATGCAGGTCCAATTCACGGATATTATTTGCTAATAATTGTTGATTCTTTTTCAAAATGGATTGAGGTGTTTAAAACAAAAACGATTACATCGGCATGTACTATCAATTTTCTGAGAGAAACATTTTGTAGATACGGTTTACCCGATATAATTGTCAGTGACAACGGAAGGCAAATGAATTCACGGAATTTATTAAAAATAATCATATCAAACATATTTTTACTGCACCCATCCGGCTACAAATGGCCAAGCAGAAAATTCCGTAAAAACAGTAAAAAAGTGACTATTAGCCAACTTGGAAGACAAAAAACCAATCGATTTCGATTATTTTTTGAATATATTTCTATTCGATTACCGCATTAGTGTGCATTGCACCACGGGAGTTTCTCCATCCAAGTCATGTTAAACCGCACATTAAAATCACGTTTTACATTGTTGAAACCACCTTTGGTAAGGGAAAGCATTGTTGAAGCCCAAAAGAAAAATATATCGAATTTTCGAGGTAAAAGAGAAGTAGCATTTGAGATTGGTGATAAAGTATACATTCGTGACTATACCAATCCCAACAAGCCAAGCTGGACACCAGCGAAAATTAAAGAAAAATTTGGTCCTCGAAATTATGGTTGCGTAATTACTCAAAACGGGAGAGAAATAAAAAGGCATTTGAATCAAATTCGTGAAATAAGCACAAGTCAAGATGTTACACCTGAATTGAGTACAGCGGCCATCAAAAAGGAGACTCAGCGAACACGAGAACATACGAATTTAAGGAGAAGTACTCCCGATACAATAGATGTTCATGCAGTGCCATCGAAAGGGGAAGAGGCAGTTAAACCAGTCAACGATGCACTTGATTCGAACGACACGACGATTTAAACGAAAAAGTTATTGAAAAAACTCGCAACGTTCCATCATCAAGTCGACCAATTCGAGAGACTGCAAGCATTGCAAAAGCGAGCATTGCTGATCAATATCGAAATAATTTAGTCTAAAATTTGTATGGCATTATTTAGTTAATTTGAAACTACAGTTGATCAAAAAAGAATCCGGACACATATCTTTTTGCTCCTTAAATCACGAAATAAATTTGATGAAGGTTTGAAAATGGCGTATTTGGGTATCAAACCACAGTTTTTATTATTTACTCTGAATATTTAGCAAAAATTAAATTTTTGTTAATAATTGGCCGTCGAAATTAAATTTAGAAAGAAACGATCGCAAATAAAATATCAAAAAAGAAATCGGACACCCGTCGTATACTCATCTTTCTTTGTTTTTAACGGAACAAAGATATCACTTTTAGGTTAATAAAATGCCGTTACATATGTCAGATGATTATTCGATTTATTGTATGCGTTATTATAAGAACGGTCAAAATGGAAGCACAACATGGTTATACAACGATAGAATTGCGAAAATTAGTAAAAAAACATTTTAAAGAAGGTAAATTTGTTCGTGGTATTGCAAAAATTGTTAAAAGAAGTAAGTCTACGGCAGGAGATATCATAAAAAAGTACAAAACAACAAAATCCGTTGAAAATCTACAAACATCTGGAAGACTTAAGAAGTTTACTGCAGGCGATGAACGTTGGATAGTAAAACAAGTTCAAAAAAATCCCGAAATGAGTGCACCAAAGCTGACGGCGGAGGTAAAGAAATACTTGCGAAAAGATGTTAACCCTGAAACCGTGAGAATAGTGCTTCGAAAAAGAAATTTTCATGGAAGAGTGGCAAGAAAAAAACCATTCATCAACTAGAAAAACCGAATCAAGAGTAAAGAGTTTGTAAGGCGCTATCAAAAGAAGGATGTCATTTTGGAATCGTGTTTTGTTCTCTGACGAGAGTAAATTTAATATATTTCGATCAGATGGACAAACATATGTGTGAAGAAAGCCGAATGAAGAGCTCAAGGAAAAAAACTTGAGACCTACTGTAAAACATGGAGGTGGCTCACTTTTGGTATGGGGATGTATGTCGACGGCTGGTCCAGGAAATCTTGTTATTGTGGATGGAATTATGGATCAATACAAATATATTAAAATTTTGAAGGAAAATTTACAACAAAGCGCACGAAAATTAGGAATCAGCGAATTATATTACTTCTACCAAGACAACGACCCAAAACACAAGGCTTTAAATACTCGGTTACACAATCACCAGACATGAATGTTATTGAACATTTATGGAGCTACTTAGACAATCAGCATAAAAAACTACAATTGTACCAAAAAGAAAGACTTGAAAATGCATTAAGAATTGAATGGGAGAAAATTCCTACTTTTTTCTGTGAAAAACTAGTTCAATCAATGCCAAAAAGATTGGATGCGGTAAAAGAGAGTAAAGGATAACCAACGAAGTGCTAGCTTCCCATTTTTTTGCTTTTAATAATATTCCCGTTGTTTTTATTTTTTCCAACATTTATTGTCCGATTTCTTTTTTGACTATATAAAATTGTTATTATTTTCTTAAAAAAATAATTCAAGAGAAAATATAAAATGAATCATTTAATTTTGGTTATATATGAAGAGTTAATAATAAATATAATCTTAAACTATACGAATTCATGTTTTCAAAACATTCGTTGGTCCTTTTTGGTGGCTTATTGAAAAAGAATGCTTTTGTCCGATTTCTTTTTTGATCTACTGTATGTATATAATAAACTTTAGTAGGGAGTTGTAATGTATTCATAAACGCACCACACATTGAATTGTATGTTATGATAAAGTGAACGCACCCAACCTTATGTAGTTAACAAAGAGCTGTCATTTATTAGTAAGTAAGAGAAAACAATAAAGAATAGTATCTATTATACCAGCAATCAAACAGCGCACATGGCTTTTAATACACCTCAGTAAAAAAAAAACTTTCAGTTGGATTTTTCTAAAAGTCACACATCTTAGAATAGACGAGCTGACAAAATTGTATTAAAGGTACCAACAACAGCAAACAACATATTATGTACATATGTACCCAGGGCCGGACAAAGCATATGTGCAAGATGTGCAAATGCACAGGGCGCAGAATTCTGGGGGCGCACTACTAGGAGCAAGAAAATGTAATCTGATCTTGCAAACAAATATGTACTTCTATTTGCCATTCTTTAACCACAAACATTCTTAAAATAATCTCAAAAAAACATCCATCACAACTATCCTAAGTTATCTCTTGCGCACTAACTAACATCACTTTCATTGTTGCATTCAATGAAAATTTAACTCAATATATCGCAGAACTAAAAATCCTACCTACCTCATTTCCAAATATTTCACCCTGTTCGCACAAGAGAAAAAAAGAAAAAATCTCAACACAAAAAAATTCCATGCAAGAGAAAAAAAGAAAAAATCTCAACACAAAAAATTTCCAATAATTTAAACTCAAACAGAATCAAGCAATTACATATTGCAACGCTAAACACTAGAACTTTACTATCCGAAGAAAAATTTATAGAACTCGAAAATGCCCTCTTAAAGATAAACTGGGATGTTATAGGTCTAGCTGAAGTAAGAAGACATGGAGAAAGCATTAGAGAACTAGACAACGGCAACATTTTTGCATACTTCGGTACCAAAAAAGGATCCTTTGGCGTTGGAATCATGATAAACAAAAAACTAAAAACGAACATTCTAGAAATAAAAGGATTTAGCGACAGAGTGATAGGTGTAAGATTCAAAATTGACAAATGTAATATATCCATTATTCAAGTATATGCACCAACTAAGAAGGCAACAGAGGAAGAAATAGATACTTTTTATGATACACTTGAAAAAGCAACAATCCATCTCAAATCTGAAATTCTCTTAACAATTGGCGACTTTAATGCAAAAATTGGATTAAGGGAGAGAGGAGAAGAACCAATTATGGGTGAATTTGGATATGGAGAAAGAAACGCAAGAGGAAGCCGCCTCATCCAGCATATTTGGCAAAACAAGCTAGTGGTGGGCAACTCCTTATTTAAAAAGAAACCACAAAACCAGTGGACTTGGATATCGCCAGACAGGAACTACAAAAACCAATACGATTATATCCTATCAAATAAACGATCTGTTTTAGAAAATGTAAGCGTTTTGAATAATTTCGAGTTTGATTCGGATCGCCGACTAGTACGAGCCAAACTGAGAATTAGTCACAACAACAGACAACTCCACAGAACAACAAAGAAGAATGTATCAAAGACCCTCACCGATGAAGCCATAAGGAATTACAATATTGATCTACAACAAAGATACCAAATACTTGCATCTAGACATGAGCCATTTCAAAACCAATATAACATCTTAGAACGAACAATCAAGCAATCTGCAGATAGACACAATCTGACAGCATCAGCAATGAAACCGCAAAAACTCTCAAACGAAACATTAAAGCTTATTGAAGAACGTGAGAGTCTACGCCGAAAGGCCAGTCTTAATCGATCCGAAAAACATAATCTTGCAAATCTTAGGAAAAAAATTAAGAAAAAATCACAAGAAGACATCCAAACTTGTAACGACAACTTTTTACAAAATATAATTGAAAAAATCAAAATTAATTAAAAAAGCAAATGCTTCATTAAAAACTAATAAAGAATGGATCGTTGCCTTATCCAAAAATGCTAGCAAGACTCATAACAGAAAAGATATCAACAACATAGCAACAAACTTCTACACCATTTTATACAAAACCCAATTAAAAAATTCTGACTCTCATTCACTTTTAATTGCTGACACAAGCACTGATTGGCAAGAAGAGCAACAGTTTCCAATTTTACTTAAAAGCGAAGTCGAGAATGCGATTCAAAGCTTAAAAAACGAGAAATGCAATGGAAGTGATGAATTTGCTGCAGAGTATTTAAAATACGCAAAATGTTCATTGGCCAACTGGTTGAAAGATATTTTCAATCAGGTTTTGGTCACCGAGGAAATCCCAGAACAATGGAAGAAATCCGAAATAATCCTCATCCACAAAAAAGGCAAGACGGACGACATAAACAACTATAGGCCCATTAGTATAATATCTTGCGTTTATAAAGTATTTGCGAAATGCCTTTTCAATAGAATGAAAACAAGCCTAGAATTCAATCAACCTTTTGAGCAAGCTGGCTTCAGATCTGGATTCTCAACAATGGACCATCTTCAAACAATGAGCCAAATCATAGAAAAGAGCAAGGAATATAATATAACGCTATATATTGCATTTATTGATTTCGCCAAAGCGTTCGATACAGTTGAGCAAATATTTATCTGGCAAGCGCTAATTAAACAAGATGTGGAACCGAAAATTGTTCGTGTTCTTCAAAACATGTACATGTACAAGGATAATGTTGCACGCATTAAAACGGAAAGTACTGGACCAATATTTTAGACGACACGTGGAGTACGGCAAGGTGATCCACTTTCACCAGCACTTTTTTCCGCAACTTTGGAAGAGATTTTTCGTAACTTGAAATGGGAAAACAAGGGATTGAATATAAACGGTAGATTTCTATCAAATCTTAGATTTGCAGATGATATTGTTTTAATCGCCACTTCAAAACATGAATTACAAACTATGCTAAACGAGCTTTGTATAGAATGCAAAAAATTCGGTTTATCCAGCAATCGACAAAAAACCAAAATAATGTCAAATGGCAACTATTCCATAATAAAAATTGATGATATCGCTTTAGACTACGTAGAAGACTACAATTATTCGGGTCAAACTATATCATTCATCGATAAAGACGTTAAAAATGTTAACCATAGAATAGCAAGCGCTTGGAGACAATTTTGGAATGTGAAGAATCTGCTGGATCTTAATATCTCAACCCAAACAAGAAAATGTGTTTTCGACTCGACGGTTCTTCCAGTCTTGACATATGGTTGCCAAACATGGCAATCTACGAAAGCCCTCGAAAATAAGCTCCAATCTTGCCAAAGAGCGATGGAAAGATCGATTCTTAAAGTGAGGTTATCCCAACGGATTAACCACGAAAACATAACAAACCAAACGAAATTTGAAGATGTTCTTCAAAGAACAAGAAGACTTAAATGGGATTGGGCTGGCCACATATTCCGAACCTCAGATGATCGATGGACCAAAATAACAACAGAGTGGACCCCGCGAGACAAGAAAAGAAAAGTAGGAAGACAACTCAAAAGGTGGAGAGACGAAATACAGCATTTTTGCCCAAACTATTGGAGAGAAGCTTTAGACCGACAATTGTGGAAGACGAAGGGGGGGGCTTATACTCATCAAACTTATTGAATAAAAATGTAAAAAAAAAATGTATACTTTTAAGAGTGAATAAAGCATGAATAATAATAATAATAATAATAATTGCTAGTTCCCTAGAAATACCAAATATGTTTCCTGTAGCTTCATCATTGCTATCTCAACGGAGAAAAATACTTTATGCTAATGAATGTCCTGAAACTATATTAGACCCGAAACAAAGATTTAAAGTTGATTTTTTTTTAAATACTTGAAAGGTTTGATACGTATAGTATCAATTTTTCATTTTTAAGTAACATAAGCGAATGTTTAAAAAATAAAAATGTAAGTGCTTCATGCCTTAATTTGCAGAATGTTTTAACATAAAGTAGTTTTAAAGATTTAGATGAAGAAGAATTGTTTCAAGAGTTAACCGTAATATCCCAGCTTATTACAATACAAAGCTCAAGTTTAGATGTGTTAAATTTTATTTTTAGTTCAAACCTTGAAGATTTTGCTCCGAATTTAGTAATTGCTCTCCAAATCCTTAATACAATCCCGGTCACGGTAGCTTCAAGAGAACGTAGTTTTTCTAAACTTAAAATTATTAAAAATTATCTTATAGGACAACCATGACTCAAGAGAGATTGGTAGGATTATCTATAATGGCCATTGAAAAGAAATTATTAAATTCTTTAGAATTTGATGATCTCATTTCTGAATTTGCAAAATGTAAGGCCAGAAAAGTAAGTTTCCAAGTTTAAAAGTTTCCCCTCTGCTCATTTCTTCGCTGCGTTTTAGTTTAATGGTTTAGGCCTCCTGGGGATACCTCAATAAAAAAAAACGCATTGAAAGTCTACCTCCTAGGTAGTCTGGGAAAGGCTTATGCTTGTGTATCAGTTTATGTGTAAAAAAATATAAAAAAGGGGGCGCTTTCTACAAATCTTGCACAGGGCGCAAGTTTGGCTGGAGCCGGCCCTGGATGTACCTACCTACCTACCTAAATATAAACTACATTTGTATGTAATGTAATGTGCCCTCTAAGGTGTATTGTTAACATTTATTTATTAAAAATGATACAATAAAAGAGGATTGGAACATAAATAAAAGACAATTATCAAACTATTCAAATTATCTGGACCAACAAAAAGAATGCATTTTTGTTTTTATTTAAAACTACATAGGTATTTAAAAATACTGTACCTACATACCTATCAACTAATCTCAAACAAAGTGCTAAGTGTATGGATATTATCACTGTCCGGACACTAGCTTGAATTCCCTACGGTATTTCATGAAATACCTACCTACCTAGGTACCTACATTTCTTTTTTTATAAAATAAGATTGCACAATTTACAGAGAAACGGTATTTTTTACCTAAATACTGAAAAATTTATAAAATATATCCAATATATTATCATAGATTCAAATTGTTTTGGAGGGAAAGCCACATGAAAATAACCTCAAGTTAATTTTAAAATATATTTTTTGATTTTACTTTATTTGTAAACAAAGGAAATGGAATCAAACTCTTATCGAATATACACTTGATACCATTTCCTGTCATTGTCATTGTCATTAAAATTCAAGATGAAACTAAAATCGCTGACAGAGAATTATTGAGAATATTTGTCACGCAAACACACTGTCTATCTGCGATGGTACAGTTAGTTCTTAAGATACCCTTATTCAATAAAGACATAAAAAGCTCTGCTCTTTAAAATAATTTTTAAAAACATCTTTTATTTAATTCAATATAAAATTTATATTTGTATAGCTTTTTCCTGAGAAGAAAGAAGTGGTGATGTGTGCTTTCAAAATCTATTAAATAAACAATTAAAGCAAATAAAGAAATAAATTAACAAATAATTATATTAACAAAAAAAATTAATTAACAACAAAATAAATTAACCCTAACTTTTAAAAAATTTGAGTTTATTTGGATTTCGGCATCACGACAGTACACAAGAGGTAGGGCGAGTGGAGACTGCTTTTTCGGCTATAAGAAGTCTCTTGAAACTATTACCTGCGAATTCAAATTATAGATGAAGAAATCAATTTTACCAACATTATAATAGAAACTAAAAAATACCCCATTATAACATCATACATAAACTGCAATCACTGGGATCTCAATTTTAACTTGCTCTACAGTTTCATCTAACATTTGGAAAGCGATGATGTTATGATAATTGGTGACATGAATGCAAGAGTGGGAAAAGAGGAAGGTAGAGAAAACAGGTTTTTAGGAAAGGTTCGACCTTTGGATTCTGTGTGATGAATGGTGTTTTTGAATCGGATAAATATGGAGAGTTTACATTTGTGGATCAGCAAGGACATTCAATAGTCGATTATTGCCTTGTGAGGGAAAGCTGGATTTCTATTGTAGCAGATTTCGAGGTCGTGAGCGTTCCTTATTCTGACCATATGCCAATAGTAGTCGAATTTGGGTTCAAACACTTAGACCAAGCGGATGCAACAGTCTTAAAATGTCCTTCAAAACTAAGGTGGAGAGAGAACAAAGCTGAAGAATATGAACGGAACTTAGAACGAAACCTACATTCAGAGAGCCAAACTACTATACTGAGTATGAAAAAGCTCGCCAAAAATCTTTCGGACGATTAAAAGACTTTAGAAAACATAGTTGTAAATACTTCAAAAGTATGTAATGGAGGCAAATCAGCTTTTTTGAAAATGAGGCTCTCAAATTAACCGTTTTGCAAATATTCAAAAACATTTTGGAGTACAATCAACCAACTAAGTGGCAAAAAACTTCAAATAAGCAGCACCCGATGAAAAATTGATTTACTACACGACCATTTTAAATTCCTTTTGAATCCGGAATCTTTGACCCCACCTATTCACTACGCCAAATTAGCACACTCAAATTCAATTTTGGACTCTGCTATAAATCAAGAGGAGGTTTGTTACGTTTTACAAAAATTAAAGGACGGTAAATCAGCAGGAGCAGATAGAATACCAACAGAATTCATAAAATACGGAACGGAAATGTTAACCGGCGAATTAACTTATGTGTATAACAACATTCTAGACACTGGTGAAATACCAGACAACTTCAAGGAATCTCTCATCTTTCCGATTCATAAGAAGGGTAGCATAGCAGACCCACGCAATTATCGAGGGATATCTTTAAGATTTTCAAACCACTTCTAAATGACCGATTTACACAGTGGATACAAAGAAACAAGTTGCTCAGTGAATTTCAAGCAGGATTTAGGAGCGGTTGTTCAACTATCGACAACATTTTTGCTTTGCAAACCATTGCGAACAACTGCATAGAACAAAAAAAGAAGCCGTACGTCTTTTTTGTTGACAACAAAGCAGCTTTCGATACAGTGGATCGCAATGCTTTGTCCTTAAAACTTTATAACGCTGGCGCTGGTATGTCAGCAAAATTTGGGAGAGTACTTGAAAATATGTATCATGGCAATCGATCAGCTATATACAATATATAATGTCAGAGATGGGAGTTAAACAAGAGGGTGCGATTTAAGTCCAAGTCTTTTTGCCTTGTTCGTTAATGACTTATTTGATTTTTTGCCTGGAGGTATAGAAGTGACAAGGACAAATATCAAAGCACTCTTATTTGCCGATGATGTGATACTGTTTGCATATTCCCCTCAAACTCTGCAGCTGATGATAAACAAACTTGAAGCGTGTTAGTCGAATATGGAATTTGAGAGTGAATCTGGGCAAATCGAAGGTAAAGATTTTCCGAAAGGGGTCTGGCAGAACTTCAAGGAGCGAAAAGTGGTACTTCAACAGGAATCCAATCGAAGTTGTCAAAAACTATAAGTATTTGGGTGTAACTATGGTACACCACCTCAAAGAAAAACTACTTATAGCTAAAAGCGCAATTAGTGCAACGTGGAGGATATGCTTTTTCAACAAAACCATTTTGCATAGTGTTAAACACAAGGTATTTGTTGCAGTGGCTGAATCTGTAATGCTTTATGCAGCACAAAATGGGGATATGAAAAATATGAAGCAGTCAAACAGCTTCTAAGATATTTTATCAAAAAATGCTTTAGACTTCCTAAAAACACTCCTTTACCTAAGAACTCTGAAGTGTCATGTAGACTGCATCACAAAAGTACTTCAAATGCCAGATGAAAGACAACCCAAAATTTTAGCATTGGATACGATTGCTAAAAAAAATGCATGGTACAAGGAATTGGAAGAACTTGGGAGCTACTGCGGATCCGATTTCAGACTGCTGGGTGAAAATGGAAGACTGTCCAAGGACAAACTCTTGGAGCTTATTTCGAAGATTGACTAACAGCATAGAACCGACTGCTTGAACGAGGCTACGTCTTCGGTCCATAGATCAATCTATAGCCGGCTGAACTCCAACAATCAGGCACTTATTGCATTGATCTTCAAAATGAGAGGGGAGCTTATAAACCTACACAACATACCACATCGAGAGGATCTGCCTATTTACTGCAGCTTATGTAACCTTAGAGAACGGGAAGATGTTGTCCATTTCATTGGAAAATGCCTTCTTTTATGCGAAACGAGAAGAATTTTTTTGAACAGCAGTTTCAAATCAGTTAATGAAGTAGTGGCGCTACTAAACTGTCAATCTAATATTAATAACCTCTACAGATACTACCTAAACGCAATGTCTTATCGTAATCAAATTTTAAATGAGGCTTTTTAAACTTAGAAAAAAAAATTATTATATTCAACCAATTGTTTAATTTACTTAAAGCAAATTATGTACATTTGTATTCTTTTACTATTTTCGTATCAATGTCAATCGGGCAGGCGGCAAAGCCATGCTTAAACGATGTTTGTATAAACTATTATGTAAATTGTAAACTTAAATGGAATAAAAAATCGAATCTATCTATCTATCTATCTATCTATCAGTGCTAACTTAAGACAGTGAGTCCAGGCATAAAACAAGGATATTCGAAAATGTAACGAAATTAATTGTAGCTTTTTTGTTTAAAATTAGTTGTGGAAAGAAAAAAATTCCATTGTAGTGTTTTAACCTTTTGATCTTGAGGCACCTAAAAATATATTCTTTGCCAATCGACAATAATTAATAAACTAAGAAGAGAAATATTAAGTAATTTCAAAAAAAAACGGGGACAGAAAGCTGATCATGTACATAAATAAACTTTATTATGGTCTGAAATAAAAAGAAACAATCCAATCAAGGAAGTAGTAAGTAATCTTTATTCTATTTATTCTATACGTACATATGTACGCTTAGTCCAAAAAGTCTCCGTACAGCAGCCTTAAATTAGTTTTTTTTTTTGAAAAAAAAGTACTAGGAATAAATGTATAAACCAAAGTGGTAACATTGAAAAAAATTTAGGTTCCACCTTCACCTTTTTACTAAATTTAAAAAAATTGTGATAATAATTTTCAAAATTCTTGTTTTTAATATATTGTTATAGTAAATACATATCTCAGAATCAACAAAAAGAAAGCTGCTGGTACGGAGACTTTTTGGACTATGCGTATGTATAAACTTATGTTAACTTACTCTCAATTCTGTTTTTGTTTACTTCAATGGAACGCGTACAAATGATTTCGACTCAATTTGCAACTGTAAATAAATGTCTGTAGAGCCGAATTCTAAAATGTACATATATCAATAATGAAACATGGACGTGTATGATTACTTTTGAAGTGACCTATATCTAGAGGTTTATTTTTAATTATGTCGAGTCTTGATAATTTTTTATCATTTTTCAAGATCCGAAAGAAATTGTGAATCACTATTATTTTTTTGGAACTCCTCGAGTTGATATTTGGTTGATATAAAATAAGAGAATGCCTATTTGTAAATATTACATTTTTTTTTTTAAATTTGTAATCAAATTTACTACATACACATACATACATACACTCCGGCACAACTGAATACTCACAAAAAAATTTGAAAATACTTTTTACATTTTTTTAAATATTGATGGTTTTTGTGATATCAGAAACTAAGGATTCTTTATCTTTAACTGGCGACCACCCTGATTAACTTTGGGTACTTACCATCCCCAATTACCACTGTTTTTCCAGATTGTTTGAGTTTTGAAAAACTCTAATAGCATAACTTTCCGTTGTTGGTTAAGTAGCGGTTTTTTCTTAAGTTAAAATCGTTTAAAATGGCTCGAAAAACGCCGATTAAATTGTCGTCGTACCTTTTCAGTGGACTCAAAAAAAAACGTTTACTTTAAGTATGAAACACTTTATAAGTGGACGAAAACAAAACTCGCAGTTTTTGAAATTATTTTCTTAACATCTTAAGCGAGTAGTTAGCATCTTCATATTTAATTCTGTTTTATTTTCCTAGGAAACCAAATCTATTTTTTCTGGCAAACTTTCTCATTTTCTGGATTGTTTCATCTATATTTTTGTAGCGTTGTTCGATTTATAGAACTGTCAAATTATTTTTGAAAACAAAATACGTTTTAAAACAATTTATAACATTTCAACACCCAAAATACATCTAAACTACACACTTGAATTGAAAGCTGTTGGAAAACTTACATTTTACATTTAATACTTGATACAAAAATACTGACCAGTTTTTGGGATATCGAATACAAATACATAGTTAAATTTGACATTTTTCATCATCAAATATTATTAAGCAGAGCTTGTGCAGAAAAAATCATTGAAATCGGTTAATTAGTTCTTCAGAAAACAAAATAACAAGGAGCAGTTCAAAAATATTTTTTTTTTGAAAGAAGCCAAAAAAACTGAAAAAAACACTTAACGCGAAACGGCTTACATACAGACGGAAGGAATCGGGAGATCCATTTTTTTTTTGTACTTCTCTACCATCGTAATGTCATGCTTGATTTAAATCTTGACATTATTGCATTCTTGATGAATGCAATACTTTGCAATATTAATAACAAAAATTGTCATTTTAGCCTTTGAGATACGTAAATGTATACGGTTAAGATACACAATATGTTATTTTAATTTTATCAGCCTCCTTACAAAGCATTAAAGAACATTTTTGAAGCAGTTTCCAAAAATACGTCTATATGATCATGTGTGTGACCCCACCTCTCCCTGATTCAAAGTCTGGATCCGCTCTTGCCTTACACAAGGTATCGTGTCAGTGTTCTGTAGAAAGATCGATAGTCGAAGGTCGTATGGTTAATAGAACTACAAAATTTTTAGACAGGTAATGAGTATTCGATTCGGGGTTTAAGTAACATATGTATGTAGTTTTATTGACATAGAGAATAAGCATTATAAATAATGTAATGGAAAAAAGTTAATATATTCCCCCATCGAATTAAAT
Source organism: Eupeodes luniger (assembly GCA_951509635.1). Lineage (NCBI taxonomy): Eukaryota > Metazoa > Arthropoda > Insecta > Diptera > Syrphidae > Eupeodes > Eupeodes luniger. The sequence goes on along the minus strand of OX608076.1, from coordinate 5,528,037 downwards.
TAATTTGGAAAATAGTTAATATATTCCCCCATCGAATTAAATTAATTTCTTTCATAGCTTAATTGCGCTTATGATTCATTTTCATTTTCAGTCTAGTCCATATGCCTAACAGTATCATTCTGGATGAAATAATCCTAATAGTTAGCCCAGGGTGCTAAATCGGGATTTACTCGAGCGTCAAAGAGACCTATTGGATTGCGAAGCTGAGATGATAAGAAGAAAAAAATGTCATATCATATATACACTTTCATCGGTGGGGGGAGCGGCTATAAATTTTCAAAAATGTAAAAAAAAACAGTTGCATGGACATACTCGAGCGCGTCAGATTGTTTCCATGATGGGGGTGGTCGTACGTAAGGGTTGAAAACGGGAAAAAAAAAAAATGTATCGAGCGCGTCAGATTTTCAAAGGGGATGTTAAGTGAACCTAAAAGAAGGCTCTTATGTAATAATCTGACGATTTGGATGTGACCCAAACTCGCGGCCATTATTAGAATTTGCAAAAAAAATCGCCGTTTTGAAATACTCGACCGCGTCAGATTAAGATATATATGGTTCATTTATATACCCTAAACGTGCTGTCTCATAATCTGACGATTATCTGAAGGGATTTGCCTAATCTTACAATGGCAAGAATTTTTTTTTATTTTTTCAAATCTTTTAACTTAACAAATTGAAAAACTGAGAACCGGCTTACTCTAACAATATTCTAAAACATGTTTACATTTTTGTAATGTATCTAACGTATTTAATAGTTTTAATAGTTTAATAGTTTTTTGTAAATTAGTTTCACCTCAAAACACACACTTTACATAAATGTCACTCATAGTATTTTTTTTTTTAATTTTAATTCACATGATAAACATCAAAATCGCAAAATAATTTCAGGAGTTACAAATATGTACTGCGTGATCAGCTGTCATGGCGTCATGGCAACAGAACCCACAGTTGGGACGGAGTGAGAGAATCATTGATAGAGAAAGAGTGAGAGAGGAATAGAAACGCGGGAAGGGGAATACCGGCATCATGTACCTGCACGCATTTAACTTTATCGATTATTTGTCCTTACTTCGGCTTACGGAAATCGTCAGATTATAATATATTATTCGTGAACGTATTATTGCCTTCAAAATAAAAAAAATTTAGCCACGCTCGAGAAAGTCAAGATAACGTTTTTTTTACAAGTTTGTAACCCACCTACTTTTTATCCTCAATCGAAAATTGTCAGCATATAACTAACTTACCCTACCTTAATCTGACGCGCTCGAGAATTTCAGATGGTCAATTTTTTTTTACTAATCTGATCCTTTATCCTTGACGCGCGGCCACATATACTGGGCTAATACTTGGTGGAGGTATTCAATGGGGTACTAGGTACCACCCTGTATATTAATCTGCCGCGCTTTAGTAAATCCCAAAATCCCTTCCTATAAGCTATTTCCTTTTTACATTCTAATTCCTTTTTATTGTCACTTAACATCACTTTATTGAAAAGAGTAATTTCCAATTCTTTTCATAAGAACTTTATCGAAAAATATTTATGATTTGATTGAATTATTGCGAAAATCGTCCTCAATTATGTATAAAATACTTAATATACTAGTAAACATCCGCCATCGCCATACTTAAATGTGTTCTTTTGAAAATAAAAAAAAATAAATTCAGGCTCTAGGTCGCTCCGTTCCGTGAGTGTATATTTAAAAACAATACTCGTACCTGTAGGTATATGCATTCAATATCATCTTTGACGTCAGATAAACAAATAGAGAAGACAAAATTAATTAAAGTCGAAAAGAAAGTCCGCCAATGCCAATGCCAACACACAAACGAGAATACAAACAAAATATGTTTTGTAATTACGAAAACTTGCAATCATTTATTTTTGTAATTTCGTGCAATTTTTAGTTTTATTTTTGAAATAGGCAGATAAACCATTTTATCATAGAATTAGTTCATGGTTCTTTTTTCAAATTCTTCTTAAAAGTTTTTTAACCTTTTTTTAAAAGATGATAGTGATAATAATAATAATTTTTGAGTAGGTCAATTTTAATAGAAAAGTTATAGAATTTGAAAAAACAAATAGGTAAACCTGAATATAAAGGTACTTATGATATTTTTGAGGTTAATCTTTTTCGCAAATGCATTATATTCCTTTTGAAATATATTTCAAAGACTAAATTTTGAATTAGATGATTTTGAATAGAAAGAATTTGTTGTTTATCGAGCTAAAAAAACATTACTGAACTGAAAAGAAGAAACCAAATAGGTACATATTTCTAAAAATTAATAATATCTATATTTTTAACTTTAATGCACGAGACCAAGTATACATACAACCCATTCGTAAAATTTGTTCTTCTGATATTTATGTGAAACACCCACACAGTTTTCGACATTTTAACCCAAAAACGTTAGAAGACTGCATCGAGACTGAATTTGTTTATTTGATAAAAGAGAGAAAAAGAAATAGGAATACATATATGTTTTGAATTTTATATTGAAAAATTAAACTATGCATATGTAGACATTTTCACAAAAAAGAAAAAGAAGAACAGACAACAACGCAGAATTTGTAGAATATCAAATAAAAGTATATTCTCGTTAAAACTGATAAAAGTAGCAGAAAATTAATATACAAAAAAAAAAAACAAAAATTTAAGGAAAAGATGAGGTTTGTACGAAATTTACAAACAGGAAAGAACCGTCATCGTTTCCGCGTAAACTACGTCGCCGCCGACTTCGCCATTGACATTGCCGCTATCATCACCGATTTTAAAAGAAAAAGAAGAAGAATCTATCCAGCCAGCGCCTCGTGCTATCAACATCGTTTTATCATTGTCCAACAAATCAGACGTAATTTATCCAAAAAATTGTCGAACTCTATTGCCACAGTGTCCCGCGTTGTCTCTATATCGGCGGCGGCGGAATTAAAAATATAGAATTTTTATTGTATTTCTTTAACTCTCGACAAATTGTTGGCGAAGTGTAAATTTTGTTTATTTTAAAGCTTATCCTGTATTTTTTATTTAAGGGCTCTCGAGAGAAACAAAAAATGTGACCAAAACATAAAGAAAAAATTGAATGACACATAGGCACGACGACGAGTGAGTGAACCGCGATGTTGAAAGTTTTGTTTGCTTGTTTCATTTTAAAATAAAGATATTAAAAAATCAATTATATAAAAAGTACGTTTTGTGCGAAGAAGAAAAGTAAGTGCCCGTCAGGACACATAAACGTCACTTGCGATCTTAATTACCTAATGAATGCCGTCAAACAAAAATAAGGTAGGCAAATTATCTTATTCTCATCATCATTGAAATTTGAAACTTATTTTAAAATGTATAACAAAAATAACACAATTAACAATTTAATGTCATCATTGGATACTCAAAAGAAAGAAAAAAGAAAATTTTCCGAAATGCATTCTGTACTATTTAAACTACATTTTAAATTTATAGATTCATTAAAATATTTCATAAAAAAAGGCCCTTTAATGTTTATTAGTTCTCGATATGATACTTCAATGACATTGGCAGAAAGCAAAACAGTTTAAACATTTACATGAGCTTGAGAGCCAGCAACACACTTACAGGCAATCTGAACAAAACATGCTAGTTAAAATATCATAGTTTATATTGAAATCATTCCCAATTCCAACTGAAAATTTTTCCAACAACTGGAATAAGCCAACTTTATTCTTTCTGATTAATTCTGAAAATATCAAATTATTTGATTTTACCGCAAATTTTTTTGTTAAACAAATGAATGTTCAAATAGAACACAAAGTTTTGGAAGTATCGATGAGGAAATCTTCTTCCTGGTTTTTTAACTTCTTATAGGAAGTTATTATTATCGGTTCTTTTTGACATTTGTCAACGTTTCAAGGACCCTTGCGTGTGTGCGTGTGTACGTACCTTCGCAGGTTTGTGAATCCGTAAGTCCGTTCGGCTATATCTCAGGAACCAGAAGAGATATCGATTTAAAAAAAAAGAAAAAATTTGTTGAAATAAATTTCAAATAATTAGTTAAGTAAATAAGTTCAAATAAACTTAATAAAATCAACTAACGGCTTTTTTTAAAATAATTATAACTGAACAAAATTGTTGCCACCTCGAATATTTTGAGAATAAAAACAATATTGCCTCTGAAATAATTGTATGCGCCGAAGAATAAAGTTTTTCACATTTGGTAAATTTTTTAGAAAATTCGAAGTAGCAGTTTTAATACCACAAATAAAAACCTACAAAAATGCTATACTAAAAGTTGGAAAACCTGATTTCTACTCGAATGGGAGTCCAAAATGTCAAAATATGCCAAGTAGTAAATTTGCTAATTGCTTTTTATTCAAAAACGATCATCCAAACATGTCTAAAAAGTGACAGTTCATGAAATTAAAAACAGAAAATACACTTAAACGGACCTATTAATTATAATTCCCAACTGTTGACTGGACCATTCCATTGACTCAACTTATAAGAATAAATAAGTAGCGATTTCGTGATTTTAACTTTATCGAAATTTTAAGGGGTATGATAGTTAAATTGATAAATCATCTTTTAAGCTTAGTTAATTGCTAAAAAAGCCTTTAACATTTTACTAAACCGTTTAAAATTTTGCGCTAATGTTTTTTGGTTAAATTTTTAGAAAAAGTTAGAATTATCGATTTTTTATTTATTTAAATTTACACGAAATTCTACACAAAATTGGTAAAAATTGGTTTTCGACTCGAATTTGGCTTTAAAATTATTTTATTCTATACAAAATATTGTTGTTAGCATAACGGAATTTTTTTGAAAATCCAATCGGCATTTTTTTATAAAAAATAAAAATAAAATATAAAATTATACTTTAAATTCGTAAACAAAGTATCACGGGAACTGAAAGGAATATTGAAATCAAATATTGTTAATCATATGTAGAATATTGTCGTTAACTTTCAATTATTTTTTTTAGAAAAAATCGAATTTACAACTTTTCTTTCTAAAAACTAAGACCAACAAAAACAACTAGAAACTGGTGAGTTGTTTAAAATTAGTTGTGGAATGAAAACAGTAAACAACTAATTTTAAACAAAAAAGCTATAATTAATTGCATCGTTAAGTTTTCGAATTTCCTTGTTTTATGCTTGGACTCACGGTGTTAAGTTGGCGCACATACCCCCTTTAAAAAAAATCAAAGTAAAACAAATGTTTGGAGATCTTAATGAAAAAACTGACTGTTGGGTTTTTACAAAAAATATGTGAATATTGAAAACAATGTTTTCTATAAGATGAATTTAGTTTGAAGGCAATGTTTTTAATTTTTGAAAAGATATTTAAGTCGAAAATCAATTTTTACCAAGTTTCAGTAATGTTTTTTAGGTTTGTATTTTTTGTAAAAAAAACTCTACCGCATGTCAAAAACTTTATTCTTCGTTGCATTAAATTATTTTAGAGATAAAATAATTTTTTGGTCGTATCCAAGATGACAATTATTTTTTTTTTTAGTTTTTTTTTTCTTAGAGTCCTTTTTGCATCTTTCTGCATTGTTTCTGTATAACAAATTTTTTTTTGATGTCGATATCTCTACTGGTTCTTGAGATATGGACGACGAAAAAAGCTTCCCTGACGTACTATGGGCGTACGAATATACAAACGTACGTACACATGCACACACAGACATCTTTCTAAAAATATTGTATATAGATTCTAGAGAAATATCAAAATTTCTGAGGGGTTTTGTATGAAATTTTTATACTCGCAGTTTAAGGCAGCTGCCTGCCGAATTTACAATTGAAAAATTTTCAATTCGACAAATCGGACCGATTACAATAACTTGCTATGGAAAGTTAATAAAATCATTAATATGGATTCAAGTTTTTCAAAAAGAAATGATTTAGGCGCCAGAAAAAGAGGAAAAATAGCTAGTTGAGGCAATACACAAATTCTATGACCATTCAAATAACAAGACAGAAGCTGTTAGACAATTCTACGATCTTTTTCCGGTTTCAGAACGAACCGTTTGTAATCCGACCAAAGATGAGATCAATATATTTCAGTTAACATATGTATATAAGAACTCTCAATTTTAAAATCTAGACAGTTTCAGAATTTTCACATTTAAGTCTTTGAATTCCAGAATTATCATACCCCAGATTTTATTATATTTGATTCTGTATTTACGAATTGGCATGTTAACAATTTGATCGATGATTTTTGTTAAACGATATACTTTTGTAAAGTAAAAATAAAGTATGGATGGTAGTTCTTTCGATTTTGCATCAGATCTTTTTACAATTTCAAAATATCCTCCAAGGAAACCCTGTAATTTTTTTTATTTCACACAACTAAGGGTCTAGTTATAGCTATCATTGAAATCAATCCACAAACAAATTTCTTTAATTGCGCATTTATTTTTCGCTAAAAATGTATATTTCTAATTTTAGGACGGAAACTCATTTTCCTGGACGGCTGATACTTTTATGTTCAAAAGTGAAACAAATCGTTCCACTGATTTGTGTTCCAGTTTCACACAATTCCAATGACAGATCTTGTCGGTGGATTTCAATCAGGAATTTTTTTTTTAATGAACGCTGTGAACAACCTGCCCAAAAATGTCAATAATTGATTTCAATGATGAAAACCATTGATAGCTATTTCTGGCCCCCAAGTTGAATTTTATTTCTTCATACAGTAGTACAGAAGGCGGCGGCGGTCAAAGTACCTACCTCATCGAGTCAATGGAAAATTTGGTCATTAACGAATAGTAAATGACACGAAGATTACAAAACCGCTGGCCGGACAGACTTTTTCTAGGCCTTTTGGCCGCAAAATGGTCACTTCCGGTTGCGTTTTTTGGTGTTGGGGTATACCATCAGGTCAATAGAAAATTTAAATAGTAGTTGGTAGAGATCTGGTGGTAGATTTAAAATCATTTGGTCGGACAGACACAATCCGGGACCAACCCTTTGTCCGACCATCTCAAAAAACGGAATTTTTGGTGTTGACCTACATCATCGGGTCAATGGACAAATGGGGTATCAAATGAAAGCTTGGACCGTCTACTTTAAGAATCTACTGGTCGGACAAACTTTTCATAGGCCAAACATACGTCCGACCGCTTTTTCCCCAAAAAATGCTTTCATCTTTTTTCAACTCAATATCAAAAGTCTGTAAGTCAAATAAATATAAAATTTGTATCAGATAAAAGTTAATACTTACCGACGAACTATCTACTTCCAGCAGGGAAAAGTTAATCCAAATTATTCATTGAGTGTTACACATACATATGTCTATATAGGGTATATTTAGTTTTTTTTCCAAATATAAGATGAATTCATTTTTTCAAAAAAGATATAATATAAACATAAAATCACATATCAATACATAGAATACAAAAAATAAACTTTGCATATATTCCAGTAATTATTCATGGACAATTAAAATAATACAAAATTAAGAAATACCGTCTTTATCAGAATCTTCCTCACTCAAATATTTCAATTCTTCTTCTCCTTCGTTGTTTTTAAAATAATATCATCAACATTAAGCGGAGTGGGATCCCCTTGAAACCAAAGTGGTATTAACTTTTCATCCTTCAATACTTACCCAAAATCTTCTGCCCTCAGTTTGACGCAGTCTGCTTCTGTGGCATTAGCCCACATAGAACTTACAAAAACTGTCCTTTTAATTTTTTCATTGAGTGATTCAAAACATGGGGGTATCAAGCTAGAGTCAAAGTTTTGTATATTTTTAAAAAAAATTACCAACCGACGCGACGTATTTTTAGAAGCATATATGTTTTGAAACCTTTGAAATCTAGCTTCATTTACACTTTTGCAGTTCCGTAGACCATACATATGTGAAGTAAAGTTTTGAATAACTTCTGTATCTTTTTCTAGTAAAAGATCAGTTTGTTTACTCAATGCTTCAAAGGCAGCTTGATAACAACCACTTTTTTGAAGGATATCCAGAGGTTTAGCTTTTCCTTTTCTAAAAAAACTGGCCGTATAGTCGCAACCTATAAAGGCATGAAATGCTGGTAGCGCAGCACATAAATTCACTCCCAATGTCTAAGCTAGTTGCGTACAGTTTATGCAATTGAAATTATTTCTTTTCGAGCTGCCACTTGCAAACCAAATCTCTAAGTCCTTGAATTTGTGCATATTCCCCAGTAAAATAACGAGTATGTCTGTGTCAGATTCAGATGCTCGAACCATAATGTTGGAATTAGGTTTTGATTGGCTTATCTTACGAGTGATTCTTTAAATTTAGGGTTTTTAAAACATTTAAGTAAATCATCTGTTCGTTTTTGAAGTGGTCCAGAAATCGTGAAAATTGAGACTTCTACTTCATTTCGAACGCAATGTTCAGAGTCTTTGATGGATGGGTGTAAATAGCGGTCAAAAACTACATGAATTTCCGGGGCATCCGTGTAACATACTCTTGTTAAAATCATCTCGGATATTTTGTAAAATGTTTGAGGAACTAATGACCCTAAGAGATGGATTTAGTAAAAGCCATCAATTAATTCTAAATATTTCAGTGTCAGTATGTCAGTTTTGTGCATTTCACCAGTATAGTGACAAAGGGCTGGGGGGCTGGAGACAATGGATATGATAAACAAACCTCCATGTCAATTTTTTTTTCTTAAGCTATTGCTAATAGTCCCCCAAAGGCATCCCGTTCCATTTTTATAAGGCTCTGTTTTGTACCATCTCTACTTTTTTTATATTTTTTTTAAGCATTCTGATGCGAAGTTTAGAATATTGTTGCCCTTTAAAGTTTTTTCAAATCGACCAATGTTTTCAGAACACTCTTCAATAAATGTTATCTTTTGTTTTTGCCCTGTTTCATTGACATTTAGAACAAAGTCAGCTGTCTGTTGACTTGTCGCTCAACCTGTTGTTATGTTAAAAAGAAATTCTTTTTCCAAGTTTTCATAAAAAGGATTTATATTTTTTGTTTAAACATTAATGTAGGCGATCACTAGAGAATGAAGTGCTCCAAAAGGCAAAAGTGTTTGAATTTAAAAATATTTACATCAACTCAATCAGAAACGTTTATTAAATGTATTACTTAAAAATCAAATTTTAAAGGTAATAATGCTTAGATAAAAAAACAAAAACCTCTGTGATAAGAATGTTAAAACCATTTCTCCGCAAACCGCAAAATACCTTAAGCCGGTCATGATAATGCATTTGGCATTGAAATTAAATTTTTTTTTTATTGCTTTGACCATTTACAAAAACAATATTGTATTTACATTTGATTCAATATGAGATGTTTTGATTCGTTTCTGTGATGTTACGTCAGGCGCATTTATATAATTTCTTTTTAAAGTAATCTTACGGTAACACTTTGTATGGTAGCCAAACAAATCTTTAGAATCAGGTAATAATTCAATATCGCCGTACTTAAAACCCTTCATTTTTCGAATCAATAAAGCATCAATACGTTTTTTAAGTATTTCGTCTGTAAAATCATTAATTTTTGGAAAATCTTCCCAACAGACAAAACACTTTTTAAATTCTGATGCCATAATATTAGAAATTAACACAAAACAAAATATTGATTATAATTCAAACAATTTTAGTTTATTTCTTCCACACTTTAAATGAGCCACTCAAACTTTCTACCGAAAGTGTTTTTGTTACAATTGTAACGATGAAGTGTTTAAGTGGTCAGTAGGGAAGAAAAGCATTTTAAATTAACAGTAAGTTCTCATAAAAATTAAGGCCACTTACATAATCCGTGCAAATTTTGGTATCGGTCCACAGGAAATACTATTATTTATTATGTATTTACATATCATGTTGGTTTGTTTTGAGAAAAAAACTTGCAAGAAAATGTGTTGAAAAAACAATTTTGTCTTTATTAAATTCTAGCGTCCCGGCTTCGCACGGTTAGACATAAATAGGTACAGATATTTAAGTTATAAGCATGCTAATTAAAACGACCATGAATCACTAAATTAGAACAAATTTGTTTGTCCTATCATTAATACTCTTCGCAGCGTATGCGATGAAAGACATTTTATGGAACATTTTTGTACACCTTCGGTTGGTTTTAATAGGAATTTCTAAAATTTTCTATAGTAATCTAGTACTAAATATAGCCTATGTTACTCAGTGATAATGTAGCTTTCTAATGAAAAAAGAATTATTAAAATCGGTCCAGTACTTTTTGAGTTTATTCATTACATACAAAAATACAAATCTTTCCTCTTTATAATATTAGTATCGATAGTATAGATATCCTTATTAATTATCATTAGAACCAAAAAATATAATTTTATTTGATACCTGCTGCAATTTTAAGTACAGAAACATTATTACATTTTAATTGGAGTTATAATAGTTCGTCGGTAAGTATGTCATTTATTTAATTTATAAAAAAAACATTAATTTCCTGAGAAAGAAATGATCAATACATTTTGTTATGGCTTTTTGTAATTTTTTTAAAACTTTTTTACATAATTTATTTAGGTGACAATGTTAACTTTTATCTGATACAAATTTTATATTTATTTGACTCAAAAATTTTTGATATTTGGTTTAAAAAAGATGAAAAAAGATGAAAGCATTTTTTTGGGGAAAAAGCGGTCGGCCCATGAAAAGTTTGTCCGACCAGTAGATTCTTAAAGTAGACGGTCCAAGCTTTCATTTGATACCCCATTTACCATTCGTTAATGACCAAATTTTCCATTGACTCGATGAAGTAGGTACTTTGACCGCCGCCTCCCATACTATATTGTTTTTGATGTAAATCCTCGGTAGCCATCTTGGTTTGCCTAGAAGCTTAAGCTTATTAGAATATGTGTGCTTAACATTTGCGAGCAAAACTTTTTAGCGAATTCTATTTTTGCGTTAGAACAAGCCAAACAAAAAAGCGGACGCATGAAATGAACTGATTTGAGCTTGCACCCCATTATCAATATAAATTTGTAATTTAAAAACCTGATATGGAAAACTGAGTATGCATCAACGAAAAGTGCTCTATTCATAAACCGACCGACCGTGACGCCGACGACGCCGACGCACGAAAACAAAGGTAAATAATATTCTGAACCACCAATGATATAACCAATGGTTGCCGTGGAAAATAAAATATTTACGACTCAAACCACCCATCCAATCAAAATACAAAGCTAGATGCAATGCAGACATTTTATAAGATGGATTGCTGCTAACGTTTACAGATTTTCAACCCAGTATGTTTCCACCTTATAGAATGCTTTAATATGTTCAAGTTACCAAAAACACCCCCTTTATAGGGTGGTTAAGTGAGTGATTTCCTACATCAACTTTGTTTTCATCAAAGTCATCAAATCGCAACCCTTGATAATGAGAAAAAAATTCCTACTCTTATTGTATGTCTTTGTTGTTGCTATACAATATATTTATTTCAAAATGTATGTATTAAACTTTGATCTTGAATAACTTTCGACTGAGTTGATTTATCAAAAAGTGACATTTGACCTTTTTTGTAGAGCGTTCAATTCTCTACAAAATACATAAGAGGTATTGCAATGCAATTTATCGTTCGTTAGTTATAAAAATCAGAAGAAAAAAAAATTGTTCCTGTGTTATTCTTGCGATGTGCGATGCGGACTACCTAAATATTAATATTAAGTGCTCATATTTTCAGAGGCCTATTTTGGCATGTAAACGAAACTTTTGAGCCTGGTTCCGAGAAAAAATAATAATTTTTTTTTTTGAAACGCTATAATATATATGGTATATATATGTATACAATTGCAGTCTTACGAATCCTTTAGCCGGTGTTAGGCAAACACCAGCTGATTATTTCCGAATACTTGTTACGGATTTTCATAGCAGTTGTGATTTTTCTTTTTTTTTTTTTTTTATTTTAAACTTTTTCAGAATTAAATGAATTGCTTTCACACATAGGTGGCGCTTTTGGTCATCATGAACGAACGAGTCCAGCACTTTCATTGACAATAAAAATAAAATGCACGACTGGGTCGCACGAACTTGCTCCTGTATGCAAAGAGTCTGTTTAAAAAAGTACCTACATATATAAGATTTAAAAATATACCTGTTGAATAAGTTTGTCTTGAAACGCGCGATTCATTCCAAGACACAATTCATCCTAGGACAACTCGTCCCGGAAATGAAAAATACTTGTAAGCATACTTAACGAAAACAATTGTTTGTGTATTCAACTAGTTAGTTCAAAGCTATCTCCTTTGGATAGCTTTATTTTAATTTCATATTGGAAGAACCAGGATGGAAAATAAATTATCTGAAGATAAGAAAGAGGAAGAACATGTATGTTTAAATTGTAAAGCGATCGCCTATTGGTTGTGTAGTTAGGTAGGTGTCTAAAACGAATAAGGAATAGTTCATTGGCGTGCTCAGCTTTATGCAGATAGATAGATAAGGACATGTTTACGATGATAATGAAGGAATGTTATTGGTAGGTAGAAGTTAGTTAATACAATCCAATCACATTCCTTCATTCCTACAAACATGGAGTTATTACGTTCAGTTTATTTTTTTCGTTAAAGTTTAAAAAAAAAACAAGCATACGAACAGGTACAAGAAATTGCTATTCATGTGTGACTTACAGTCAGGCTCTTGTGCGTTTTGGATATTAGTTATGAAGTGACACGTAAGCAGTAGTTGTAGAGGTTGTACGTTTTTTTAACTTATACTAAGTATTTATTGTTTTATATAGGCGAAGGCAAGTAAAACATGTGTGAAACAACCTTATTCTTAAAAAATTATATTTTAAAATCATATATACAAAGGTACCAAGATAATACTTCTTGAAAGACACTTCCGTAATCCGATGCAGTGGCGCTACACGGCTATCGTTGGTATTTACAATAGTTATAGCTATAAAAATACATAAATGTTTACCAAATGCATTAATTTGGATAAAAGGTAGGAATATAATTAAAATGTTGTCAAAATAATTTAAAAATCCAAAAAATAAAAAATTGCACTTTTGGTAATCAAATATAATAAGAGCTTATTCAAAAAAAATTATTGAAATCAGTTCAAAAGTTGCTGAGAAAATTAAAAAACAAAATAACAGTTCTATGAGCGGTACCTTTCCTGAGCAATACAAAAATATGTTTTTCTTATTAAAAGAAGCCAAGTTAAAAAATGAAATTTTAGAGAAAATTAAAAAAAAAATCTATCGGTTTGTTTTTGAGAAAATTCGAATTTTCGTTTTTTGACCAAAAAAATTGTATGGGACGTTTAGTTTTGAACTTTAAAAACAAAATAAAAAAAAGCCTAACGCGAATCTGCTCAAAACCTTAACTTCGAAGTTTGAACTCAATCGACCCAATGGTTTAGGCTGTAGGAGCGTGGACAGACAGACAAAAAAGACCGGACGGAATCGCGGGACCCACTTTTTTCGACTTCTCTACCATCGTAATATCATGTTTGATTAAAATCTCGAGTTCGAAATTTTGCACGAATGCAAAACTTGCCATATAGTTCCTAATACATATGTCGCAAGTAAAAATTTCCTACGTACTTACTTAATACTAAAGTATTTGAATCTTTACGATCATTAAGATGGCAGGTAGGAACATATGTCCATTCCAATTCCATGCATTCCCCATTTTCCCCATTCCTTGAAAGGGAAGAAAGATCAATAACTACAATAGCATATGCTGTCCTTCTCATCCCTAATTTCTTGTCAATAACCAAAAACCAAAGTACACCACTGCCTTTCAATTTCATTCCGACGGTCGCCGTGAATGTCGTGTAGCGAAATTTATTTTAAAAAAATTCGAATTCGGTTACAAAACTCAAAACCAAACAAGATAAGAACGCACAAAAGGTGCTTCAATCTCCGATTTTGAAGACGTAGAATTTCTTCAGACCAAGGAATATGTATCTTACCATATACCTACGTTAAAAAAATTGATCATATAGATATGTGGAGGTAATTCTAATTCCAAAGTCCACTTTTATTAATATGTATGTTTATAATATGAGGTTAAGGATTATACTTTTAAGACGTGTGTATCGTACGAGATCAGCAAAGAGAAGAAAGTAATTTCAATTTGTAATTATAAAATGTCTATATACCTTCCGGTATTTGCTAATCAAGTACAATTCTTTCAAATTGTGTGATTAAAAAAAATATTTTTAGTTTAAGAATGAGAAACTAGGGTTCGCAACAGATACTTAATGACAACAAAAACATCTCTGACGTTTATTGCTATCTTCTGCCACCATAAAACATAATTTGTTTTTTGTTTTGAACTAAACAGACTTAATTTTATTTTGGAGGTACTTTTCGCTCATTTTAATAATTTAACAATCTTTTTTTGACAGTACGTGTATTTGTGTTTTTTTTTAATAAAGTTCCCCTTAAGAAGGCAGGAACTCCTGCTTTGGGAAAACAAATGTTACATTTTAGTTTACAAAACATCCATCGACTATTTTTCACCCATCGTTTGGCACGAGTACGATAACTTTGGCGACAAGATATAATAACGGTTTTTGGTAGAAGGGCTTAATACAAGCATTTTTTACTATAGCAGGGGGGTCTATCTCCCCCCGTTTAGGCGGTAGGGGCAATTTAAAAAAATTATTATTTAAAATGGAAAAAAATAATTAAAAATAACGGTGACACTTACAATTAAGTTTTATACATTTTTTTAAAGCCAACATTCTGTTTTATTAGCCAGTTTTTAATTCAAGTCAAAACTATGCGTAGTTTTTGAAAAATTTAATTTTAAACTCAAAATTTGAGTAAAAACAGTTAAAAAAAAAAGGTTTAAAGTATAATTTTTCAATACTTCAAAATTATCTACCATTGTTTTTATTTCAGAATTTATTGCTCTTATTTGTTTTTGATCAAAAACTGAAAACAAGATGATTTTATGTCTTTTAGTTTTTGAGAAAATTGAAAATAACCACAACTACTATTTTAATTTAATTCTTTTTTTTTTTTGCTTGAGTGGTCTTATTTTGATAGTAACAATGGTAGGTGCGAGTTTGGTTGTATGCAACAGTAAGGTGTGTGCGAGTTTGGGTGTATGCAACAGTGGGATCTGCAACCCCCCTGCTTGGGAACACTATAGGATTTGGGGTGGGTGCAAGTTGGAGTGTGTGCATGGTGGGGAGGGGGCAAGGTTCGGTGGGTGCATGCAAAGTTTCTTTTGCATTTAAATAGGTAAGCTGGATTTAAGAAAAATTAATTTACCCTAGGTGTATCTTAATCCATATTCGATTATTACTATCAAAATAAGACTACGTTAATACTTAAGCAAGGAAAAAGTAATTTAATTAAAATATTTTTGTTTGGTAATTTTCAATTTTCTCAAGAACTAGAAGACATAAAGTCATCTAGTTTTCAGTTTTTGATCAAAAACAAATAAGAGCAATGAATTCTAAAAAAAAACAGTAGATAATTTGAAACTTTTGAAAAACTACACTTTAAACCTTTTTTTTAAATTATTATTATTATTATATTATTATATGATGTTTTTTTGTTTGCATACATTTTTAGTTTAAAACAATTTTTTTCAAAAACTATGCATAGTTTTGACTTGATTTAAAAACAAGCTAATAGACAAAAATGTTGGCTTTAAAAAAAGGTATAATACCTAATTGTAAGTATTACCGTTATTTTTTAATTATTTTTTTTCCATTTAATGTACATATTTTTTTAAATTGCCCCTACCGCCTAAACGGGGGGAGATAGACCCCCCTCCCATAGTAAAAAATGCTTGTTTTTAACTGTTCTATACAAATCCGTCATTAAACTTTGTCGCCAAAGTTATTGTACTCTCCCCCATCGTTTCAACCTCAAAAACATACAAACATTTTTTAGTGCAATAAACCGGAAGTCAACATTTTTAATTGCTTGTAATATAATTTGATTTGGTCTAAAAATCAAGTGTTAAAATAATATTTGGCTGTTTTTCTCTGATAGATTGCTTTTGTAAGACCTTTAATTTCCATCGTGTAAAATTGTTCTGTGTTGTTTTATTTGTTTTTAATTGAAAGTGCACTGCTTTATTAATTGTATTGGCTGTGATTATCTTTTCCTAAGTTTAACCTTGGCCACTAACTAAACTTGACCCAAATAACCGAAGTTATGATAGCAATTAAACTAGACCAAAAACAATAGAAAAGTAGCATCAGAAAAAAGAGAGATGCACTGTCCTAAAAAATAATGAGTCAACCCGAAAAAAACTTGCTGTGATGACTTCCTTGAGTTGCACATTTGTATTTTTTTTTTGTTGAATAAATGAGAACAACTTATTTAAATGAAATGTTGGAAGCTAAAGAAGCAACAGAAGCACATACAACTGATTATATATACAATTTAAACACAACAACAAGAACAAGCTCAATATCGAAGACCCGAAAGAAAGTATAGACAGATAAATTAATTTCACTTTGCATGTGATTTGAAAAGTTTAGTTTACTTTTCTAAGTTAAACGTTGTTAGTCACAATTTTAGTTCAGTGTTTATTTTAGATTTTTGAGTTGTTGGTTTTTATTATTATAATTATAACTTTTTTTTAAGAAATCTTATTTCGTTCCGCAAGATCCATTAGTCAGGGTCGTTTGCATTTATATGATGTTTTTTTTTTTAATATTTCATAAACATAATTATACCAAACGTCAAGATAAGGATTTGAAAAAATATACAACATATATTGAAATCAAAATATTGACAAAGCCATAGAATAGAAGTGTGAATATACTTTGCAAATATGATATTTTGAAAGAAAGAAGACCAAAGGATGAAAATGACATATTAGTGTGTTTGGAAAAAAGAAACAAAAAGTGTAATTGCCTTCAAAAACAAATCTTTTACTACACAAATAACCGGAAGTAAAACATGGAAGTTTTAAATCTCCTTCAAGGCGGTAAGTTGAAGTTTAGTTTGTTTATGTTATGAAAATTCTATTTTGCACATTCTCAGAGATAAAAAATTGTTATAAATTGTTCACATAATAACTAAAGTGAATTTTTTACGAACCGAAGACTTGAAAAAAGGTCGTTACTTTTATTATGAAATTGGTATTAAAAGTAAAAAACTTTTTGGTTAGAACTCAAATTCTTCCAACCGTTTTTTTTTTTTGACAAAAAGCCGACAGCGAACAGTTTCTGTCAAATAAGGCAATTAAATTTGAATTACTTTCTTCTTTCTTCTAATTGTGTTCATGTGTTTGTGAAGGTGTGAACTAGGCGATAGCCTTATAGCGTATGTCAAAATTAATGACCCCATATTTTATTCCGAAATCAATAATATAATATGTACATAGGTACGCCAACAAGGCACCCGCGTTCCAAATGTCCCAAATAATTTTCTTAGGAACAAGAACATTGATGATTCGAAATCGGAAACGATGGACATGATACTGTGTTTATAAATGAGCATGATCACTGCATGATTGCAGCTGCGCATTTTCACAAAAACAGATAAGTTATACTATTGTGCGCAGCGTCATATGATAAGATATTTGGCGTTAGGTCTGTAAGCCCAAAAACCATATCGCCGAAATTAGAATTGTCATAGCGCCCAAAACAGCGTTAAAACTTTTTTGGTTTTTTTTGCAATTCTAAATACAAAAAAGAGGCTGGGATGCGACCCACACTGATAACTTCACATCCCGTCTGTCGATTTTTCTTGCTTAAAAGTTTGTCTATATGTATCAATTTTTACCAAATTTGCGTACTATTTTTTGTAGATTTTTGTTGGATTTTTATAAAAAAATTACTGAATATCGAAAACAATATTATCTGTGAAATAAAATAAGTTTAAAGCCAATATTTGTAATTTTTGAAAAGCTATTTGAGTCGATTTTTTAGATTTTTAATTTTTTGTACAAAAACTGTCAATTCGATTTTTTTCAAAATTTGTCTGAATGTTGACAACGATATTTTTTGAAAAATTAAAGTGTTTAAAGCCAATATCTCAAAGTTTTGAAAAGATATTTGAGTCAAAAATCAATTTTTACCAACTTTTATTCATTTTTTTTTAAGTTTTTATTTTTTGTAAAAAAAAACTGTCAATTCGATTTTTCTCAAAATTTTATCAGATGTCAAAAACATAATTCATCGTTGCACAAAATTGTTTTGGAGATGAAATCATATTTTAGTCGTAAAATTTTCGAGGTGACAAATTTTTTTTTCAGTTTTTTTGATTTATAAAAAAACCGTTAATTGGATTTTTTTTTCAAAGAATGTAATTGTTTTGCATCACGTTACAATATATAATATAAAATTTAATTCAAGTCTCTAGCGTCATTGGTTCATAAGATATTTAGGTTTAACCAAAATGTTCACCTTTTTTTAAACTGCTATGGTAAAAAAACCACTTACGCAATTTTCTTGAGAGTCCTTTCTGCATCTTTCTGCCTTATTATCTGTATAACAAAATTTATTTGAAGTCAATATCTCTTCTGGTTCTTGAGCTATGGACGACGAAAAAAACGCGAACGTACGTACACACGCACGCACAGACATCTTTCTAAAAATCTTTTATTTAGACTCTAGGGACCTTGAAACGTCGAGAAATGTCAAAATTTTCAATTCGACAAATCGAAACCAGTACAATAACTTCCTATGGGAAGTTAATAAGCGTTCGGTCTTATTGCCCAAAAAAATAACGCCAAGATATTAAAAATATCATACCGCCAAATGCCCAAAATCAATTTTAAAAAAATATCATTATGCCCACATTACTTAACTAATTTGGAACTTACAATATTAGTAGTTCCCATACAAAATTTTTGGTCAAAAATCCAAAATTCAAATCTTCTCAAAAACAAACCCATAGACTTTTTTAAATTTCCGCTTACATTTTTTATTCTTACTTTGGCTTCTTTCAATATAAAAAATATGTCTTTAATGCTCCAGAAGGGTACCTACCATAGAACAGTTATTTTGTTTTAAAGTTTTGATGATCAAAAATGTCATTGTTTTTATTTTTGATTAAAAAAAAATATCAAAACATTTTTTTGACATTTGATATCTTGAAAACGGGTCATCATTTTTTCCGAAATTGAAATGTTAAACGTAATAAGCTCTAAATAACTGCATACACAAATATTTGTACACTAAAATTGAAAAATTGTATGTATCTATAAAAACTTAATTAAAAATCAAAACGGTCAAACCATTTTCAAATAAAAAATTTGAAAAAAAAATTTGATAGCAAATTTTTTTTGGAGGTACATTTTTAAATTTCAAAATACAGGAAATATTTTTGAACAGGCGCTTTGGATACATGAGCAAGTTCGTACGACCCAGTCGTGCATTTAATTTTTGTTGGCCATACTTCATTTGTGTTTAAAAAATATGCCCAATATTACTTTATATTGCTTTTTGAAAACAAACATAACAATGGATTTTTATTTTACCATAATAAAATACTTGACCGACAAAAACTACAATTTTCATAAAAAAATAAAAACAAAATAAAATATATTAGGTATCCCATCTCTCATCTATGTAGGAGACGCAGCACTTTAAATGCATTGAATTTAAATGCCTAATTTTACTGTTTGAATTAAAGTCGTTTGTTTTTTATTTTAATTTTTTCAATTTTTCAATTTAATTCAAAACATAATAAAAAAACAAAACAAGTAAGAAATACATAAATGTGTTCTTGTAACACATATTTACCCTACAAAACTTTGAAATTGGACAAAACACCCTTTCACTCGTTTCGGGAGCAAAAACAAAATAAATATGAACTATAATACCCTAAAATCCGATTTAACCAAATCTTTGCACTGCTTTTTGGGTTGAATACTTTAAACAAAGGTTTTGGTTCTGGATGACCAGGAGAAGGAATTTGGTTGGGTGGGGCATCTCTCCAGACGCCACATCTCTCCCGGAATTACCCTATAATATAATGCAACTATGAAAGAGTTAAAATTTTCCCTTTGATGCAACACGTAGTGTACAAATTTGTATTGCATAGTTACATTTTAAACATTTTCACTGTGTTAGTAAAAAGAACAATTGTTGAGCATTGTTATTATTGGATTTTTATTTTTTTTATTTTCTTTGTTTTATATAACTTTCTAAAAAGTTGTGCATTTTAGCAATGTAATCGCATTACATGATCCAAACAAAAATATGTCTGTCGTCGCATTACCGGAGTTTTAAATTACAATTTCATTTACCAAACGCTGTTTTTCGTTTTCAAGACACGCTTTTATCCTGATAGTAACATTTTTTCTTCAGATTAAAAGCCGATAACGTTTTGCAAAAAATGATTTTAGCCACAGAAATATAATTTGTCACTAAATTTCTGTATTAAAAACAAATTTTATTAACTTCCCATAGGAAGTTATTGTAATGGGTCCGATATGTCAAATTGAAAATTTTGAAATTTCTCGACGTTTCAAGGTCCCTAGAGTCGAAATAAAAGATTTTTAGAAAGATGTCTGTGCGTGCGTGTGTACGTACGTCCGTACGTCCGTACGTTCGCGACGTTTTTTTCGTCGTCCATAGCTCAAGAACCAGAAGAGATATCGACTTCAAATAAATTTTTTAATACAGATAATAAGACAGAAAGATGCAGAAAGGGCTCTCAAGAAAATTGCGTGGGTGGTTTTTTTACCATAGCAGTTTAAAAAAAAGGTGAAAATTTTGGTTAACCCTAAATATCTCATGAACCGATGAAGCTAGAGACTTGAATTAAATTTTATATTATACTAGCAAACCCGTCGAACTCCGTTTCGCCACCAGATGGCTTCGTTTTTTGTAACATTTCGTTTGGGGATTAAAAGATGAAGAAAAATTATTTTTTTTTTGTTTTATATTTAAAAAGGAACAATTTTATTTCATTTAACAACAGTAATGAATTCATTTCGATTACAAAAATGAAGTGTAATTTAGTTGAACTTCTCTAAGTAAAAATTGAAAGTGAATCCAAAGTAAATACTGAATCGAAGCGTTAATTGTCACTGCATATACGCAAGGCGAACCGGAAATTGGAATCGTTTGAAGTCAAGTGGAAGATCAGTCGGAATCAGTATTCGAGGAATAAATACATTTTCACCTGCGTACTTTCCGTTAATAATGGTTGCCTCAATCAAATTCGGCATAAGTCTTTTCACCGCAAGTCGAGTACAGTTGCAAAGTCCCGGTGGATTCAAATTACGCAATATCATAATAACTGAACCAACTTTGAGTTGGAAATTATGTGGTGGAAATCATGGTAACTCCAGAGAGTTCAAAAACTCCGTTGGATGTTGTTACTTCGTCGAATATCCTTCAGTGTGAAATAAAGTGCTTCAAGTGATTTCTTATGTGCCATTGTGCACCCATTCCTAACAATGAGCTTGCCAATTTTCCCATTGCACTGGATCGGGAAATATTGCATGTTGAAGTATCAATTGTGTTTAAATTGAGTGGCAACTTAAGCTCAGAATGTGAAGTACGACCGCCTTCTAGAAGAGTTGCCGCAATTCCAGATGATGCTAACGCCAAAGCTATGTCACATCTTGATCGAATAGTGGCCAAAATCAATGAAATGACAAATCTTTTCCCTATTCCTCCAGGTGCGTCCAGGAAGAATAGACCACCAATATTTTTGTGCACCGCTTGCATTAATGTTTCGTATATTTGTTTTTTCTGTTCATTCAGCAACGGCACATTATTTCGAACGAAAAAAAATGCAGCTCTCGATTTAGTTTTTGGTTCAATGCATCGTGCATCGATCGATTTGGCGCAATCATTCCTACTTCAATTAGTAGCTTCTCGATATGTTTGGCATTGGTGGCCATTCACAGTTTTCAAATGCGCAAATGATTTTCGTCCTCATACATTTACCAACAGCAGTCGCAAATAAAAACATTCATCATTTCTAGGATGAACAGTGTACATGTACATGCGACCTAGCGCATCAGTGGAAAACACCTGTGGCCAATTTGGAATTTTCTCTTAATATATTTTGTCTTTCTTCGCTTAAGTTCTGTGAATACACTTGTTGCCGCCTTGCATGTCTTGTGCGGAGGCCGATGTTCGCACGTTCGTACTCTAGGCAAATATTCTTATTATCTTTAAAACAAACGTTATTTGAAGTCGATATCTATGACGTTTCTAGAGATATGGTTGACTAAAAAAAAGGTTCCCAAAAGTAAGCCCTAGGGCCCTTGAAACGACAAAAAATTTAAAAATTTTCAATTCCACAAAACGGAATTTTTACAATAGCTTTCTATGGGAAGCTAAACGGTGTTCACCTCTTTTCTGTTGAAAATTGTCCTGAATTTTGTCTGCTATAAACCTCACGGAGCCCGAGACCATTCCAACGAATGCAAAATCGTGAAAATCGGTTCGTGCGTTCTGGAGTTATAACGTCAGAAAGGAAAACCCGACTTATTTTTATATTATAGATTTTTCATTTGCAACATATAGACCATTAGACCATTAATCGAAATATAAACTATCCTATATCTTTAGTTAGACCAAATTACACATAAAATGCCAACTTTCATCGAAATCGGTTGACTTGGTGAAGAGTTCACTGGGAACATACATATGACACTGGATTTGTATATATTAAGATATTGTAACGTGATACAAAACAATTATATTTTTGGAAAAAAATCCAATTAACGGTTTTTTTTATAAATCAAAAAAACTGAAAAAAAAAATTTGTCACTTCGAAAATTTTACTACTAAAATATGATTTCATCTCCAAACTAATGTTGTGCAACGAAGAATAATGTTTTTGACATCTGATAAAATTTTGAGAAAAATCGAATTGACGGTTTTCTTACAAAAAATAAAAACCTAAAAAAATATTAATAAAAGTTGGTAAAAATTGATTTTTGACTCAAATATCTTTTCAAGACTTTGAGATATTGGCTTTAAACTACTTTTATCTTTCAAAAAAAATTGTTTTCAACATTAGGAAAAATTTTGAGAAAAATCGAATTGACAGTTTTTTTACAAAAAATAAAAACCTAAACAAAAATTAATAAAAGTTGGTAAAAATTGATTTTCGACTCAAATATCTTTTCAAGACTTTGAGATATTGGCTTAAAACTACTTTTATTTTTCAAAAAGTATTGTTTTCAACATTCGGTAAAATTTTGAGAAATCTTGGATTGACAGTTTTTTTCTACAAAAAATCAAAACCTTAAAAAAAACAATACTAAAACTTGGTAAAAATTTACTTTCGACTCAAATAGCTTTTCAAAAATGTATTTGCTTCAAACTTATTTTATTTCACAGAAAATATTGTTTTTGATATTCAGTAATTTTTTTATAAAAATACAACAGTCCGTTTTTTCATACAAAAATAAAATCTCCAAAAAATAGAACGCAAATTTGGTAAGAATTGATACATTTAGACAAACTTTTAAGCAAGACAAATCGATAGACGGGATGGGAAGTTATCAGTGTGGGTCGCATCCCAGCCTCTTTTTTTTTATTTCAAATAAATCCTGGATCTTTTAAAATGTTCTACCATCAATAACTTTTATGAACATATTGATATTTCTTGACGTTTTAAGGTCCCTAGAATCTAAATAAAAGATTTGTAGAGAGTTGTCTCTGTGTGCGTGCGTACGTACATTCGTTTGGGAAGCTTTTTTCGTCCTCCATAATCTCAAGAACCAGTGGAGAATTTCACTTCAAACAAATTTCGCGATACATATAATAACACAGAAAGATGCAAAAGGACTCTTAAAAAAGGAGTGGGTGTATTTTTACCATAGCAAATATAAAAAAGTGAAAATTTTGGTTAACCCAAAATATCTCAGGAACCAATAACGCTAGCGACTTGAATTAAATTTTATATTATATAATGTGTCGTGATACCAAACTAATAATATAAAAAAAAAATCAATCAACGACTTAAAAACAACAAAACTAAAAAAAAATAAATGTCACCTCGAATATTTTACGAACAAAAAATTATTTTATCTCCAAAATAATTGTATGCAACGAAGAATAACGTTTTGGTAAAATTTTGAGTTTTTTTTACGAAAAATAAAAACCTAAAAAACACACATTTATTTTCAACCTAAAAATCTTTTTGAAAATTAAAGATATTGGCTTCAACTAATTTCTTTCTATAGAAAAAATTGTTTTCGACATTGAGTAAAATGTTGAGAAAGGTCGAACTGACAATTTTTTTTAGAATGAATAGAACCTGAAAATACATTACTTAAACTTGGTAAAAATTGATTTTCCAACAAAAATTTCGTTAGCAAAAATAGATTTTGAAATTAAACTATTTCATCTATTTTATTTTTTAGAAAAATTCAACTGACAAATTAAAAAAAAAAACACGAAAATCTACAAAAAAAAATGATAAGAAATGATTTCCTACTCAAGTATTAGTATCAAGTATTAAGATACTGACTTCCAAACGTGTGTCGGGAGCAAACGCACGAATATATTAATGAAATACATTCTTGAAATATGTATGCATTTATTAAACATATTGCATAAGCCAGACATATTAATGAAGTCGGCAGCATAATTAAAAAATATTGTAATCAAAAATAATTTGTGAATTTTAAGTCTCAATAAAGAAAACTGAACTGAACTGATACTGACTTCCAACTATTTATCTCACACAAAATATTGTTATAAATATTTTGTTAAAGTTGTAAGCAAGACAAATCGACGGACGGGATGGGAAGTAATCAGTGTGGGTCGCGTCCTAGCCTCTTTTTATTTTCGTTTGAAAGTAATTACTTTATTTTTATATTATTTTTTAAATAATAAAGTCCACCAATTATCGTATTCTTTTACAAGCCGACATTGATAGCATCACATTTTGGTGTGGGAAAAATAGCCTTGCCCTCAACCCTTTAAAATGCCAAACAATAGCTTTTACTAAAAAACGAATACGTAGTGTATTTGATTATGGCATATCACAGAAAAAACTCTTTCGCGTCTTCACATTTAAAGATTAAGGTGTTCATTTCTGTTCCAACATCACATTAATTTTATTGTCAATAAGGCTAGTTTATTGTCAATAAGGCTATGCTTGGATTTATAAAACGTTGAGCAAAGGAGTTCAATGATCCCTATGTTACTCATTCCTTGTTCAATTGCCATTTTCGTCCTCATCTTGAATATGCTTCGCAAGTATGGGCTCCCTATTAAGAAATTCATAGAAAACGTATTGAATCAATTCAACATAATTTCATTCGCTTTGCCCTAAAAAAGGGTCTTCCTTGGGATGATCCTTATGATCTGCCTCCCTATGAACATCGTATTCAGCTTCTTCAAATGCAATCTCTCCATCAAAGGCGTGTTAATAATGACTTAATATTTCTTCATCAACTCATTAATGGTGATATTGATGCACCTTATTTCCTATCTTGTGTAAATTTGAATTAGCGAGCCGGAGCTCAACCTGCGTTGATTTCATTTTATACATATTGACTTCCATAGAACTAACTATGGGAAGAATGAAGCTTTAAGTCGATTGATATATTTAATATCATATATATATATTTTATTTTATATAACTTTAATTGTTCATCAATAGATTTAAATCTAATTAAGGTGGGATTAAAATCACTGTTTAGAACCAGTGCACCACTATCGTTAACGTCTTTATTTTATATTTTGTTCTGTAATAGTTCATATTAAATGTTAATTATGTTTTGTATTTTGTGCGTGTGTTAGGCTTTAATTGTATTATTATCTTACTAACAACTAACACATTCACTTATGATGAGCCTCTGATCGTAGTGTGACGCTTGCTATAAGCCCACTACTTTCTGGAAATTCTGAAGTGTACAAAAAAATAGCAGTCATAAAGTGGTGTTCAGGATTTCCAACATGAACAATTTTCTAACTCCAAATAACTTAATTTATTCATTTTATACTGCATTTTAATCTTTTGAAAAATATTTGAAGGATTATAAGAAAAACCTTGATATGAAGGCAATGACGTGACGAACGCCACCCTAAACACTTTTACTACATTATAGCAAATAACATGTAAAACATTATTGTAATTTGAATCATAATTGTAATTAAAATTAAGATCTAATCCTCATTGTAACAGAAAAGAAAAATAACTACCATCAGTCAGTGAAAGGGGTAGGATATTTTTAAGGGTATACCGACATTTTACCCAAGTTTGAAATATCAAAAAAACAAAATCCTCACACTTTAAATAAATCCAAAAATTCGTTATCCAAAAGTACAAAATCTCCAAAAAAAAAACAGGATCTAAAACCCGAGTTTTGGTGAATTGCCGAGTGTCTAAAAAATAATTTTCTTCGTACACCGAATACAATAGAAGCCTGCCATCACCATGAATCCGAATTATGTTTTGTTTCTGAAATATATAATATTATTCAGGTACTTATGTTTTTGTTAAGAAAAAAGTCTATTAAATATAAAAAGGAGAATAAAATAAAAGAAAAACAAAACTTAATTTTGTTCTGAATAATTCCCAAAACCCAAATCTATTAGAACAGATTTACCATATTTCGAGTATGTATACCTAATAAATTATGTTTAGCGCCTTAGATATACTCGAAGTATGGTGAATCTGGATTTTGATTTTGGGGATTCTGGATTTGGGGATTTTCGCTGTGTGGCTAGGGTACCTAACCCATTTTTGAGAATAAACACAACGAAGTGCAGTGTTGGGACACACAAAAGTTTTGTATTGATTGTGGGAATTTGATGTGTACATAAAATATTTATGTATCTCAGAGGTCCTTTAAAGTAAGACTCTTTTAGCAAAACCTATTTTCCAATACTCCTTCGGTTTACGTCATCCGATTTCCAGTTAATGTAAATTTTAAGTTATGACGATTTTATATTGTTATAATAATTGTATTCTTTAGTCCAGATGAAAAGACGCTTTACATTATGTTGTAAACTATTGCTGTATATGCACTTTAAAATTACTTATAAAAATTAATTATTAATATCTATTGAAAGCAATTTAAGATACATGAATTGAAAAAAACTTTTTATGAATGTTCTAGTTTTGTATCTTTAAATTATACAATAAGCTTAATTGTAGTTAAATGTATTTTGATTTATGTATTTTATTTGAAAATATTGAATTTAAGAAATTTGTTTTTATGTAGGTACCTCATTTTCTTAATATTAATTCATTAAAATTTTATTAGTACAAGTCCGAATTACTCTTATCTTATGTAAATTATTAAATATGAAATTTAAAATGAGTTCATAAAAGCTTAAATTTTTCACAGAATTTTGACTTAAGATTAAAAATAAATTCGGCAATTGTTTCCAAAGGTTTAAGAAAATACCTAATTGATCATACTTTAGTTGTTGGGCAATTGTTACATGTTTGTACATATTTGAAACCGTAACATTTTTTGCAGCCGAAATTTCATTTTAGTGGATTCGTTTGTCTATTTGCTTGGAATGAAATAGAAATAGTGATTGATTAATGAGGCGTGTAAGTTAATTCCCTTTAAAATCAGGATGAAACTGATATTATAGGGTGAAAATCTATTTAAACAAATTTATTCAAAAATAAAGCTCTTCATTTAACGAACGCGGAAAAAACTTAAGATTTAATTACCTACTTGTTTATTTTAAGTTTTGTATGGTTATTTATCTGTGGCAAGCAAAATTTATGTTCACAAATATGGAATAGTTTTAGACAAAAATGTTCAAAGCTAGTGTAGGTGAAGAAAAAATACTTTTCAACTAAAAACAATGAGTTAATCAACCAAAATGTGTTTTAATTAATTATAAAATTGGTCAAGCGAGTAGAATCTTAATCCTGTGATGGATGATGAACTCTAAAGTAAAAGGTAAGTAAAAAGTTTTCTATTAATATGTTATTTACACAATACTTAAAAATAATTGGGATTGAGTAAAGGATAAACCTCAACAATCTAATAATGTTTCATCAAAATATTTGCAGTAGCTTTTGAAAAGACTTGTTAAAAATCTATGTGAAAAAAAAACAAGTTTCTCTTTCACAAAAGAATAAAAAAATACAAATAATTGCATTGCATGGACACAAATATCGATACGCATATTCGTCGGTGGTATGACGAAAAGCCTCCTTTTCTCACATGGCCTAAACAGTATACATACCATTATTTTGAGCATAATTACACATAAAAACCAAACACATAATATGATATATTCTCTTGCTCTGGAAAACACAAGGAAATTCCTTAATCTAGAATTGAAAAACAAGAAAACAAAAACAAGTACCTACACGCATGACAAAAAAATATTCGTCACCTCGAATATTTTACGAATAAAAAATTATTTTATCTCCAAAATAATTGTATGCAACGAAGAATAACGTTTCTGACATCTGGTAAAACTTTGAGAAAAATCGAATTGAGAGTTTTTTTTTTTTAAATAAAAACATACAAAAAACATTAATAAAAAAGAGATTATGGCTTCAAACTAATTTTGTCTTATAAGAAATATTGTTTTCAACATTGGGTAAAATTTTGAGAAAAATCGAATTTACAGTTTTTTTAACAAAACATAAAAACATAAAAAAAATATCGCTTAAAGTTGGTAAACATTGATTTTCGACTCAAATATCTTTTCAAATAAAAATATTGGCTTCAAACTAATTTTATCTCACAGAAAATATTGTTTTCGACATTCATTAAATTTTAATATAAATTCAAAAGTCTATTTTTTCATAAAAAAAAATAAAATCTACAAAAAATAGTACGCAAATTTGGCAAACATTTATGGTCGGTTCTCGATATCTCGTGAACAATAGAAGATATTGACTTCAAATTAATTTCATTCATCCAATTTATCCAATTATTTGTATTTGTTTATATAGAAATAAAAACTTTTAAGAAATGGTACTAAAATTGGTAGAAATTGGTTTTCGACTAAAAATCTCGTAAGCAAAAATAGATTTTGAAATCAAACTATTTCATTATATGCAAAATATTGTTGGTAATTTTTAAAATTTTAAGAATACTGCAACTGATAGCTTTTTTAACAAGGAACGAAAACCTATAAACTTTAAAGCAAGACAAATCGATAGACGGGATGGGAAGTTATCATTGTGGGTCGCATCCCAGCCTCTTTTTCAAAATTAAATCAGTTTGGTATCACGTCACAATATGCATATAACATACAATTTAATTCAAGTCGTACTACCCGTGGAATGATTAAGAGTTGTAAATCGCAAGGCCAACGGACTGTTGCGCCACCCAATTTTTTGGGTTAACCAAAATGTTCAATTTTTTTGTGAGTCCCTTCTGCATTGTTTTCTGTAAAACAAAATTTATTTAAAGTCGCTATCCCCACTGGTTCTTGAGACATGGACTACGAAAAAAGCTTCCCGAACGTACGGACGTACGGACGAAAATAAATAAAAACATACTAAGAAATTTAAAACAAAAAAACTACTACCTTTAAATGTTATATTGTTGTTAAAATTTGGTAAATTTAAAACAGAAAATTCATTTGACAATTACAACAAAAAAAAATACAAGAATTTGTTAAAACTGTTTTTCACTCCATTCCAAATTTTATCAAAATATTGTTGTTAACATTTTTTGATGAAATGATTAACTGACTTTTTTTCAAAAAAACATCGACTCGAATATCTCGTGAAAATATAATGACATTGACGTTTTTGTCGTCGTCGTCGAGCAAAATTTATTTCACAAATAATTTGTTAATCAATTTAAACAAACTCCAATTATACTGCTAAATAAGTTTTACTTCTCGAATATCTGACAGAAAACAGCTTGAAATATCAGGTGCTAATTTTTAAGAGCACCAGTGGGAAGTTATCAGTGTGGTATGCATCCCAGCCTCTTTTTGTTTGTTTTTCATACAGCACTAGACAGATAATAATTGAACATCATCTTATATTCCTGTAGTATAAAAAATAAAAACAAAAGTTTCCTTCCTGTCCCCTGTCTGTCCCAAAAATAAAATATTTTTTTTTGTGTAGTGCCTATTGCACCAAGATCTTGAGAATCAGAATTCCGTGCGTTCATTTTCAGAACAAAAAATAGAAAAAAATTAAAAAAAAAATTGAGAGCAAGAGAACTCGAAATATACATATATAACATATTTTATAATTTTCATATAAATTTACATTTACTTATATATGTATGCATATATAACAATTTTGTTAGAAGTAAAATCAACATCTCTCAACCGAGCTATAGAGACATAGAGGAGGATCGAAGAGATCTCTCTATAAGCCTTTTCTATTTTTTTTGTTTTTTTGTTTATGCCTTTGAAAAACCATATCTCGTTAAGAAATATAGGTTTTTCAAAAATATTTTATTTTCGACTGACTGTATTTTTGTATGGCTTGCCTATTGTTGTTGTTGTTTTTGGTGGTTTGTTGGTTCTTCTTGATGGCTGGCTGCTGGTGGTTCGTGTTGGATTTTAATTTCTTCTGTTTTTTTTTGTATTTTTTACGATCCAAGAATATTTTTCAGCCACCGTCGCCCAGTGCAATCCAAGAACTCTTATGGGGGGCACGAGACAAAAAATGGGGTACTTCAAACGACGATACAGTGGTTGACGTGGAGTTTTTCATTTTTTTTTAATATTTGGTTCGCGATAAAATTTGATTTTTAGTTGTTGTCCTTTTTCAAAAAGTTTTGATAAATCGTTATATTTATTAAGCAAAAAATATAAAACTCATAATTCGAATTCAAATCGGTTCGGTATAAAAATACATATAAAAGATATCCAACCTAACCAAGTCAATCAACGAAAACAGAACCAATTTAAACAAAAAAAAATAAATAATTACCTAAGGTCTTAACAAATTAATATAAATATCCACATATATATATGCATGTACACACATGTACATATAAATATATATGTATGTATATAATGTGCCCGCTTGAAAAGTGATAAAAGTGTCAATAAAATGTATCATTAAGAAATATTAAGAGAGCGATTTTTAAAACAAAAACGTTCTTGTTTTAAAAATTATTTCTGTGCAAAAAATATCGATTAGGTACCAAACAAAAAAAAAAAGAAATAAAAAATAAAATAATTTATTTTATGTAACGGTGATTATAATACATATTTGATATTGCGCATATTAAAGAATTTTTTTGTCTTTTGATTAAAAAAAAAATAATAATAATAATAATAATGATAAAACCCTAAAGCAACTTATGGATGCATAGAATAATTCATTTATTGTTATCCGAGTGTTATTAGCTGAGTTATTGAAGAAAAATACAACAGCAACAAAATTTTATAAAGATGTATAAGTGTTGGGTAACATAAGTAGTATTGATTAAAATTGCATTTGATTTGTGGGAAATTAAGTACATATATGTATATGGATAGATATTTTTTCAAAATGTACGTATCTACAACTGTTTGCATGTGATTAACACATAGGAGATTAACGTATGTCTAAACACAATGCTTTGGAATATTAACACATCGGGAAATAAAAAATTATTGTAAGTTACAAGAAGGTGTTTTACCTGACAATTTCTATCTAAAATACATTTCTAACAGCAATATTACAATTAAATTTTAAACTCAAATTCCCTACCAAAGCTTTCAAATTGCGAAAGAGGTCGTAATTTCAATCCAATTCAATAAATTATTAAAGAAAAGACTTTGTTTGGTTAAATAGTTTAATTTAAATAACAAAGTTACCCTATCTACTGTTGATGTTTTGTAGCCAAGTTGAAAGCTGACTCTTTAGTGTGGTCTTGTCAACCATTTCAAGGATATTCTGAATTGAATTGCAACATAAACCGCTGCAAACTGCTGAATGTAAATACAATTGTTTCCTTAATTTTCCTACAACAGCTTTAAAATTAAGACAGTGGTATTCAATCAATTGAAAAAAAAATGTTTTATATAAATTAAAAAAAAAAAACTCCATTTCTGATATTTGCAGTCGCGTTAAAAGCTAATTTTTTAATGTTGTCAATCGTATTCAAGGATCTTGTAATTTGTATTCCCATAATCTGCAGAATATTATTCGCTAAAATGTAAATCGGTGGTGATAGAAGGATAGAAGCTTTAAGACAAGTAGATCTATACATTTCAAAAGAAAACAAATTCTTATCATTTAAAGTAGAGTTATCCTGAATGAAAAAAATAACAGGAAACTAGTGGTTTTGAAAAACCATGTTTTTAAATAATCATGCTCAAAATTGCTATTGAGTTTAGGCCAATATGAGAGACATCGAACTAAGCAGCTCACATTGTTTTTTTGTTGGGCTCTCTAATTTTTTGTACTCAAACTTTTGAATTAAGCCGAAAAATCAATGGATTTTTTGTAAAAACTGAATCAAGTAAATTGTTGGACTTATATTTAGTATATTTTTCTTTTAAAATTCTTAATTTAAAATAACTGTATTTTGTGAACAATGAAAATTATTATTGGTAAATAGATCAATAAACAAAAAATGTCACTTATTGGGTCCATTCTGTCCTTAGCTAGCTAAATGATGGTATTTATGAAATCTTGTCCCTCACTTTAATTTCAATCGTAAAAGGAAATGATAGAAAACTTAGATACCTAGACAAAAGTATTTTGCAATTTAAACCCATTACATTTCGGTTAAGAAAACAAGATTTAATATAAAACATATTTCAAAATAAACGGCTTTTCTATAATGGCTTAATCACACTAAAACTTCAACGGAAACATTTAAAAACACATAAGGAAAAACTAATTATATTTTTATTTTACAAAATGCATTACTTAGTTATTTGTTATACTGTTTTTCTAAGAATTGATTCATACAAATAAAATTAAAAACATGAGTTTTTATTATTTCAAAAAAAAAAATACAATTTAAAAAATACCAAATTTAGATGTTCACGTTTTCTCTGTCCGCATTTTCCCATAATTTTATTTTTCATATATTTATTTTTATTAAAGTTCAATCAAGATGTTCTTAATTTGTATTCCATATTTTTTCTTCTACTTTTTCATCATTCTTGAGAAATAACCTATATTTATACCATCTTTAAACAAAAAATAATAACAAAAAATATCAAAAGAACACAACAAAAACATATACAGAGCAACAACAATAAAAAATTTAAATTAAAAACCTCTTAAGAATGTTGTACACATTGTATGTATGTTTTCAGGTGTTTGATTTAACCACCTGTTTACCTCTTCTCTTTTTAAAACAAAAACATACACACAAAAGTATATTAAAAAAAACAGCGCCCAGAAAATATTATCATCATCATCTTCATCACCATCGTCTGTGCTCTCGAAAACGTCTGTTTTCGAATGTACAAATCTTTTTCTTCTTTTCAGCTATCGAATCGAACCGTAGCCGTCGCTCGTCCTCTCTTTTATCTATTGAAAAATATTTTCTGCTCTAAAATTAACAAAAAATAAAAAAACGTTAAACTTAAATATATTCTGTTGGTTGTATTAAAAATAGTTTTGTTGGTTCTATTTTTAAGATGCTTTGAGATGTATTTGTGTCTTGAGTCTTGTGTGGTTGTGGAAAATTTAGTTTCTTAGTTTTTGTTTTGTTGTTATTTTGTACTT
The DNA here is from genome assembly GCA_951509635.1 of Eupeodes luniger. NCBI lineage: Eukaryota > Metazoa > Arthropoda > Insecta > Diptera > Syrphidae > Eupeodes > Eupeodes luniger. Next base: position 5,494,607 of record OX608076.1, on the reverse strand, counting down.
CTGTTAGAAAATCTATTGTGAAGAAAATATAAACATAACGATAACGAGTTTTTTAAATACAATACTATTTGATAATATTGGGCGAGAGAATACAGTTTATGAATTTAATGCAAAATCCATTTATAACAGGTCTAAAATTAGAAAATTACTTTTACTATTAAGTAAAATTGCCGCTTACTCAATGTCACAGTTAAAGTCATTCATATTTAACGAGAAAAAGGGAGAAATGACCAATTTATTGCATGATTAACCCGCGTTGGATTATAATTATTGGATAATGACCAGTTTCAGGGAGTATCTACGAATATCAGAATGAGATCACTTAGGGGCCATTTCTGGTTGAAACCAAACATTTAAGGTTAGAGTTGATCGTTGAAAACTGATAGGTGTGTAAGCAAAGAAAATTGAACGATTTTTTTCCGAATACAAACAAAATAAAAAAATCAGCTACATACATATATTCATTGAAAGTAATTCAATATTAAAAATTAAACCAAGACAAAAGTTTTGGGTAAGACAAAGTATTTTTTTAAGTACAATGATTGTATAAACCTTTTGCTTGATGTTGATACCAAACATTACAAATTCAACTTCCTTAATCGCATTTATATTTCGAATTTTCAATGATGAAAAAAAATGTAGCTGTCCCCTTGAGCAGGTGCAAACACTTTCAGAGGGTGGTTGTTGGTTTAAGCAATGTATCCATTCACATTAAAAAACAAAAATTGCAATGTACCAGAAGTACCCGTGGCTTGATGGTTAGTGCGTAGGACTGTCTTGCCAGAAGTCTTGGGTTCAATCCCTGCCTATGCTACCTGCCTCTTGCGATTAATGGACAAATCCTCCAAAAATTATTCTTGTCATGAAAAGTGCTTTCTCAAATTAGCCGTTCGGATTCCCCTCCATTACTGACAACATTACTTCGACTCATTAATGGTTGAGAGTTGTAAGTCACTAGGCCCTAATTTTTAACGGACTGTTGCGCCAGTTCAAAATTAAGCTCTTTTCTGTTTGTATAGTTGAGTTGAGAGTTGTAAGTCACTAGGCCCTAATTCTTAACGAACTGTTGCGCCACCTAATTTATTTATTTTTTAACATACCAGTTCAAAATTAAGCTCTTTTCCGTTTGTATAGTTGAACTCAATTTTTAAAAATTACCTTTTCAAAATTCAACGACCGGTTTTGTTAACGAAAATAACTACTTCGATTCTGGGCTTGGTTTATTTTTTAAACATGGAACACAACAACAATTTGGGATCCTGGTTTCTATCTAGTTAATTTCAGAACCATAAAAACTAGTCATGTCGAAGAGTACCCTGCGTTTTAAGACAGTTGCGAGCAATATAACAAGAAGAGGAGACTTCTGTCTTAGCACATCAATTCTTAAATACGCCCTAAATGCAAAAAGGCAGACCAGAATTTATGTTTTTTTTTATAAAATTGGAAATACATTTGACTATGTTAAACGTGTATTTGATAATAAGTTCACGTAGAAATATTAATATTTAAGGGTCCAGTTATAGCTACCATTTGTTTTCATAATTAAAACCATTAATTGGAATTTTTTGATAGGATGGTTATTGATTTCATTGAAAATTTCTGTCATTGAAACAAATTTTCTGATGGAAATCCACCGACAAATTTTTACTGACAGTAATCTGTCATTGGAATTGTGTGAAATTGGATCAGAAACCAGTGGAACGATTTGTTTCACTTTTAAACATAAAATTAACAGCCGATCAGAAAAATGAATTTCCGTTCGAAAAATAAAAAAAAAACAAATTTAGCGAAAAATAACTGCTTAGTTTAACATTTTTTCTTAAAAAAAAAAAACAATTTGTGATCGATCAGTATATAATTTTCATTTCTAATCAAATTGAAACACACTCAAACACCCATTAAAAAAATCCAGATTGATTTCATTGATAGCTATAACTGGCCCCTAAGCAAGGGATCCGCACTTAGTAAGGGGGGTTGTTAAACACTTATGTACCATAAAACCGATGTTGAGGATGAGGACATAAGTGACTTATATTACGCCTTGCAAATTTATCAGACTTCGATTATTATTTGAATTAAAAAATACTTATCCCATCTTAACATCATACATATGGACCAGTTTCAAAAGCTAAACGCTGGCAATTTTGGTGACTATTTTGTTCATTTAACTCATCTGCTGTAGAATAATTTTCGAGTTTTGACAACTAAGTGTCTAAGTTGGAAAAGTTTTTCAAAAAATGAATAAGAATTGTAAACTGTAGAACAAATCTAATAAAATAATATTTTTGTGTGACGCTTTTAAGCAAATTTTGATAAAAAAAATGAGTCAAAAAAAAGATAAACACAAAAAGTTATATCTTTAAATACAAATGTTCAATTGCGACACAAACAAATTAAGGTGATTTTCCCAAAAGGTACAAATTCCAAGAAAAAATATGGCGTTGAACTCTCGACCTCGAAGCGGCAGAAACTCATTAAGAGATTCAAAGATTTTAAAATAAAGTTTAAGCTGTAAAACAGAAAAATCACTTCATAAGTAAATTCATGAAGTTTATTAAGGGACATAACATTTTGTATGTGAAACGTACATCCCATATTCTTAACGTAAAAATACCGATACGTATAAGCGGCTAAGGCAATGTGATTTTTTTCAAGATCTGATGCACTGTTTTCGGAGGAAGAAGTTTTTTAATTTCCTACTCAATGGCTGTATTTTTAATGTCCAATTATCCATTTTCATGCACTATGAGTTATTGTTACTCAGGAAAATAGAAAGTTCTTATTTCGAGAAAAACGCGTTTGATGATTTTATTAAGGCAGATGGGACATTTTAAATACGCGACCTAGTGACTTATATCCCTCAACCATTCCTGTGTGGTAATGTTGTCAGGGATCTAGGGGACCTACAGTTTTAAGACGAGCTACAATTAAAATAGGATTACGAAGTATTTAAGGGTAAAAAAAACCACGTTTTGTTTGTTTACTTTATAAGGGATTATACCTTGTTATTTATTTAAACATACAAAATTAAAAAAAAAGCGTCATCTCACTAGAAAATTTGCTTCTTACTCCTCAGTAAAGATGCATTTCACTTTTGATTTTATCTTAAGTTTAATCCAATTGCCCCCTATACCATATTGAATCTTCTGAAAACTTGGCCATTCCAATTTCCAACTGTTAGAACACATTTTGTATCAAACATTTCAAAAAATCCCAGCACTTGTATCTTACCGTACTATCGACCTTTCCGTACCAGAAATCTTCGGAAATGACAGAAAAAAATGTTTTATCCCATAATATTGCATTACATGCACTTTATTAGGTGTGCTTCGTATTATCCTGAAATTACATTTAAACTATAATCAACCAATTAAGTAATTTTTCCAAAATTTAATTATTTTGACATCTAGATTGAACAATAATGTACATACATATATACTCGTACGTAGTGCTTTCAAATTGATTTTCACAAGTCATGAACAAATTTACAAATCAAATAACCATAGTTATCAATCATGCTTTAATATATTTATTAAACTACGAAGTGTAAACGTCTATAGCATTTGAATTTAAAAAAATTAAGTTTTCAATTATTTATATCGAAATCAAGTTTTTTGCATTGAATTTTATTGTTTGGTCTCTTAATTGAATTAATTTTCGATTCCCCAAGAAGATTTCGTTTATTAAATTTTAAAACTTAAAGATAGAGATTTTAATTTTTTATTTCAGGTCCCGGAAACATTTAAGAATCCATATAAAATATTATTTAAAAGTTTTTTACCAAGATTAAATAATTTTGTATTGTTTGATTAAGAGTGTTATCTTTAAATGTGTGGTTTTTAATCAAGCAGTACTTTTTTTCTGAAATGATCTTTTTGAAAGTCGTTACTTGATTTATACTCAGTATGGTTGGCCAATTTTAAATGAATAATCTTACTTGTTGAAAAATGGCTTCATACCAAAAAAAAGTGGGAGAAAATTGGGCCTCTCGACTAGCAATAATTTTTATAAAATATTTTTATAATAATGAGAAATTCTCTGCAATAACATTAAATTATACGAGTTTTATTTCTAATCGAAAACCACACGTCCTAAAAAACAGTCTTTTATATGCAAATATCTGTATGATTATTATTCAAATTGTTCGTCGATGTTTTTTTACATTTTGAACATTTTGATTTTTGAGTTAATAATCAAGCGGAAAAGTGAAAATCACTTCATAAGGTTTTTCAACTTATATTATTCAGTGAATCATATCCTGTGTAAAAGCTTTTCAGTTTTTCAATGATCAAAAATAGGCCCCGACTTCTTAGCTGTTGTTTTAAATTATTTTATAACGAGTTTCTATGTTTTTATTAACATTTAATACAATTTTTACAACTACAACATCTCTTGGTATTAATTCTCAAAATAGAAAAAAGCAGTATTTAAAATATTTATATCATTTTATAACATTCACAAATGTATGAGGAAAAACACTTTTTATAAAATTGTATTTAACTTTCTGTTAATAAAAGTGCAAACTTTTAAATATTTATCATATTATTTATAATTATATTTTTCATTTCATGGGTGTCTGATATAAAAAAAAACATCAGTTCCCGAGTTAATTTAAAGTCAAAAGTTTGTCTTTCAGTAACAAAGAATAAAACCCATTTTGAAATTTTTAAGGTTGATTTTCTTCTTTTTGTTAAAAATCATGAATACTTAAATGACCAAATAAGTCTTTACAATTTACAACAACATTTCTTGGTATTTATTCTTAAAACAGAAAGACAAAACACTAATTATAATCTTTTTTACCTTGTTAAAACAGAAAATATTATTTAACTTTCTTATACTTATCGAACTTGTCTAATGCTCCAAAAGTCATGTACGAGGTCTTCCAAATAAGAAAAGCTGATTAACCTAAACCATCTTTGATCCAAGCGTCCAGCCTGTATTTCTGCGAATAACGCGCGTGTTGTTGACAATTCGGAATACTCATAAGCCATTTCATCCAATGAGAGAACAATTTCACTCATGTTAAATTTAATACGAAGGGCCCTCAATAGCTGTTTTGAAACAGCTATCCAAAATATTTCGCTATTATTTGACTTTACAATTCTTCGGACAATTGAAGGGACTGCTAACCAGGAACTATTACTACTAAAGTTGTTCGTTTGATAGGTCCACAAACCTATTGTTCGATATTTTGTATGGACAAAGTCTTTTGTCGTCATTTGCCCAATGGGAATCCAAATCACTGACGATGAGGCTTGCTTACCAAAACTACCATGGAGTGGGGACCAAGCGTAAGATCGTCTAATAGCCGACTCAATTAATGGACTGAGACTTTGAGAGATACGTAAAAGTTCAACCAACTGATTTATTAAGATAGTATAGTTTTCATTGCTCTCATAATTTAAAATCGGTCTTTGAATACTTTCCGCTGTTCTTTGGTTCAATTTCGAACTCGACCCTCTTGCAATTGATTTTCCTGAAATTGGTATAACAAGACCAGATGAAGTTGTAGGCCTTGCGTTGTAACATTCTTCGGAAAAGTTAGGCGCTAAGCTTAAAGTTCTGCCGGGATAAACATTCGGTTTGTACGACTTCTTAGGTAGTTCATCAATTTTGACTATCTCTTCGTATTCGTCTTCGTCTCCTTTTTCTTCTTCTTCGTCTTCTTCTTGATTTTGTTGTTGTTGTTCTTCTTCTTCTTCTCCTTCTCCTTCTTCTTGTTTTTCTTCTTCGTCTTCTTCTTCTTCTTCGGATTCATCTTTGAAGAATGTGCTCAATTTTTCTTCTTCTTCTTCGTCTTCTTCTTCGAAGATTGTGTTCAGCTCATTAAAGGTTTGGTCAGTTGCAAATAAATTTGCTACTGGCCTGAATCGTGCCGGTAATGAGTTTTCAACAGCATTTCTAAAATCAGGAGACATTGAGTCTGTTGGCTTTTCAGCTAAATTCATCATGGCGATGAAACAATCGATCGTTTTCCACTTGATTAGAATCGAATTAAAATAATAGCGATGTGTCACTTTTTCAATTTAAATTTAAGTAATTTCTGGATGTTATTCTTCCAAAAGAAATGATAAAGTTTGTTTTAATTTTAAATAAATAAAGTAAAAAAATGGTTGCAAAATGTTGATGTTACAATTCAGTAACCATTTTATGATTTTGTAATAAATTATTATAGAAATTATTACAATTTAAATCAATTATTAAATTCAAATAATAAACTATAGAGATACCAAAACTTTTTTCAAGTTGTAATGATTTTTGGAACCTTTTCATATTGATTCTATCTGTGCCCAATTTCAACCGATTTATTATTCTTTTATTCTGTCAAAACAACAAAAGGTAACCCCTTTTTTAAATACTTTGTTTGTATGAATACATCTACTAAATTTCAGTTTTTTTTTTTTTTTTTAAACTCGTTACCAAGTTTAATTTCTTATTTTGCATAATGATAACTCAAACCAAAATTTCGAAAAATTGAAAACAAGTTTTAATTTCAATTATTAAGACTGATCGACAAAATTTTCTTACTGGCATTAAAAACACTTTTCCTATGGGTTTTGGTGGCTTTAATTCAAATACGACTTCAAAATGAATGTATCACGTCAGGTTTTTGTTGTTTTTTTTTACTAAAATAATTTTCAACAGAAAAAGGCAAAACGGTTTGAATGTAAGTATGGTTCTTGTAACGAATCTTTTGTCTAAATAGTTCCATTATATCAAGAGTTGAATTATATTAAAAAATATAAAATTATGCTGAAAAAATGTATTTTTAAAACAGAACCACAAAGTTGGGATTCAAAAAACAAAGCAAATATTTTCAAATTGAATAATTAATAATTTTAATAAAACACCATTATGTTCATAACATGCTATACAAAGCTACATAATTTCTATTTATTATTACAGCTACATGTAATCTTTGTTCAGATTAAAGTTAACCTAGATCAGCGGCCATTTTTCAAAGAATGTATTTATATCTACATCAGAAAAGCTGGCTATGTACATATGTATATAAACCTTGTTGAGATACACAACTGAAAAAACTCCTCTATTCGCTGAAAATAAGTATCAAGTGTAAGGCACTAGAATGTAAACAAGCCACCCACAGGGGTAGTTTTTTTCAGTGTTCCATAACACACCTTACTTACGCTATAAAGCTGTATGACAACACCCACTTTTACACTTTATTCGCATATTCACTTATTCATTTATTTCTCAATTTAACTCAGGTCTGCTTCCCCAGGGACCATTTATTTACTTACTTTATTTTTTGTCTTCATTTTATACATACATATATGTATATATAAACCGTATAGAAACCGTGTTAGGATGTAGTTCAATTTCAAGGTGAAATACACATCTGATCTATTCGCTAGAAAAAAGGGTCCAACCTCTATTTCCTCATATATAGAAACAGAAACATGAACATCAAAATTCAAATTTTGTGAAACAGCAGGAATTACATTCTAATTGATTTCCGCATATTATAAATAAAACAAAAATTTTCAAATTCATCTTTCTGACATAAGTTAACAGTTTCTAATTTGTAAGTTAGATTTGTTTGCATTTTTAAATTTGCAAATGCTTGAATAAAATGTCGGTGATCAAATTATATTTTGTTTAAAATCAACATTTTGCAGAAGAATTATTTGTATCTGTTGTTTTAAAATTTAATTTTTACTTACTTTTGTAATTAATATAAATTACGTTATTAATTTGTTCTTATTAATCAGTTATAAAACAATAAAACAATAACAGCCAAAGAAACTAAGTTTTTTAAGCTCTACAATTCACACAAGGACTTCTGACTCTTTTCCAAAACTAGACTAAACGAATTGAAAACTGAGAATCATTCCAAATTCCAGGTGCATTAAGTAGGATATTTTTTCGCAGGGATTCATATTTTTCTGCAGAAACTTTTTGTCTCTCAGAGGTATTCTGCGCATGTTATGGCATAAGGAATAAAATAAGATGCACACTGCAAATCGTGCTTTAATTAAGTTTTCTTCCTTGATAGCATTGATAATAACAGTATAAGCATTTTGGGAAGATTGTATGAGTTGGGTACGATATCATGCTTTTTATTATATGTATGAGTAGAGTATATAATATATGTATATCGTTTATTTTTAAATCCCGATTTCTTAATACCGATTTTCGTAATCCCTGTCCCATTTATTACTGTCCTTTTGAAGAGTAATAAAAAAGTAAAGTAAAGTATCTTACCTTAATAACTTTTGAGATAACTCGAATTTTTCATTTTATTAGTAGATATAGTTCTGAAATTATTTTGTATAAGATATATAAGATATCTATTTTTACTTAATTAGAGTTAGTTTCAATTGAAAACAAAATTACAGGTCCAAAGCATTGAGTATTTGTCAGGTATATCTATAAAGCTACCACGTTTTTGGTTTTAGTTTAAATCAAAATCAAATTGATTGCTATTAGTTAATTTCATTAGTAATTTTAAAGAAGCCTATGATTTTTAAAACTTTATAATTTAATCTTAATAATCCAATATGACACTAAATATAATTCGTTACTTCTTGAAAGCCATTAGCTAGAAAATTAAAAAAAAAAATAAGAAAATTAATATAGTTAAAATGTTTGACCCTGAAAGAAGAAGTTTTTTTTCAAATCAGACGGAAGTATTAGCGTACTGGTATTGTAAATCACAAACAAATTATTGAGAACAAGGACTTGGGAGTCAATTAAAAAAATGGTTTCCACTATCACACTTAATACACGCTCTAAGGACAAAATCACATATAATGAAGAGGCAGCTGTCACATTAAATTAAATTCTGATTAAATTTAGGGTTTCTACACATTGAACTGAAATGGTATTTATTCATTTACCTTGAAATACAGATATACTGTCAAACCTATTTCATTGCAGAACTGAAGTTTAATGGGTTGGGCTAGCCTAGAGTCCACGAAAAAAAGGATTTTTGAGGATTTTTTATGGTCCCCCATCTCTCTACTAACCGCACTCACTGATGTTTGATTTTGGTGGTCGATGGGAACCGATATATTTTAAAATAGTGGTTGTGTAGCATTTTTACGATGACGTCTGCCCACACGGCGGGACTAACAGCCCCTGTAATTTTTTTAATCTTAGTCATCTAATGATTTTTTTTAAATTCAATAACCGGGTGCTTAAACGTTTTTCTTAGCCACACTATTCTTAGACAATATTTTGAAGGTCCTTGAGGAACATTTAAAATAAAAAACGATTTTTTGAAAATTCTAGGGCGGTTATACACCTTTAACCAATAGTAGAGTTAAATTAAAACCTATTTTTAGGCATGGATATCGTGTCTGCAGCTATGATAACTTGTATCCCATTGCATTTTAATACATAATTATACATTAGAAGCTATAAACGTATACTCCCAGTCACTTGAATACATCCAGAGCCTTGTAAAAGTTTAAGTTAAAATTTCTTAGAACCCAATAATAGTACCTTTTGTAAAAACCTTTAACTAAAAACATAGTTTTATATTAGCTAAACAGAATTGACTCAAGTAACCCAATTTTTACCATAAACTTCTATAAATATCAGAAAACATTAAAATAACCTTTCGACTATTTTTTTATAAATTTTTTATTAAGAATAATTCAACCTTGATGTGTAACTCAATAAATTCTCTTCATACAGTTTGGCCAAATAATCTATGGTTATGTGACTTCATAAAAAATTTAAGGGAATGCGAAAAACTTAAGGACAACTTCTCAAACTTTGTCCTGGAACTTCTATAAGTTCTATCACTTATGACACTCTGAAATACTCATTTTAATGTTGGTCGTCTTCTGTCCCCAACTTCTCGAACTTGATCTAGGAGCTTCTATAATTTTTTTTCCTTCTCTGAAGTGCATCAAAGCTTGATTTGTATTTAATTGATTAATTAGGCTTTGTAGTCTTTATAATTTTATCCCACTATCAATTTTTATTGACTATATGCAATACAGGTCTACAATTCAATATTATATAAAAAAATTTAATCATAATACAAAATTATTTATTAAAAATAAGTTTTTAATAAATAAGTTAAAAATGTTTAAACAAATCAATTAATTTCTTAATAAAAAATGTTTGACACATAACCGCACATATTTAAGCAAGATTTTCTTCAAATAAAAAAATAAATAAAAAACTAATAAATTAAATAATGGAAGGACGTAAAACTCAAGCAAGAAGACTTTTACTGAAAAAGCGCACAGGGCCACTATTTTCTGAAGAAATTTTAAAAGAATTGAATACAAAGCCAACGTCAACGTCGGTACCCACACCAACACCATCACTGACGACACCATTACCAGTGCCACCTTCATCATTTCTTCCACAACAACAATCGAATACACACAGCCGCAGAATTCCGTCAGTAAAGGATAAAAAGGACAAAAAACGTGAAAGATGGCTACTCACACGAAAAACTTGGAAATACATGGCCGATGCGGGTCGAAAACTTATTCCAGATGGCGCTCAAAATCGTCCCGAAGACATTCAAAAATGCGAACGGCATTTCCACAACTTGTGCGCCAATGAGCCAAAATTCATATTGTGGCGTCGCAAGGCTTCATACCCAGGGGCTATTGGAGCTTCGAGAAATTCAAAGAGGCGATTAAAGCTTCTGCTGTCACACAGTCACAAAGGCATTGGCAGCTACAATTATGAAACTGAAGAATCTCGAAATGCTGATCAGATAATCGATTTGTTGTCTAGCTATTTAAAGCTTGATGAATCGATTAAGATTACAACTCTGCTGGGTTCGAAGACAGTCCGGCCAGATCAGACATCATCACCCTCAGCTCAGCGACCTGGTGGAGGGAACGCGAACCGTGGTGGATTCGGCTCGAAATCGATGGCAATGTCATCGCGTGGCCCTGGATTTTTGCCGCCTATCGCTCAGCCTCCCAAAGGTATAAATGCTCTCTCGGAGATCGATCAGCTGCTCGAACGGCTGCGAACGCTTAGCCGTAGCTCCACCTGCCGCACTATTATCCCTCTAGAGAGAATCACTCCAGAAATTCTTGAAGATAAAGCTCTGCTTAAGCAAATCTATAACGAGCTTAAAAAGCAGCAGCTTCATAGAATAATTGGCAAACATTCCAGCAGTACCGGTCCAAGAGCGAGCCTCCCTCACGCTTCCTCACTGTCCAGTCTTTGGCATTTTCGACGTGACGGCAGCATGAAAGGTTCCTTCTTGGGTAAGCCCAATTTCCTCCCGCAGTTCGGGCTAAAGTCACAGCCACAATCCCAATCAACCTCATCCCAACTACTTTCACCTGGCCACGAATCTAACAAGCGTATTCCCCCCTCGTCCTTGGACCTCCCTGCACCACTGACATCCACCTTACAATTTCAAGCTCCTATAGCCTCTACAGTAAAAAAGAACCTTCGAATGAATGTCACTTACACTACCAGCGGCACTCAAACAAATTTCATCCAACTTAACGAAATTGAACGTCTGGCCAAAGACTACAAAGAAATGAAACAAGAGGAGGCTGCTGCGATGGCAGGTGCTGGTCAGCCGACTGATGAAGAGAGCGACAAAAGTGCCACAGCCGGACAAGGTCACCGCCGTAAGAGCAGCATCGACAACGAGGATGTGTCACAGTCGGTCAGTGATACAATAAAACGTTACTTGCGAATGGCGCGCAAGAAGAGCGTCCACGATGACAACGCCAATCGATTCAAGCGAGTTAACTATGATCGCAATTTACGCAACATTCGGGCAAAGGGTGAAATTAATCCACCTGGTATGGACGAAGGATGTAACAAGGCAACCCAAACACTGGACGCTTGGTCTGTGATCTCATTGGATTTTATACGGGGCCATGAGAATAATGGTGCACTTGAAGAAGCCCATTTAGAATGGCGCAAAAGTCTAGACCAGCGAATCCAACAAAAACAGGAGTACGAAAATAATTTGAAACTACAACTTCAACGTGATGAAGCATCAAATGCCACGAAAGTTAAGAAATGTCCAACACATACTAATTCATCGGCGTCGGCTCCAACATCTCCAACAAACGCCTCCCATGGACATGTAGGTTCCGGCGTTGGTGCTACTGCTGCCCCAACAGCTTCAGGAATCCTTCACTCAAGCACTCAGTTTTTATCGAATCTTTGGCATGGAACAGGAGGCCACCATCAAGATAGAACTTCTGGTCAGGATTATGGCTATCATCCTCTGCCGGGAAGTAACACAAGTAGCATTGGTTCAATATTGTCGATGGCAACCACTGCGTCTGGACATAGTTACAGTAATTTCATATTTTTTCTCAAATTTCTCTAGCACTTATTTATATTTAAAAAAATATATAGATTGCATTTTAATTTTTAATCCTTCTCATTTAAGATTCAAAAGGTGACAACAGTGCTATGCAAAAGTCCAAATCATCTTCAAATGTCGGACAATTTGTTTCGAAGAAAATTTTTAAGACGAGGTCTAAGAGTCAGACGAGGACATCATCACCTACAAAGGCCGAATGGACACCACAGGTGAGCCTACGATTTCCTGACATTGTTTTTTGTTCTTTAAAACTCCTATAGACACACTTTCATTCTAAATCAAGGGCAACTGTACATGGACTTCGGATAATGGACGACAAGTTACGCTAACAAATTCACACCTGCAAAATTTGACCGAAGTTGAGGCAAAAATACTTCAGCGAGTAGCCATTGAAAAAATCAATCAACTTAATATTGGAGTCAGTGTGGCAATTCCTTTATGTAAGCTTATTTTTATTTTTTCAAGACTTCTTAAAGTCAATCATTACCATTACCATTAGATAGTGAAAATGCGGGAAAAGCTCAAAAACGGCGACCTCTGGCAAAGAAAAAAGCCATGACTACGAGTTTTTTTGACATTGGTCGGAAAGAAGACAAGGGTACACTAATATTGGCTAAAACATATTTTCGAAACTTAATAAGGTCTGTTTAACGTTTCACAGGATCAAACATCAGTATATTCGGCAATACCCTGGAAGACTGTGTGGCTCATGATCAAAAACGACGAGCCAATCTTACAGCTGCATCCGATCGAGGTTCAAGAAACTCTATAACGTCCTTATTCCGAGGAAGTTCAAGCAATAAAGTAAGTCGAAGATATGAATTTCACAAAATACATAGAACTTTCATTACTTTTTTTATTCATATCAAGGTTCGATCGTGCGAAAGCCTGCCATCATCATCATCGGCTATTTATAATCTTCCCCATTCCGATAGCGATGCAAGTAATGTAGCAAGTACCAACAGTGGTAACAATAATGATAGAGCAAATGGTAATGGTAATTTAGTTAAGACAACTTCAATGCTGCTGTCACGTAGTCAATGGGATGTACGCCGTTCAAGTCAAGATTACGAAGAATCAGCCCCACCACCACCCATGACTGATGAAAGAACAAATGGTGAACAGGCTGAAAGGCAAGTTCCAACATTTGTTCAAGAATGCATCAAACACTTGGAAAAATATGGCCTGCATTCGGTTGGGATATTCCGTGTTAGTACGTCAAAAAAGCGAGTTAGGGAGGTGAGTTTATTTTGTGCTGCTACAACTACTCTGGTAGATTTTGATTTTGAAATTAATTCCATTTTCGTTATGTATTCATTTTTGATATCTGCTGTCACAAACAAGGCACTTATATTTGGTGTAAGAAACTTATGATAGCTTAAAGATTACAATATTTATTTGTCTTATCTATTTTATAGCTTTTTTTCCTAAATTGAGTTCTTCACAATATTGGATTTCAAAATCCTTTTCATCCAAGAATTACTTCAGTAAAATGAGATTTTTTTGTTCACACGTTTCAGATGCGCGAAGAATTCGATCGCAGTTCAAACACATTCATCAACCCAGAAACTTGTCCCCATGACGTAGCAACATTACTTAAGGAATTCCTGCGAGACTTGCCTGAACCACTTCTATGTCGAAATTTGTACAAAGCCTTTATTAAAACTCAAAGTGAGTACACAGTCACTAGTCTGCTAGTAAAATTTTTCAACATTCAAGACCATTAATTTGTGAACTTTGAGCCAAAAAGACTGTAATCGTGTGTCAGTATTGTTAACAAACAAAGTTAACAAGCAGTGCACACAAATCAGTTGTTAAAGGTCAATGATCCTTTTCGGTAAAAGTTCAATATGTTAGCAAACAGTTGTCATTTGTCAATATGGATTTATGAATATGAATTAATTTCGTAGATCCCTGGACTTTTCGCTCTCATATGTATATGAAATTTTTCTCAACATTATTATTTGACTTTATCTTAGAAATCCGGAATAGACGCCTCCAACTGGAGGCTCTTTCGCATTTAGTACAACTTCTACCCACTGCTCATCGTGATACATTATTCGTCCTTCTAAGGTTTCTGGCTAAAGTTGCATCGTGTTGTGATGATGTTTCGACTTCAGATGGTAGTGTTAATATAGCTGGTAATAAAATGGATAGCAATAATTTGGCAACAGTTTTTGCCCCAAATATATTAAGATCCTCGTTGCCGGGTGAGGAAAACAATGAACAAGAATCAATGGGTGATGTTATAAATGTGATCAGGTTTGCTTCATTTAATCTTAAATCATTTTTTAATATACTATAGAAAATTATTTTTTTTTTTCAAGAACAATGATTGATCATTATGAGGAATTATTTAGAGTTCAAGCCGAATTAATGGATGAAATTTATGCAAATATGATCGATACATTTCCAGAGCAACTAAATTATTTATGTGAACGTCGTAATGTTGCAGAAAGTTTCACATTGTAAGCAAAATTAATGGTTATGGTCCTTTTTAGTTGTTAATGTAATTTTGTATATTTCTTAGCGATGATATTGACAGTGGGGGTTCTAATACACCGCTCAATTCCCCACCACCGACGGGTGTTTTGAAAAATGGAAGTGATGTTATCCTCAGGCGAGCAGTACCATCACAACAGCAACAACAAAATCAATTCAGCAACGATCCTCCACCTGATGGCCGCACTCATAGTGAGTCATTTAGTTCTGTTTCCCCTCGAGTTCCACCAATTCCAACATCCCGGAGAATTTACACACGAGATGATGTAATGCACGGAAATGCTGTTTCCAAAGGTGATCCACCTCAAGATGGACCAAGGCGGTAAGTTTCTAATTTTTGATTTCTTCTAGCATTAAATTTAAAGAAAGAATTCCGAGATCAAAGAATGATCCTACGCATCACGAAAACGAAACGAAAAACTGTAGGTCCCCGTCATCCCTGAAATGACTTTCACACAGAAATGGTTTAGAGTTTGTAAGTCTCTTGGCTCTAGTTGCGCCATCTAGTGTATATTTATTTTATGTTTTTTTATGGACTTGGACTTGAATCAATATATTTTTATAGGAAAACACTGTCTTTAAACATTAAAAAACATTAACAACAAAATTGTTATGGCATGGAACAACTTAAAAGTCAGTGCGTTCTTTTATTCTCAAAATATTTAACTCATAATTTTATTTTCACTATTTTTAATATTTTCATAATTCAGGTTTTTATTTTTCTCTCAAGTGGTAATAGTTTAAATGAAGAAAGTCAAATTTAAATGAAGAAAGTCAAATTCAATAATAGCGACAATGTTCTTAATATATTAAAACTATTTCAAAGCCAATATCTTTATTTCTTTTCCCAAGATATTCGAGTCGAAATTTGTAAGGGTTTTTTATTTTGTATAAAAAAACCGTCAACTAATTTTTTCTTCGTTACATACAATTATTTTGGAAATAATTTAATTTCTTGTCCAAGAAATATTTAAGGTGACAAATTAATTTGAAGTCGATATCTCTACTGGTTCTTGAGACATGGATGAAGAAAAATAATATCCTGAAACTTTTAAAAATCAGCATATTCTAGATTCAGGGGATAAGATAACAAATATTGCTCTTCTCTTCTCTAAGGGTCTATGAAGAAAACATTTTTTCGGTTGTAAGATATTTAGTTTTCATTTATTTCTTTTTGTTTTTCTATTTTTTCATATTTAAGTCGCAGCTCAAAGTCGAAGTATGCAGAAAGTGAGTCATCTACACAACAACGTTTACTCAGTGGAAGTAGTAATTCATCAATGAAAAATAGATTAGGGAGTTATAGTGATAGCTCAAATACTCCCATTTCTACAACAACTACCACGTCAGCCAAATCCGAATTTCATTCCATGCAGCAACAACAACAACAACACCAGCAACAACAACAAATTATTTCTGCAGCTATAAGCCCGACTGCAACAAAATTTTCTTCAGATAGACGTTTTTCATCACCTTATCTTCACGATAAAACTCGTGTAGTGACGGCAAGTTTGAAAATTCCAGTACAAATCCAAGCAACGACAACAACGTCGACCAAGACTTTAGGAAGCAATAGCAGTAATAGTGGAAGTGGTAGTGGCAGTGGTAGTGGGACCGGAAGTGGAAGTGGGGGTGGGGCAGTAACACGTGATGCAAATGACGACGATGAAGTATTTTTTAGAGAATCTGGACAATTTGATTTGTCAACTATTCCATACATTGAAGATTCGACCACTTATGGAAACGAGCTTGGAAATTGCATTGAAGGTTAGTAGAATTTGGAGGAAGGCGAGGAATAAAACTTCTCTTCCCTAATATCGCTCCCTCTCTCTATCTCGCTCTATCTCATCGACAAACAACAAAATAAAACATAAAACTAGGCATTAAATGTGGCGGTAAAATATTGTACCAAGTAACGTTTCTGCTTGAGATTGTTTTTCTACTTAACGATGAAAATTCTTCAATGGTTACACCATCTGCTATATGAAGCGCTCAAAGCAATATAATCCTGTCTACTCAAACCCCAAATGTAGGTTCGTTATTCGAAAAATAGTTAAGCCCTTCTTTTCAGCAGGTATTGTTTCCATGTTTTCTTTGTTAAGTAAGGCAGTTTTCATTATACAGAATTAAATATGACCGTTCACCTCATAGATCTACTAGTTCGCTAACTCTGCTATCTAAAAAACAAAAAGTCTTTAACAATTTTTGTTCCATTTCCTTTTAAAGATGTTGCTGCTACTTTTATTTTAGTATTGCTTGAAAAATAGAAATGAATTTTCATATTTAATTTTATATAATCATGTCGGAACGTTACTGCTGCTGCATAAGATTTAAGCTTCAGTTCTGCTTTTGATTCAATTTAGAAACATATTTCTAACAAACAAAAATCAACAATCATCATCAAAAATCAACTAAAAAAGGTTTCCCAATAACTGGATCGATATCATTCGGAGGAGGAGTGTCAGCGGCATCATCACAGAATAGTTCGAATGTGAAGATTGGCATGGCTGCCGCTAAAGTGTTTCAAATTCCTATTGCCTACAAAAACCAACAAATAATTTCTTCATCACCAGGAGAAAGTGGAGATTCAACAACATCTAAACAAACATCATTCCTATCTTCGAAAACTACAGCGGCAATACCATCATCATCATCATCCACTACGTCCAGATTCAAAGAGAAAAAAACTTCAACGTTAGGAACGCTCAGTAGCAATGTGCAACAAAAACTTGCAACATCAACAAAAGCCCTTTATTTACATGCCACCACCGTTAGCGATAGTCAAACTGGTGAAATGGAGCAGAAATTGCCCACAAGCATATCAAACATTGGTGGAGATATTCTCCGATCTAAGACTGCTGACTTCGAACGAATGGCAACACCATCAGCAACAGCGACGACACAGTTTTCATCAATATCAAAGACAAAAGACCGTCGAACGCGTAATGTAACACCAGGGCCTTCTGAAGGCAATTTTTCGCTACGAGGAACGCTCTATAAGAGACAAGAACTAATATCAAGTGCGAAAAGAAAGTAAAAATCGTAAACGGATGTACATAAATTAAATAAATATTTAAATATAAAATAAATTAAAATGTGTAGTTATTAAATAAAATTTAACTTAAAACAGAAATTCATATTTTTTTAAATTAAATAAAAATTAAATTGTATTATATTTGTCTATTATTTTTTCTTTTCTTATTTAATAATTTAATTTATTATACAAATAAAGAAAATAGAATTGTGTATATGTAAATAAACGAAAAGCAATAGAGTTTTAAATAAGTTACATTTGTATGGTATGAGTTATGTTCTAACACAAAATTAAATTAGTTTAAATACACAAATATTTTGAAAAAAAAAAAACAAAAATTTCAATACTTTTTTCTCGTATTTTTATTTTTTTTTATTTTCGTAGGAATTCCCTTGAATTCAAAACTTATCGTATGGTGTTAATGGATATGACCCCCCTACCATTTTTAATTATTTGTTTTCTTATATATGAAAATTAAATTTGTTTTTACTGCTTTAAGTTTTGTTGCTAAAAGTATTATTTTTAATTGAGGACTGGACGAAGACATTAATATGAATCTTAAATCCAGAACTATTCCAATCGCGCAACACAAATAAATCTACTTTTTTAAGAATTTGTCTTCTAGCATCAGCTCCAATCTACAACAAATTAATTACGATAGTAATAATAGACTCCCGAAAATTGAATCCTAATTGAATAAAATACGGCAAAAAAGGCAAACATTCTCATTTTCTGTTTCAACACAATTTCGAACATTTCTCAAAATTCTCTTTAAAAAAGCTCTTAATTATAATATATTTAGAAAATTGTTGGAATCTTGGAATGCTTTCATATATAGGTAGTTGTCCAAATATCTTGCTGGACATCAGTGTTCTAAAGTAATCTAATAACTAAAGTTGTCGCTTTAGCCCTTAAAATATGTAAATGTAAAACTAAGATACACATTATGTTATTTAAATTTTGTCAGCCTAATTTAGAGAACATTAAAGAACATTTTTGAGCCCCCTCCTGATTAAAATTCTGGATTCGCCCTTGGCTTTATAGTTTTTATTTTATTAACATGGAGAATTAAAGGTACATTTTTAGAGAGTCAAACGAAGGAAAGCTTATTCCTTGTTATAGCCCTAATAGCATTTCCTACGGTACTCATATAGCAACAGCACCACCATAACCAGAGTTCATGAACTACTCGGAAACACCCCTATGTGCATTTGTTTAATATTTGTTATCCTGCACAAGTCGTGGAATTAACATTATAGCACAGATAAGAAACTATTTTCTTTCTTATCTGTGATTATAGCTTCCTCACACAAGAGTAAATAATAAAAAGCTTCCGTATATGTGTGTATAAAGTTCAACTCCTGGACACAACAACACAAGCATATGTACTAGAAATATAGGAACATTTTAAGAAATAAAGATTTAGATTAGACTTAGATTTATAAATACATTTTTATTTCTTCAGAAGGTGAAATATATATACAACATACGTATTATCATAATGTATATAAATATAAGAAATAAAGTAGTGGCATTTTGTATTTTAAAAATAAAAACAGTGCTAAAAGCCACTTCAAGATTAACAAATAAATCAAATTATAATAATTTGGGTGGGGTGACCCTTAATTGAGAAAATATGAACATTTCAAAATGAAAAAAAAGAAACATTAAAAATTCAAATCAATTATATCTACAAACCAAGATAAATTAAACTAAATTGATTGCAAAAGTTATACGGAATAGAGAACAAAATTCTCTTTGATAATCACCAGAAATATTGAGTCTTTTATATCACTGGAGATAACATTCTTTCTAAATCATTAAAGTGAAAAGTAAACAACCTCGAAACGATTTGGTAATATAAGTGATCTCATCATAATCGGAAGTTTATTAAATAAACGAGAAGACAAAACAGAATAGAAATTACGGAAGGCAGTAGTGTGGAATTTAGGAACAGGGGCCATACATTACATGTTACCACGGAGGTTAATGCTGTCCAAAACTCTGAAATTTAAATTTCCTGAGCGCTTGAAAAAAGTTTTAACGACTTTATAGCAATATAAATGTCTTAATGGAAGAATCTTCAACCCCGGGAATAATAGAAAACTATGATGCAGTCTATGTTTTCTGCTTAATTTTCTGATAACATATACATATGTATATATAAAGTCAACTATCTAAGCGGATTCGCCAACACCAACTCGAAAACCCCATTGACTTGTTACATTAAGTTGCATCCGCGAAAACACTTTCATCCAGGCACTTAGAGCCATAGTGCAAGCAGAGATACAATCTGTTATAATTTCACTGCCATCCGCACATAGAAAAAGTTGACTTCCCATCAATATAAGTAAAAACAAAATGAGACCCTGCATCAAGTTGTTTTAAAGTTGTTAAAAAGTGCAAAAAATATATTCTAGTTTAAAAAGTTAAGACGAACAATTGTTTGGTTCAAAGTAAAAGCAAAAAACATTTCAATAGTAAAAAAAAAATAGACTGTGTGGTGTCTGGAATAGTTCATATTATAAACTATATATTTACCTACCTGTAGAACACAGTTTAAAAAAAAACCTATGGGTAACTTACATACATTATGTACATATTTCAATTTAGGTTTAAAATCATCAGGATCTCAAAATTAAGAATAAAACATTTGACTTTAAATATGTTTATTGATTGTTAAGCTTATTGTTTGATTGAGTGTAGTAATAAATTCATAGTTTTTTATTTTTGAAGTTTTGGAAATTCCTTAAGGCGTAGATGAAAACAAATATAGAAAGTAAGACATTTGTTGCTACTATCAGATTATTGATAGACATATTGATACAAGCTGTGTTAAAAAAAATATTAGTAATTTGAAAACATAAGTTTCCTTTCACTTGATTTAAAAATTAAAATATCTTTAAGCCGCTTACTACATTCAAAACAAATTAATAAACAAAAAAAATGGGTGCATTTAAATCAAAACGTAAGTATTATTGTTTGAATTAGAATTAACACATAATTTTAATTATTTTAAGAGAGAAAAATTAATTTTGATTCATGATTGTTATCATTAGGAGCTTTCTTAAAATTACATAAGGTAGGGGGCCAAATAAGGCCCAGTGCCTAATAAGGCCCAACTCACAGAAAATAACGAAACCAACAAATAACGGGACTTTTTTTGCTTTGTTTATGTGAACCAGCGTAGCCGTTGTGCCACTTTAGTGGCACAAAGCCACCTTTTTTCAGCCTGTGCTACCGAGCCACTACCTTTTAATCTGTGCCACCTTTTTAGAATTCCATGTAATTAAACCGAAACATGAAATTCACCACACCTTTCCATGCGTTTTTATGTTTTTTGTTCCTTTCCATTTCCATGCATGCATACGATACTAATTACTAATACCATTTCAATTGAAGACACTTTAATGATTATTTTTTAAAACTTTATTTTAAAAGAATGTATGTTTGGCAAAAATGTTTTGGAAATAGATTGCAAAAATGAAAATTTGATAAAACAAATTACAGATGTCTATATAGGCTCTGAAGCCGAAACTTGTGTTATCAATGAAAAATTAACAGAAAATGAAATTGTTGAAGTTAAAAAAACTATTCTTAACTACTATAAAATACTTTGTGACGAAATATTTAAAAGATTTGACATTAAAGTTGAAAAACTTTCTATTTTAAGGCATTTAGATCCAAAAATTATTAAGTCAAAACAAGAGTTCACATATTTTCAACTAGTTTCAGCTTTTAATAATGTTACCAATAATCCTGAAAAGGTTATTGAACAATATAAACTTCTCGAAATAAAGTCATTCCACACAGATTTCAAATCAATTTTCGAAATCGAAAGTATTGAAATGTTTTGGTTTAAGGTGGGTAATATTAAAAATAGTATGAATGAATAGCTATTTTTTGATCTGTATGAATTCGTTGCAAATATATTAACTTTGCCACATAGCAGCGCCTGCGCTGAGAGAGTATTTTCAAAGCTTACTTTAATGAAAAATAAACTCACCAACCGACTAAAAACTGAAACTTGCGAAAATATGTTGGCTTCTTTAAATTTAATAAGTAACTGTGATCTTACTGAGTGGAGCCCAAATGAGCTCCTCATAAAAAAATATAGAGAAACAATTACAAAAAAATAAAATGTGATAAGAATTCCTAACTATTGTAGCTTTTAATGAAGTATTACTTATTTATTTATTTTATGGTCTTACAATTGTAATTGTCAATTTACTGAAACTAGTTTTAAAAAAATTTTGTTTTTGAAACATCAGTAAAATGTTATTTTTCTGTTCTATTGAATACCTAGTAACCTAGTATTATTTATACACATTATGTATGTATATATATAAAATATAAAATGAAGTGTAAAATTTTAAGTTTTTAAGTTTGCGTTACAATAAATCATAAAAAAATGTTCGTTAAAATTGTGTGTTTTCTTCAAATAATATGATTTTGGTGTGATATTTTTTCTCTGAAGACAATTTTCATATAAATATGGTGTTCCTTCATTATTAATTTCCTGTGCCACCTTTTTTTTACGAGAGCCACTTTTTTGCCACTTTTCAAAAATATCCAGCGGTAACACTGATGTGAACTCTGTCTGTAGAAACTCATACAAAGCAAAAACAGCCAGCTGCGCGATTCATGTCGTGACCTACAGTCGATTGAAGTTCGTTGAAGGGTGAACAACACCAGAATTATAAAAAAGAGCGCGTTATTTGTGTGTTTTGCGGAAAATTCAACGAAGTAAGTACTTTTTTAATATTTTTCGGACGAAGTAAATTCAATTTTGAGTACATCACAATATTTTTTTATTAAAAACGTTTTGGTGTTTATAACTTATAATTTTTTTTTCAATTGTCTTTAGTTTTCCTAATAAGGCCCATAAAAAAACATGGTGGGCCTTATTGGGGACATGACAAAATGTTTTTAAATCCACTCCATTCTCTGTTTAATTAAAGTTTTATTGGGTTTCAGCCAAAATGTCAACTTTAACAAAAAAAAAAGAGCAAAAAGTTTGTTTATTGACAAGCCTTCAACATCAAAGTCCGTGCGAAAGCAAAATAGTGCTAACGCAGCTTGGTATTGTCATGCCTGCAAAGAAGACCGCATGGAAGATATGAGGAAATGCCAGAATTGTGAAGCCTGGTTCCATGAACTCTGTGTTGGGTTGACATCAGCAGATGAAGGATTCGAATGCCCTGGTGGATGCGAATGAATGTTAAAGACTTCAACTTAACGCTAAACTAAGTGGCTGTTTTTTTTATTTATTTTTGTTTTTATGTGATATTTTACCCAAGAAGGGCATTTAAGTTTTTTTTTTTTTACCAAGAAGGATATTTTTATGTTTTTTCGTTTGAAACGAGACTATGTCGAAGAGGCTGTTTTTATGTATTTTTTTATGAAATAAATTTTTTAAAAATTTTTATTGAAAAAACATTGTCTTTTTTTGTGTTTTAAGTTAAACACGTTTTATTTCAGATGGAAATTGTGCAAAAATCTTATGAAAAATGAATGGGCCTTATTAAGACCCCTTGTTCTTAATAAGGCCCGACGTAAGGTTTTTTTAAATGTCGGAAACATATACTTTACATAATTATAAAATGAAAAAAATATATGTTTTCTTGTAGATAAAATGATACAGATTCATAATCTTTTTAGATCACTCCGATAGTTTTAAAAATGTGGCAGAAAATTAGAAAAATCTGTTAGCTAGGCCTTATTTGGCCCCCCTACCTTACAAATAATTGATAGTAAAATAAAAATTAAAAAGAGACTATGATGCGACCGACACCGAAAACTTCCATCTTGCCTGTCGATTTGTCTTGCTTAAAACTTAAACAAAATAGTCATAACAATATTTTGTTTGTTTGAGTTTAATAATTTGAAGTCAATTTATTACTCTGTTCTTTTAATACTTGAGTCGCAAACAATTTCTTATCAGTTTTTTGTTGTTTTTATAGGTTTTCGTGTTTTTTTCTAACAGCTTAACTTAAAACTACCAACAATATTTTGCATACGATGAAATTGTTTGATTTTAAAATCTTGTTTTTGTTAACGAGATTTTTAGTCGAAAACCAATTTTTACCAATGTTAGTAGCATTCCTTGTAAAATTTTGCTTTTTATATAAAAGAATATAAATTGGATTTTTCTAAGAAAACTTAGCAATGAATGAAATCACTTTGAAGTCAATACCGTCATTTATTCACGATATAATATCGAGAATCAAACGTCAATTTTTACCAATTTTGTGTAGTAATTTTTGTAGATTCAAATTTTTATGGAAAAAACTGACAGAAATGATTCCTTTTTTTTAAATTGCTGTTGTAAGGAAATTTGTTGAAAGTCCTTTCTGCATCTTTCTGTTTTATATACCTACTGGTTCTTGAGATATGGACGACGAAAAAAGCTTCCCGAACGTACGAACGTACGTACACACGCACGCACAGACATCTCTCTAAAAATCTTTTATTTAGATTCTAGGGACCTTTAAACGTAGAGAAATGTCAAAATTTTCAATTTGACAAATCGGCCCTATTACAATATCTTCTTATGGGAAGTTAACAAAACGAAAATTTAAGTTTTCTTTTTTCTTATCAATTTTATTTTAAATGAGTATTTTACTTAAATAAATTATATGTTTGAATTCTAAAGTTTTGGTCTTTCTGTGACGGAAAATTACTCCGTCAACATCCTTAAATTTTCTTACACTGGAGAAACATTTCTAACTAATCGCTGCCTCAAAAGGCCAAACATTGCTGTAGCAAGTTAAGTCATCAACTTTCCCAAAAAATCTCTTTTGAAGTAATCCAAATTGGAAATGCTAGCTTGCTCTCCCACACATAATCAAAAATACACCTAACAATTCAATTCAAACGGGTGAAAATAGAGCGGTATTGATATACTTACACCAATCTGTTGATATGTCTTAGAAATGCTTGCACATTGCTTGACTTTTTTACCACAGGCTCTCACTTTATTAGGTTTACTCCGCGAATGTGAAAACAGCTATCTAAGCTTATCATTGAAATTTTCAGGAAATCAACACCAATTTGCAACGGCACCTCCTTTTAAACCCTCACCATCTTTTCTAGTACTCCCAACGCAACGTTTCGTTAGTTAATAATTATTCATCTCAATTTTCATTTCCAGAAATCTTTAACGCGCGCCGGCCGAACCGGTGACAGATATTCGCGATATTACTTTTTTATAAGTTGAAATTTGATAAGAACATTTCATGGGAATGTTTTAATATACAAACATAGATTCTGTAAACATCAATTTATTGGATGACTGCAAGTATTGTTCAATCTTAGTTAAGGTGACTAAGCGCTTCGGGTTAGAAAAAGAGAATTAGCTCTGGACTGGACCATATTGCATATTAGGCAGCCCCGTTGAGAGGGGGGGAAAGGGGGGAAACCCCCCGGGCCCGGGATTTTCAACGGGCCCGTAAAATTGAAAGCAATAAGGAGTGTTTTTTTCAATATAGGTACTCTTAATTCATCATCAACATACCTATTCCCACTTATTTTTAGGGGCCCGAAAATTTTAAATCATTCATGCTTTCGCAATCGGGCCCCTGTTTGCATGTTATCTACCAATATATCAGTCACAAGATTGCCGATCTGGGCCCCTGATTATTATTGGCGTACATTTTTGTTTATATTTAATGAAAAACTGGGCAACTCTGAACTATTGAAAGAAAGTTATAATAAAATGTTTCGCTTCTCTTACTTAATTTAACACAAATTTAAAACTTATTTTATTTTGAAAATTTTTAAAATCAAAATAAGGGGCCCGGCAACTTAAAACAAAACACAAATATTTATTTCGGTTTCTGTTTTTATAAAGTTTCTTTTCTTCTATTTTTGTTTCTGCTGGGAACGAAATTTTTGATTCGGTTTCGGGGGACCGGAAAATCCCTCGCAAAGATTTGAAGGATATCAAGTCACTTCAAAGTGTGTAGTTTGAACCAGCCATACAAAAATAGCAAGGAATTCTATATAGAATATTGGACACCATTTTCTTCCTTGGCGAAAGGGGACTAGGACTACGAGGCGATAGCAATCTTATTGGAGAGCCAAATAATGGACATGTTTAGGGCATTTTGGAATTAATTAGTCATTATGACCCCTTACGTCAGGAGCACTTGGAAAAAGTAAGTAATGTATGATTCTGTTCGGATTCTGATCTAATCACATGTAGAATTATTTTCTATCCATCCTCCATTTCAACTAAACTGGACGATAACCGTAAGATTTATATGATGATTAACACTTTTTTCGGTTCACTTTGCGAACAAAAATTCCGTTAATTCCAAGCAATTTCATGCTATTCGTAATTGAAATTAGAACGTACCATATCAGTTGGCATGAAATTTAAAAAAACTGGTAAATATGTAGGGGCCCGAGATTTTTCCGTCCCGGGCCCGGAATTCCTCTCGATGGCCCTGATATTAGGTTTTAGTATGAAAACAGTTGTTTATGGGATATGTTCTGGTTTTATTTAAGTCTTTAATAATACGGAAACATAACATTTAAAGAGCAGTGCATTTTATAATATTTTAAATTGAATCCTCAAACATTTTTTAATTAAAACTATCAATTATTTCAAACGTGCATTTTGCACATTCAGTTTGATACATTGTTGGGAGGAATACCTTCCGCTCAATTTTTCCTTTCCGAGAAAAATCAAATTGACAGTTTTTTTTACCAAAAATAAAAACCTAATATAACAATACTAAAAGTTGGTAAACAATGATCTTGATAATCTCTTCAAGAATTAATTTTAATTTGGCTTCAAAAGATTGAATTGACAGTTTTTGTACAAAAAATAACAAAGTATAAAAAACATTATTAAAACTTTTGACACTCTGTAAATTTGTTAAAAAAATAGTACGCAAAATTGGTAAAAATCGATTTTCGATTCTCGTGAATAAATGAAGGTATTGACTTCAAAATTATTTCCTGTACAAAATTTTCGTAGAAAATTTCAGTCTGTAATTGATTATATAAGGAATACAAATTTTCAAGAAATGTTATTTTAATTGGTAACAATTGGTTTTCAAATAAAAACCTCATTAACAAAAATAGATTTTGAAGTCAAACTATTTTATGATATGCAAAATGTTGTTGGTAATTTTTAGTTAATTTTTAAGAAAAATTCAACTGACAACTTTAAAAAAACACGAAAACCTACAAAAACAACAAAAAACTGATAAGTAATGGGTTTCAACTCAAGTATTAGGAAAACAAAGAAAGATATTGATTTCAAATTATTCATCTCACACAATGAATATTTTTTTAAGTTTTGAGCAAAGCAAATCGACAGACGGGATGGGAAGTTATCAGTGTGGGTCGCATGCCAGCCTCTTTTTTGTGTAAATTTTTTTTTTTTTTTTTTTTTAACTTTTATCGAAGTTTTGAGTTCCTCAAAATCAAAATCAAAAGATTCTGAAAGCCTGTGCTTGCGCGTATGTACGTATGAATCGAATACGTATGAATCAATAACGCTATCGACTACCAATAAATTAATTGTTATACAAATTGGTAAGCAAATATTTGGCACCTCGAATATTTTAGAGAAGGAACATTTATTTACCATCAAATTGTATGTTAGAAAGAATAACGTTTTTCAAACTTGTTGAAAATTTTACAGAGAAATAAAAACCTAAACAAAATATTACTTAAAATTGATTTTCGACTCGAACATCTTCAGAAAGAATAAAGGGATTAGCTTAGAACTTATCTCATCTAATGCAAAATATTGTTGTTAACTTTTTGGTACAATTTAAAAAAATGCAATAGACAGTTTTTTTTAAATATTTCCTGCCAAAAATTGCACACTAAATTGTTTTAACGTTTCGAATATCTTGGCAAAATTCAACTTAAAATTCAATCGTTGAAAGCATACTTTTGAAGTTAAATAAATGACAATTTGGGTTATTGCAATAAAAGAAAAATTATGTCCACTCCAACCTTTCTTTTAATTTTCAACAACTTACATTTTTTAACAAATTTTTGATGCTTTGATTTCTTAAGAATTAATTTTGAATTGTTAAAATAATTTTTTGTAAGCAAACATTTTCTTTCTATTTTGCAGCTCGTAGGAGCGACAAGCCAGTAGAATTAAAGAACTTAAAAAAAGTTTTTGTTCCAAAAGCCAATTGGGAACGAAATGTAAGGTTTTTCATTAAGTTCACGAAAATTTTTAAATCAAACCGTTTTAATTTCAATAGGAAAACTGCATTTGGAAGTCTGTTAATGAGACTATTATTCGAATAACTGATTCGAGACTGGATAACCTGACGAGCTTGGAAATCAACATACTCCAATTTTACAAACAATTTAAAATTTTCATTTATAACCACAATAAACTGAGTTTATTGATTTTAATAAATCCATTAATAAACATAAACAACCGTTCATTATTTCCGTTTATAGTTATAAAAAATCGTTTATTATTTCCGTTTATAATATTAATAAACCTGTTTATAATCCCAATGAACAGAATTTATTAATTTTAATAAATGCGTTTATAAATATAAACAAATGTTTATTATTTCCGCTTATACCTCTGGTGTGGGAAAGCCTCTGTTAATATCCAACTTACTTACCACTGATCCTTGCTTAGTAGCGGCGATCAAAGTCCAACTGGTTTCTGCGGTCTGGTTCACTCTTTTCAACTTCCTTACTTCTATTTCTTTTGCTTCTACTTCTCTTTTTCTGCTTCTACTACTTTTTTGTTGGTCTTGTTCTGTTCTACTAGGCAACCTTTTGGTACATTTACATTTTATCTTTATTGAACTTTTTATATATTACAATTGACTTAAATTAAACTTATAATTAAATATTAAATGGTAACAAATTTTGTTGGCACTTAGGGGGCCTAACTCTATACATTGTTTGTTTTGATAAATTAAAGAATAAACTAAAATATAAATGTTGTTAGATAAAAAAAATTAATGAAAATTTAAAAATCCTCGGGTTGTTCAGGCCCGGTTGTCTGTTTGGTGAGTGCAACCTTTTGGTAACAGCATAGTGTGAATTATATCCTTGTGAATGACAAAATAACCTTTGCAAATTAATGTCACCGAGTTCTGGCCAAGTTGAGCTGAGTGTGAACACAATGCTCGGTGTAGTGACAGAATGCATGTAATTTGTTCGTGTTTTCGTTGTAGATTTGTAATGCGTGAATAAGGTTATAAAAAAAATAATAAACTGCTTGTAAATTTTCCAAATCGTCTCTCAATAATGCTGTTCATTGCAACAATAAACGGTTTATTATTTTTCAATTGACAAATTTGTATGTCTCAGTGAATAAGGTTATAAAAAATAATAAACTATTTGTAAATTTGAGAATTGGTTGTGATATTGGATGAAGGTTGGGATATAATCTTTAACAATCCCTTTTCAAACATCTTGTTTATTGTCGCAATAAACGATTAATCATTTTTAATAACTAAGATGTTTGCGGCAATTAATAGAGTTATTAATTTTAATAAACGGTGATTAAGTGCTTTATTTTTCATTTAATAAACGGCCGTTAATAGTATTAACAAACGATTATCAAACGCTGAAATTTTTTTTAATAAACCGTTCACTCTGAAAAAAAAAGTTTGTTGTGACAATAAATAAGCAGTCAATAAACGCCGTTTTTTATATTAATGCACGTTTGTTTTTTCAGTGTATGTATACCTATTTAAATTTAACTTTGTTTCGCAGATGCTGTCAGAAATGTTTACGTTGGAATTACCTATCCCTCAAAAAAGCCCAAGTGGCCAAGTATAACGACAAAAGTATTTTATTCAAAACTTCATTAAAATAAATACTGATGTATATTGGTTTTGATTAATTTTCAGAGAATTGCAGTAGCATCTTTGGCAGAACTCTAAACTCGTGCCTTGCTCACGACAGGCAACAATGCGATGAATTAAGGTATCAGGAAATACCACTATTCGTCTACTACTCTATTGATTACCTTGAAAAACATGCACTCCATTCTGTTGGACTTTTTCGAATTTCTTCACCGTATAAAAGAATTAAAGAGGTTCCGGTTCCTTTTATAAAAAGATATGTTTTTATACATTTGTTCATAAATTACATTTATTCATCCTAGATGCGAATGAGGGTAGAACACAATTGCGTGGAAGCTATTAACCAAGCCAAATCACCCCACGATATACCTATCCTATTAAAAGATTTCTTTAGGGAGCTCCCCGAACCATTGATTTGCAAGAATTTATATTTTGCATTCACCAAATCCCATGGTAGCTATTTTTAAAAATATTTACATAAGATTTTTTTTGAGCAATCTTTCACAGAAATTAAGGATATTGAATTAAGGCTAAAGATCATGGAACATTTGATATCTTTTTTGCCACCAGTTCACTGTAGCACACTCTGGGCTCTTCTGAAATGTTTGGCAAGAGTCGCATCATTTTCAGCCGATACATTCGATTTGGATGGAACATTGCATTTCTTTGGAAACAAAATGAATATCTAAAACTTAGCTATCGTCTTCGCACCGAATATTCTACGCTTACATAGAAGATAAACATAGAACTTTTGAAGGTGTCGTAAATGTGATGGTATAGGTATTTAAATTTTAATATTTTGAAACATTAGCATTTTATTTTTACAGCGATTTGATTGAAAACCACGAAAAACTGTTTTGTGTTCAAGCTAAAGTTTTAGATTGTATATACGCAAGGATGATTAAAACTAATCCCTTGATATTCATGTTCCGAAAATTGGAGTTCAATGAAATGTAATTTAATGATAACCTTTTGTCAGAAGAATATTCGCGTTTAAACAGAGTTTAGACATAACAGACAAAAAACAGCACAAACAAAAACATAAAATAATTTTCAAACTTTTTTAATGCAACTAGAGTTTAGTTTAGTAAAATAATGAACCATTCCAAATTTCAGTTTTTAAATTAATATTTAATTTTAATTAAAAAAAAAAAAAATATTAAAAAAAAAAGTAGAATAAGCCACGAATTTCAATTAAAACTCTAATTTGAACTTTGAAAGGAGTACACTAATTAGAAAAAATATCAACACCTATTTTAAAAACCATTTAAGATTCCATAAGGAAAAGTTAGACTCATGATTTAAATATAAGAGGTTCTTAAGTTATAAGTCAAAGAACCGAAAAGCCAAAAACTTCTGTACAATTTGTATGAAAAATAGAATAAAACGCACGACTGGGTAGTACGAACTTGCTAATTTATCCAAAGGGTCTGTTAAAAAATGTTCCTGTATTTTAGAATTTAAAAATGTACCTGCAAAAAAAGTTTGTTTTCAGAAATTTAAACGCCATTTGATTGATTTTTGGTTTGCAGGTACATATCTACAGTTTATTAATATACGTTTAACATTTTGATTTCGTTTAACAATGATGACCCATTTTCAAGATATGGAATTTCGAAAAAATAATATTTGTTTATGAATAAAAAAATAAAAACAAAGACATTTTTGATCATCAAATATTATTGAGACAGTATAAGAGCTTGTGAAAACAAATTATTGAAATCAGTTGATTAGTTCAAGGGAAAATTGAAAACAAAATGGTTATGGGTAGGTATGGAGTTTAAAAAAAATTAAAAAACGCCTAACGAGCGTCGGCTCAAAACATTAATTTCCAAATTTAAAGTCAATCGATCCAATGCTTTGGACTGCAGGGACCAGTATACAAATCTGAATTTTGGACAGATGTATTATTTCATCAAGCTCTAACCAAAAATCTAGTTTCTTTGAAACAACTGGTCGAAAAAAATTAGGTTTTTTTGTTTTCTGTTCCACAAACAAAACAATACTTTTTAAAAAAATTAAGATGTCCTTAATTCGAATCTCGCCTTAACATTTTTCTATAACATTAATATAAAAATGTTTAAGACAACCACAAACGGGGTTTTTGAGAATAAGTCAAAACTCAAATTACCTATTAACGATACATTGTATGATGATTTTGAAAAGTACAAATCTTTTGTTTTTAGATATAATACTAAATTGAATATTGAAGAAAAGAATTAAAGATTTGGAAACACCACTATGGATTTTATTGAAAAAAGCTACTTCATAAATGTATCGATGTGATGCATTAATTTTGATGTCGAATTTGAATTAAGGCCACCAAAACCCATTGGAAATGTGCAATTTTAATGCCATTAAAAAATCCTTGTCAAGCAGGGAAATAGAAGATCATTTTTTGAATCACTCTATATAATACAATTATACACATATGCACAACAATAATTAACATTGACACGGTAGAGTTTCAATACTTTATTGAAATAGACACATAATCGACGATAATTTTCAAAAATGTCGATGGAAATCAGAGAAGTACTGTTGATATAAAAATAATTTTAAACCAATTAAATTGTTTAGGCCAGTCGAATTAAGCTCACAGTTTTTGATGGTGGAAACAAAAACAATTTATTCTACTGATATTTCTTTTTTGTTTTTTATATTGTGCGCACCCTCAAGGGGATATAAATACCCTTATAATGATTATACACCAGTGCGAGCAATTAGGAAGGGAGGATAGGATTGGAATGGAGACACCGACAACGCACATTGGTTTTAAATGCCTGCACATTGTAGTGAGTGGGAAATATTGAGTATGGTAAAGCATTCCATATTCGTATAGTGCGACTAAAAAAAGAATCTCTGCACTTTACGGTACGTCCGAAATTGGGCTCAAGGGTATTCCTAAAAGAACGGTAACTATACAGTCAAATTGTTTGAGGGGAGGAATGCAACTGGCTATTTCGCTTGAGCACTGTTTATGGAAATAGCGATAAAATAATGTCAGACATGAAACCTTACGGCGGCGGTGCGGCGCGCGGTGCTCAAGAGATACAAATGTTTCAGTTAAACAACGGTCACCTATCATTTTTAGAGCTCTTTTTTTAATTCTGTCCAAGAGACTCAAGTGTGTTATAAGAGCACCTGCCCAGATATGGGAATTGCACTCGAGTTTCGGACGAATATAGGCTTGATAAATTATAGCTTTGTATATGAAAATATATAGTTTTCATATACAAAGATTATAGCCAGATAAAAAACTTCTTACATCGACGGAGATAACCTAAACTCTTAGCATCGTTCGTTGCAAGTACCACTGTCTGAGACAGTAGACAGCATTGAGTTTTCGAAGCATTAAATTCTACAGGGTTTTTAATTCCCCATTCGATAATGCTGTCAAGATCAGAATTTAATAATTTTATTATACGCTGCCATTGATAGTCCACATCCGAATGACAAGGATGGGAATGTAAAAACGAATATGAAAAGCGAAACAATTTAGAGGGTTAGAAGTTTCAGACAAAAGATCATTTATAAAAATAAGGAAAATTGTCGGAGACAAAACATATTTATATACCTAATATAATAAATGATATCTATCTTTTTCTTTTACATAGTGATACATCGAAGACGTCTTCATCTACATCCGGATACATTGCAAAAGCATCCACTTCTAGCACATTTTTTAGGGCATTATTAATAATCTCTTAAAATTATATGAAATCCACTAGATTAGAACTACTTAAAAAAGAAACCATTAACATTATAAAATTATATGTATGTACCACGTTCGAAAGAAAATGGTATAAAAGAATTGATACATTGCAAACACTGCTCATGTCAAAGAGAGTATATTTCATATGTTATACATTTATTATATCAATGTGCATTTATAAAATTTTCTGAAACCTTTGTAGGTACATGAAAAAATATGTTTTCGTATACAAAGCGGAAACAAGACAAGTGAATGAAAATAATTATTATTAAGTTGTTCTTACCGAATAAAACCATTGAATAATTACAAATAGAAGGGACACCGGGCAGATCCTACTCTTCCTATTCGACTTCCACCATGAGGGTACTATAGTTTTCATATACAAAGTTTTCATATACAAAGGCTTTTACGACTTCCAGAGAAATAAAAACTTAGCTTGCAAAACTTTATAAACTTTATACAACCTTTGTATA